>CM061069.1:117720814-117749195 GCA_030762895.1 Sophora flavescens
TCGCTACCTTAAGAACTCATAAACTTGTATACAATTGTTAATTAATTATACATTGAAGTGATATATCTTGGGAAAAAAGTCATTTATTGCGTAGGTATAACATTGCTAACAATAAAAGGTTCCAACATGGCAACATGTTCCTTCAAACCCTGGAAACATTTATTGCAAGCCTTATATTTAGATTCAATGTCATTGACAGTGCCAATAGTGACAAATATTGCAATATAGGAGATAAGAATTTAGATGTTACCAATTGCTTGTACCAGATTAGTAAAAAAATAAAAAAAATTGTTGAAATAAAAATGAAATTTCAAGTGATGGAAACCATGTGCAGAATAATTTGTGATTAAACATGTCAGTTTTATCATATTATTGTAAAAGTGATGTTTAAGAATACGACCTTCTTAATTTCCTTTATGTCAGCAATTGGCTTATAAATGGATTGAGGTGGTATTTGGAAGAGCTTATTTAAGCTCCTTTTGACTTATCTGATGACATAAGCTCTTATGCAGTGTGTTTGGCAGAGCTTATAAAAATAACTTATGTCATCCCATAAGGAGTTTTTGACTTATTTTCACAAGTCACTAGAAGAAGCTTATGCAATTATCATAAGAGCTTATGCACTAAACACCCTCTCCGTGTTTTTCACTATTCGAATCCTCTCATGTCCCTTTCTTTAAGCGCTTATGGCATAAGCTCTCATGCAATAAGGTCTTATGTAATAAGCTCTTAATTAAGTTGTTTACCCAAACGCAACCTAAGACAGAAAACCATCTATTGAGTATGCTAGTTCATGAATCAACTCTGTCAGCTGTGCTGTAGATGAAGAATCAACATTTGCAAATGTGTCACATTAACAAATTTATAATACAGTTTATATGGAAAGGACTGAATAGATGAATTAATGCTTGTAAAATAATAGTAAAACCTTAAAGATGAGTCTGTACCTTGTAGCAAATCTGCATTGCCAAAAAGTTTGAAGCATAACATCAGTGTTGGATGCACCCATTATTCCTGCACAAAATTGATGGTATTCAAAATGTGTCATGGTTTTTATGTAAATGATAACAATTAATGAACGTGTCTACAATCTACGGCCGTGACTCATCCGCCATTCCTATTCTTGTAGGGGGGGGGGGGATATAAGCCTAAAAGTTATCAATGACACGTGTATTTGAGATAGAAAAATGTCAGAATATAAATACATAACCTGATTTACCATGTTTATGAGTAGAGCCGTCAAATGGGCTGGTCCTAGCCCATTTAGTCCTAGCCCGTATGGGTTAGGGCCAAAAGGTCCACATTAAAAAAAAGCCCACAGGACCAAAAAATCCTAAAATGCCCTAAGGGTCAGGGCCAGCCCATGGGCCATAATTTTTTTGATGGACCTATTTTTTTTTTATTTTATAAAACTTGACAAAAAGAACAACAACTATAATCACTCTAACATTATGTAATAATATCATTTAACCTATGAAATTATCTATTTCAATATGTATTACGTGCTATAATTTTTCCTTCACTAACCGCACAACCACTTAAATCCAAGTGAATGGTTTTCCTTAACTGGAATATTATCTATTGCAATAATTTGATATCAGTTATCTACTTTAATAATTCATTTCATATAAAGACAAGGATGAAAAGAGATAAAACAATGGTTTCTCTTCAATTTTTTTAGAGAAAACTATAGCACTTAATACATATTTGATAGTTAATTTCATAGGTTAAATGATATTATTACCTAATGTTAACGTGATTATAATTTTTGTTCTTTTTGTCAAGTTTTATAAATTAAATAAAATAAGTAGGACTATCAAAAAAAATATGGCCCATGGGCTGGCCCTGGCCCCTAGGGCTTTTTAGTGCTTTTTGGCCCTGTGGGCTTTTTTTAATGTGGGCCTTTTGGTCCTGTGGTTCCATCTGCCTCGGCCTGGCCCACATGGGCTAGGGCTAAAAGGGCTAGGGTGGCCCATTTGACAGCTCTAGTTATGGGCTAAATGGGCCGGGCTATTATTGTGGGCCAGATGGGCTGACCTTAGGGCTTAGGACCCAATTGACATCTCTATTTATTGGGGGGGATAGAAGCAGCCTAAAAGTTATCAATGACACGTGTATTTGAGATAGAAAAATGTCAGAATATAAATACATAACCTGATTTACCATGTTTATGAGTAGAGCCGTCAAATGGGCTGGTCCTAGCCCATTTAGTCCTAGCCCGTATGGGTTAGGGCCAAAAGGTCCACATTAAAAAAAAGTCCACAGGGCCAAAAAATCCTAAAATGCCCTAAGGGTCAGGGTCAGCCCATGGGCCATAATTTTTTTGATGGACCTATTTTTTTTTTATTTTATAAAACTTGACAAAAAGAACAACAACTATAATCACTCTAACATTATGTAATAATATCATTTAACCTATGAAATTATCTATTTCAATATGTATTATGTGCTATAATTTTTCCTTCACTAACCGCACAACCACTTAAATCCAAGTGAATGGTTTTCCTTAACTGGAATATTATCTATTGCAATAATTTGATATCAGTTATCTACTTTAATAATTCATTTCATATAAAGACAAGGATGAAAAGAGATAAAACAATGGTTTCTCTTCAATTTTTTTAGAGAAAACTATAGCACTTAATACATATTTGATAGTTAATTTCATAGGTTAAATGATATTATTACCTAATGTTAACGTGATTATAATTTTTGTTCTTTTTGTCAAGTTTTATAAATTAAATAAAATAAGTAGGACTATCAAAAAAAATATGGCCCATGGGCTGGCCCTGGCCCCTAGGGCTTTTTAGTGCTTTTTGGCCCTGTGGGCTTTTTTTAATGTGGGCCTTTTGGTCCTGTGGCCCATCTGGCCCTGGCCCACATGGGCTAGGGCTAAAAGGGCTAGGGTGGCCCATTTGACAGCTCTAGTTATGGGCTAAATGGGCCGGGCTATTATTGTGGGCCAGATGGGCTGGCCTTAGGGCTTAGGACCCAATTGACATCTCTATTTATGAGTAGAATACCCCTTCTGTCCCAAATTTTATGACCCGCTTTATACTTTGGGAAGTCTCAAAATGTGTTTCTCATTTAGAAAGTAAATTCTTTACTTTTCCAATTTGTCCTTGCTTTAGGACTAATTTTCAAAATAGCACTCTTGATTTGATATATGAAACCTCTAAATAGAACTTTTAGAAATTTGTGTTCTTTATCAGAAAAAGAATCATCTTCATGAAAAAGCAAATGAGTAGGAAGGTACGGACACCAAATATCATTTTGTGCATTAAAGCATGGATTTAGGGCATGCGAATGTTTTTCATTCCTCCAATGTCAAGAGGATAACATTTCTAAATTTTGTTTTTCAAGAATAAACATATTGCAGAAATTATTAATGAGAACATACAAAGTCACAGAGACCTCACCACCACGTATCATTGGGAAGGAAGGAATCTATTATATGAATGTTGTACTGGCCGAAGAATGAAACCCGGCCACCGAGCTTGAATACCCGGCCCAGTTCGGAAGTTAAAGATAATAAGTTAAAGACCACTTAATTAAGGGATATGATATTGATATTAAATCCTGATATTATCTGAAATAACCTTATCTGGTTAAAAGAGATAATATCCTTTAAATTAAGGAATCACATCTCAAAAGAGATTTAAGAGATAAATCAGATCTCTAAAAGATATTTAAGAGATAAATCATATCTCTAAAAGATATTTATGTGATAAATCAGGTCTCTAAGAGATATGGGAATCCTATTATAAAAGGAGGAGTACCCATGATAGAAACTCACTTTTCACTGAACTTCGGTGACTCTCTCTTAGGCGTATTAGAGAAACTAGCGCCGACCAAGAGACTATCAGAGAGTCCTTGCTCCCTAGTATTCATCAGATAAAAAATTAAGAGATTGAGATCACCACGGCCAAGGGTTGAACCAAGAACTACGTCTGGCTTTGATTCCCATCGGGATACGTAGGACCGGAATATTACGTTATGTCAAGCCAAAGTCTAAAACAGCCCCAATTATCCACCCCTGGTTGGACGTTCTACGGCGAGGTTCCGGCAAACCGGATCTCGGCAGGAACATTTGGCGCCCATCGTGGGGCCGAGGTGAAACTTTCCCCGGTTCCACAAGAAAAGCTTGATGGTGACTACACGGAATGGTCTGCGAGGAGGGGCGAGCAGCATGAATCATGAGGACCATGAGGCTTCGAACGCCCAGAACCACGGCAATTATCTTTCCTCCCCCCTCAATGAAGACAACCCTCGGTTGGAAGAAATTATGAAACAGCTTAAGCAGCTGCAAGAAAGAGAACGAGGAGATACGCGGAAAATCAGAAGCTTTTAAGAGCCCGGAAAAGAGAAAGGTCCTTGACACCTTCCGACGAAGAACAATCCTCACCCGAGGCTGGCCAGAAGGATCCTCCGGCGCATTCTCCTTGGGGAATTAACCGAGCATCCAAAACTAAACCTCCTCTGAGGGCTTCAGAAGTCAAGTCTCAAGCAGAAAGGACTAGCCACAAAGGAAGGACATCGGACTGCCGTCCGAGGTTGCCCTTCACTGATGACATTAACGAGGTAATCGTGCCCAGCCATTTTAAGCCCCATAACATCGACAAATTCAATGGCACCACTGACCCAACCGAGCATGTGGAGTCCTTTATTTCCTCTATTTATTTGGTGATTGATTCAGAGGCCGTCATGTGCAAAGTTTTTCCAACCACTTTGCAAGGCCCGACTCGACTGAGCTAACAAATCTACCGCCTCGGTCGATTGATTCCTTTGATGTGCTCATAACCAAGTTCACTGCACAATTTGCAACAAGCCGAAGGCATAAAAGGCACTCGATCTCACTGGTAAATTTCAAACAGGAGAGGAATGAATCACTCAAAGATTACATGGCTCGCTTCAATGCTAAGCAGATCCTGATTCCCAACATGAGCTCGGAACTCTGCCTCCACACCGTGATGGCCGGTCTGAAGCCAGGGCCATTCTTCGAGTACCTATCTTGGAAGCCACCGAGAGATTTTGAAGAGTTGCAGGAAAAGGCTACAGGCTTCATGAACTCGGAAGATATGTTGGAATTTAAAAGGAGAGAAAGAGGTTTTGAGGACAAGAGCTCAGCCTCGAACAAAGACAGAAACAGGGGGTCTGACTCACAAAGGACCCAAAAAACCAACGAAAGAGAATTCCCGCAGAGGCATCCCAGGTACCAATCTTATACTCCGTTGAACCGATCTCGGGCAGCCATCTTTCAGGAGGTATGCAGCGCCGAGTTGCTTAGCTTACCTGGACCGTCCAAAACGCCGGACAATGCTGACAGAAGCAAAGAATGCATGTGGCATCAAAACTATGGGCACTCCACTGAAGAGTGTAGAACACTCCAGAGAAAAATTGAGGATTTAGTACAAGCAGGCCGTCTTGATCGTTTCATCCACCGAGATGACAACGGAGGCAGACGACCCGGTCGAAGACAACGGAGACACGGTTATGATAACCGGGACCGAGATGCTAACTTGCGAAGAAACCATCAGGGCGAAGATCGGTTGAATAACCAAAGGACCCCTATCGAAGAGTCAGAAGGAGGGATCAGGCGGGTCATCAATACGATCTCGGGGGGGTTTGCAGGTAGAGGAACGACGAGCTCGGCTCAGAATCATCATGTGAAAGCTCTCCGATCTGTTAACAGAGTCAGGAAGGCCTCCAAGAGCAAGACCCCCCATAACATTCACAGATGATGATTTCCAAGGGGTATATCCAAATCAAGATGACCCGATGGTAATAACGGTCGAGCTGGCCAACTTTTCGGTCAGACGAACACTTATTGGCCAAGGGAGCTCGGCTGATATTCTGTACCTGGCAACCTTCAAGAAGCTCGGAATTCCAGAGAAGTTGATAAAGGAGAAGGAAGACAAACTAGTAGGGTTCGCCGGGGAGCAAGTGTAAACCCGAGGTTACATAGACCTCTTAGCAACGTTTGGAGAAGGAAAACTCTCCAAATCCGTATCAGTCAGATACGTCATTGTAGATGCCAACACGTCATACAATATCCTTATTGGGAGACCGACGTTGAATGAACTCGGAGCGATTGTCTCTACTCCACATCTGACAATGAAATTCCCATCCGACTCTGGAGAAATAATCGCAGTTCGGGCTGACCAAAAGCTAGCCAGGCAATGCTATGTGGACAGCCTGAAGGTTACCCGTCACTAGGACGGCCCAAAGAATATCGAGGATAGCAAAGCAGAGGTGGTAAGCTCGGTCAGCTCAGTAACTTCAGCCAGCTCGGTCAGCATGTTTGAACTGGACCCAAGAACAGAGATGTACGAGTCCAGGGCCGAGCCAACAGAGTCTTTAGAAAGGTTTCAGCTGGGAGCCCATCCTGAACAATGCACCCGAGTCGGTAGTCAACTTGACCTCTCACTCAGAGAGAGGCTTCACGAGGTCCTAAGAAAGAATGCCGACCTATTCGCCTGGAAGACATCGGATATGCCGGGCATAGACCCCAACTTTATGTGCCATAAGCTGTCCATATGTCCCGAAGCCAAACCTGTAACTCAGAAAAAGGAAACTTGGTGAGGAAAGGCGCCGAGCAGTGGCCGAGGAGACTTCCAAACTTGTCAAAGAAAATTTCATCCGAGAGGTGAAATACACTACCAGCTAGCCAACATGGTGTTAGTCAAAAAGACCAACGGTAAATGGCGGATGTGCACCGACTATACCGATCTCAACAAGGCATGCCCAAAGGATTCCTATCCCCCGCCCAACATTGACAGATCGGTGGATGGGGCCTCGGGTTACAAGGTTTTCTCCTTTTTGGACGTATATTCAGGTTATAACCAGATCGGGATGTATCCACCGATGAAGAAAAAAACTGCATTTATGACGAGGGGGCGAACTATCGCTACTGAGTAATGCCCTTCGGCCTAAAAATGTCTGGTGCAACATACCAAAGGCTTATGGACAAGGTTTTCGCCAATCAAATCGGAAAGAACCTAGAAGTATACATTGATGACATGGTGGTAAAATCAGGATCCAAGCCAACACCCTGCCGACCTCGAAGAAATTTTCGGCCAGCTCAGAAAGTACAACATGAGGCTAAATCCAGAAAAATGCTCCTTTGGTGTACAAGGAGGAAATTTTTTTGGGATACATGCTAACACACCGGGGGATTGAAGCTAATCCAGATAAATGCAGAGCCGTTATGGAAATGCGGAGTCCTCGGAGTGTGAAAGAAATTCAGAGGCTAGCTGGCCGATTAGCCTCCCTATCCCGCTTTCTCCCGAAATCTGCAGAAAAGGCCAGACCTTTCTTCCAGCTCCTGAAAAAGCCAAAGGATTTCATTTGGACTGAAGAGTGTGAGAAGGCTTTTGAAGATCTGAAACTCTTCCTAGCATCTCCCCCAATCCTCACTCAGCCTGAGCTCAGCAAAGATGTGTACCTGTACCTATCTGTCAACGATTGCGCAATCAGTGCAGTGATCATCCAGGAGGAGGAGGGGAAACAGATGCCGGTGTACTATGTCAGTAGGGTATTGAAAGATGCAGAAACACGATATCAAGTAATTGAAAAACTTGCCCTCGCCTTAGTTATGGCAGCTCGGAGGTTACGACCCTATTTCCAGTCACACCAAGTCATAGTCAAGACCGATCATCCAATAAAGCAAGTACTCAGGAAACCTGATCTAGCCGGACGAATGATAGCTTGGTCAGTAGAACTGTCAGAATTTGGTCTACAGTATGAACCGAGGGGGCCAATGAAAGCACAATGCCTCTCTGACTTCATCGCCGAGCTCTCTTCCAAACCGAGGTCGGAGTCCTTCATCTGGCTCCTATATGTGGACAGATCATCTAACCTAAAGGGAAGCGGGACTGAAATAATTCTTGAAGGGCCGGATGACCTAATCCTGGAGCAATCTTTAAAGTTTGGGTTTACTGCTTCAAACAACCAAGCAGAATATGAAGCCCTTATAGCAGGACTAATCTTAGCTAAAGAAGTTGGGGTCCGGGAACTAAAGTGCCGAAGTGACTCACAACTTGTAACCAGACAAGTCTCTGGCAATTATCAGACAAAGGATCCCCAGCTAACCAGATATCTCTGCAAGGTGAATAGCCTCATTTCTGAATTTGAGCATTTCTCCATTGAGCACATACCTCGGGAAGAAAATTCCAGGGCAGATCTGTTGTCCAAATTGGCTAGCACCAAGAGGGCTGGCCAACTAAGAACTTTCATTCAAGAACTACGTCTGGCTTTGATTCCCATCGGGATACGTAGGACCAGAATATTACGTTCTGTCAAGCCAAAGTCTAAAACAGCCCCAATTATCCACCCCTGGTTGGACGTTCTACGGCGAGGTTCCGGCAAACCGGATCTCGGCAGGAACAAATGTCACACCATTTTGTCTGTAAAATGATAATGAGTTGGTAAGAAGAAGCTTTTTGCCAGCCGGTTTCATGAAGACAACTAAGTAAGGAGTAGAAGCACATCAAATGCTATGCAATAACATTGAAAGTGCCAAAGGTAGTTAAAGATCAGACTCCTCATACCAACCGTTAAGGCTTAGACATAATCTCTCTTGGCAAGCTGCATAAATTCACTTGGTGTGAATAAAACATCCCAGAAACATAACATATTGGACAAAGTGACACGGACTCGGCAAGTGTACCGGTTCGTTGCAAGTAATAAAACGGTAAGACCGGATATCGTTCTCAGGGATCGTGGACAATTACGACTTCGCAAATTTGACTACTATCTAGGCGATCGAATTTTGGAGTGAAGGTTGCTCTATCATCTAACAAGCAAACAAGAATAAAATATTTTTTGTTCTTTTTGGAATTTTTTCAAATAGTTAATGTGCAAACAGAAAGATGAACAACAATTAGATAGAATTGCTAGGGTTAGACTAAGCTAATCCTCCCTTGATTGTTATGAAATGATAAGTAACACAGTTCCTAATTCAATTATGACAATCAAGTCTTTTCTAAATACTCAAGCCTAATTCCTTAGGTGCATTGAGCCTAAAACCCCAAGTTAAACCCTAATTCCTTAGGTGGATTAACCTGAGATTTTGCATTAAGTAAAGACTTATAAGATTGCAAGCACCTCAAGACCTATTCCTAGGCTCATGAACTACTCGGCATTTGATTCATGAGCAAGCTCTAACACCAACCTTCCAGTTATCTATTAAAGCAACTAATCATTCCTAGGGTGATCAAGCCTAAGAAAGCATTAAGCATGGAATCAAACACTCATAAAGAACAAGGAAACTGCATTATAATGAAGTCATTTTACAACCAAGTTCAGATAGCAATAGTCTAACCCCAACAAAGGGGAGTTTAGCTACACATAATTGAAGACAAAACAAAAGAGAGAATTACAGAGATGAACAAAGGAGAGAGCTCCATGGAATGATGCACAACAGCCACAGCAGCAGAGGATCCGATTCTAGGGTTTTCTCCGAATGAATTTTCTTACGTTTCGCTCGATTCTTTTTATAACTCGTGGCCGGTCACGGCCGTGATAGCCATCACGGCCAGGCCATGACGGGTTCTGTCTCTTGCAGTTCTGGAAAACTTATTCTTTCGCGAGGCGAGCCATTTCTTCGCGACGCGAGCCCACGTTTGATGCCCGTGATCTCTGTCACGGCTAGGCCATGATCGTCTCCGACTTTTGGTGGTTTTGGCACAATCACTCTCTCGCGAGGCGAAGCTATCGTCGCGTCGCGAACCAATTTTTCACGCCCTGATCTCTATCACGGCCAAGCCGTGATCGTCTCTGACTTTTGGTGGTTTTGGGTCACGGCCGTGATAGCTATCACGGCCAGCCGTGTGACATTCTCGACTTTTGGCCCCCTTCTTCTTCAGTTTTCAGGCCTTCTCTTCATCTCAGCTTCCTCATGGCTAAAACTTGGGCATTTAATCAAAAATCCCTGCAAAACAACACACAATACCACCTTATCCGTTCCAAATGAAAAAATAAACAATATCCAACTAAAATGGCCTAACTAAATGCAAATGCATGCAGAATTGTACATGGAAAATAAGGTGAAATCACACTCATCAAATCACCCCAAGCTTAAGACTTTGCTTGTCCTCAAGCAAAAACCAAGGCCATAAGACCGAAATAAACAAACATGGATAGTGAACTAAGAACCCGAGTAAAATGATCCAAGTAATAGGCATTCAATTATTTCAGCAAAGAGACAATCAATTCAAGTCCAATTAGGGGCTTAGTTTTCCTAGACTCACAATCTCACTTGATTTGGGCACTCTATCTCACTTGAAGCTCACCCCAAGCTTGTTCATTTGCTTGGCTCTCTTTCTTGCCTCACTCACTCAAGTGTTAAGGGAATATGACATTTCACTCCATTTTCCTCAAAGAATGATTCCTACCATAAGCTTGACTATCAACCAAATCTTCACTTTATTAATGAAAACATCTAAGAAACAAGAGGTCTTATTCTTTGGTTGTAATGGGGCCATGGGATCAATTTTCAGGTGGGAATTTCAAGAACAGGAAATTTCAAAAGGCTATACAAACAATCAAGCATTGCAAGGCACGACCTTCTAAAATACCTTTCTTTGGGTTTCAGTTTACTTTTCCACCATTCTTTCCTTTTATTTTTTGCTATTTCTCACTTCTCTTGTCATCCCCTTCTCCATTTTTATTTCTTTTTCTCTTTTTTTTTTTTTTTGAGAAGGGAGATTTTTCAATTCAAGAGAAGAAAAAAAAATTTCAGATTCATTTTTCTTTTCATTTTTTTTTCTTTTCATCATCCCAACTTTCAACTACATTTTCCAACCCTTTTTACACAGTACTTTAGAAGGTCCCTCATAAGCATATTTAACACAACATTTCGGGGTACCAAGAAAAGCATGCTATTCATTCAGGCTCAAAATGGGGCAGCTAAGGGTAGCATTATTCATTCAAAGTTCAGAAGGCCAGAAAAAAACACCTATTGCCTCAATCCTTTTCAAAAATATTCTCAAAAAATTTTCAAGTTTCGAAATGGTTTCAAGTCAAGTTCTAGAGAAAAACAATCCAAGAGGAACACACTCTACACAAAGAATGGGGCAGATTTAGTGAGTACCCCTAATGGCTCAAAAGCTCACATTTATCAGTTCAAGAACCAGTGAGAAACATAAATCCATAGAAACACATGCTAATCATCAACTATCCAAGACCATCTCAAGCATATTTAATGAAGCCATATCACAAGAATAGAAAATCGGGGTCCAAAAATTCACTATCACGGAAAAATTGGCACTTAGCTCTCACAATCATAAGCTCAATCTAAGCAGGGTTAACCGAATCATGCGATCATGCAAACTTAAGCCTATATGAATGCAATATTTACAATGCAAGCAAAAAGATTACCTACCCCAAGCTTAAAGACTTACATTGTCCTCAATGTAAATAATTAAGTTTAGAGAGGGGAGAAAACTGGAACAACTCACCAAGGTGGTAGTGGTGCTGAATCACATGCTTTCTGGTTTTGTTTCCTTCTGCCCTTCTTCTCCTCCTTCCTTCAAAATCTGGAATCACTCAACAAACTATTAACAAACCTCTTGAGCTTCTCAAATTATTCAAGAGGGGAAATCAAAAACAAAAGAGAAGATGAAAATAAAAAAATAAAAAAAATAAAAACTGGGTTGCCTCCCAATAAGCGTTTCTTTAACGTCACTAGCTTGACGGATGATTTCTAAGATGGTGCCTCAAGAGGGATGGAGACTGCTCGACGATTAAAATCTCCTCCAAGGTAGTGCTTGAGCTGTGCCCATTGACAGTGAAAGTATTTCCTGATGATGGATTTTCCAATTCAATCGAACCAAACGGAGAAACTGACTTGACATAGAATGGGCTCGACCATCTTGATCTCAATTTGCCCGGGAAAAACTTGAGTCTTGAGTTGAACAAAAAAAAGCGACTGGCCTTCTTCAAATTGCTTGGGAAGAATGTACTTATCATGCCGGAACTTGGTTCTTTCCTTGTATATCTCGGCACTCTCATAAGCCAAGAGTCGGAACTCATCCAACTCATTCAATTGAAGCATCCTCTTATCCATGGCCAGCCTTGTATCAAAGTTTAGGGCCTTCACCGCCCAAAAAGCACGGTGTTGTAGCTCTACCTAAGGTGACATGATTTCCAGAACACTAATTGGTAGGTGACATACCAATAGGCGTCTTATAAGCGAAACCGATAGGCCCAAAGTGCATCATCCAATTTCTTTGCCCAATCCTTCCTTGCATTGTTCACGGTTTTTCCAAAATCCTCTTCAACTCCCGGTTGGACAATTCCACTTGCCCACTGGGTTTGGGGATGGTATGGTGTGGTAACTTTGTGGTTCACCCCAAACTTGGCAAGCACTTGCATTGAACTCCTTATTGCAAAAGTGGGTACCCCATCACTAATGATAGCCCTAGGGGTCCCAAACCGGGTAAAAATATTCTTCCTCACAAAACTGATCACAGTTCTTGCATCATCTTTCAGAGTTGGCACGGCTTCCACCCACTTGCTCACATAATCAACCGCCACCAGGATGTACTTGTTGTTGTAAGATGACGGGAAAGGACCCATGAAGTCGATCCCCCATACGTCAAAGAGCTCCACCTCAAGTATACCCTTCAAGGGCATCTCATTTCTCTTAGAAATACTCTACGGTCCTCTGACATTTATCACAATTCATCACCCAAGTTCTAGAGTCCTTGAAAATAGTGGGCCAAAATAGCCCGCTTTGCAAAATCTTCATGGCGGTCCTCTCACCACCAAAGTGTCCTCCATAGGGTGAGTTGTGGCAGTGGGTCAACACCCCATTAATTTCTTCTTCCGGTATGCACCTCCTCAGAATTCCATCTGAACCTCTTTTGAAAAGATACGGCTCATCCCAAATATAGAACTTGGCATCATGAATGAGCTTCTTCCTCTATTGCGCATTGAAGTCCTTAGGAATCTTATTGGCTGCCTTGTAATTTGCAATATCCATGAACCAAGGTGCCACTTGCACCACAAACAATCTGTTCATCCGGGAATTCCTCTTGAATTGGCAACTTTGCTTCTGCTTGGACATCTGCTTGTGGAAGCCTAGACAAATGGTCGGCTACCACATTCTCCACTCCTTTCTTGTCCTTTATTTCCAAATCAAACTCTTGGAGTAGTAGTATCCACCTAATAAGCCTTGGCTTAACATCCTGTTTAGTCATAAGATATCTCAAAGCAGAATGATCAGTGTAGACAGTAGTTTTACAACCAATCAAGTAGGATCTAAATTTATCAAAAGCAAATACCACAGCAAGCAATTCTTTTTCAGTCGTAGTGTAATTCAATTGGGCATCATTAAGCACACGACTGGCATAGTAAATGACATGCAACACTTTGTTTTTTCTTTGGCCCAAAATGGCTCCCACCGCATAGTCACTTGCATCACACATTAGCTCAAAAGGTAAACTCCAATCTGGAGGTGCAATGACCGGTTTGGTGGTGAGTTTTTCTTTCAAAACTTTGAAGGCATGCATGCAATCATCATCAAATATAAAAGGAGTATCAGCTACCAAAATCTTGCATAAGGGTTTCACAATTTTTGAAAAATCTTTTATGAACCTTCTATAAAAACCCGCATGCCCTAGGAAGCTTCTAACACCTTTCACATTTAAGGGAGGAGGAAGTTTTTCAATCACTTCAATTTTGGCTCTATCAACCTCCATCCCCCGTGATGAAATTTTATGCCCAAGAACTATACCCTCCCTAACCATGAAATGGCATTTTTCCCAATTTAAAACGAGGTTAGTTTCTTGGCATCTTTTTAGAACACAGGCAAGATTATTCAAACAGTTATCAAAAGAATCATCAAATACAGAAAAATCGTCCATAAATACCTCAATAAATTTCTCATTCATATCGTAAAATATGGATAGCATGCACCTTTGAAAAGTGGCGGGTGCATTGCACAACCCGAAAGGCATTCTCCTGTATGCATAGACTCCATAAGGGCAGGTGAAAGCGGTCTTCTCTTGGTCCTCTCCGGTCAACCACAATCTGGTTATACCCAGAGTATCCATCAAGGAAACAATAGAAAGCATGGCCCGCCAACCTCTCTAGCATCTGATCAATGAAGGGCAATGGAAAGTGGTCTTTTCTGGTGGCCTCATTCAGTCTTCTGTATTCAATGCATACCCTCCATCCAGACACGGTCCTAGAGGGAATAAGTTCATTCTTTTCATTTGCTACCACTGTCATCCCCCCTTTCTTCGGTACAACTTGGACCGGACTCACCCATGGACTATCGGAGATGGGATAGATAATGCCCGCATCCAACAACTTCACAATCTCCTTCCTCACAACTTCTTTCATATTCGGGTTGAGTCTTCTTTGCGGTTGCCTAACCGGCTTGAAATTTTCCTCCACACGGATTTTGTGCATGCAAAAGGAGGGGCTTATCCCTTTCAAGTCGGACATAGACCATCCGATTGCAGATTTGTGCTCCCTAAGCACCCTCAACGGCTTCTCTTCTTCCAAGGAATTCAACCCACTGCGATGATAACTGGGAATGAAGAGTTCATCCCAAGGAAAGCATAACGGAGATGGGATGACAATTCTTTCATCTCTCGCACCGGTGGGTCACCCTTGTCTTCAATTCTCACCTCTTCCTCCACTTTGTCTTCACTAGTATTCACAACCAAACAAGCCTCCGGGAGATTTAATCATGAGATTAACTTCTTCGCACATACTTCTTCTTCTACATCCTCTACCATTAGAGCTGCTTCTAACGAATCTTCAAACTTATGGTGCAAACTCTTGTCAGATAATGAATCAATGAGGTCTACTATCATGCATGTGTCCTTGTCGCTTGGGTGTTTCATTGCCTCAAACACATTAAAGGTGACCTTTTCGGTCTTTGCACCAAAGCACCAATTCCCCTTGATTGACATCGATCAAAGCTCTACCTGTTGCTAGGAATGGTCTCCCAAGAATCGAGGAGTATCACCATCTTGACCATATCTAACACCACAAAATCTGCTGGAAAATGAACTTATCTACCTTCACCAACAAATCCTCCACAACACCATAGGGATATGTAATTGAGCGGTCTGCCAGTTGAAGAGAAATCCCTGTTGGTTTTACTTCACCAATCCCCAGCTTCTTGAAAATGGAGAGCGGCATCTGATTAATACTTGCCCCTAAATCACACAATGCTCTCCCTATGTTCGGATGACCGATAGTGCATGGGATAGTGAAACTGCCGGGTCCTTCATTTTTACTGGCGGCTTCCTTTGAAGTATAGCACTGCACTCTTCTTGATAAGCATCACTGTCTCCTCCTTCCACCTTCTTTTGTTTGTAAGGATCTCTTTCATGAATTTTGCGTAGGAAGGCATCTCTTTGTGAGAGCTTGACAAACGAGATGTTGATTTGTAGCTTTTTGAATACATCCAGGAACTTAGAAAACTGCTTGGACTTTTGCCTCCTTCTTCAACCGTTGGGGGTACGGGGATTCTGAAATATGGGGCAGCTCCTTGGGATTATCAACCTCTTCCAGAATCTGTCTTCTAGTCTTCTTCTTCGCAAATTCTTCATCAACCAATTTCTCCCTCTGTGGTTCTTCAGCTTCTACATCAATAGGAATAGAGGTAGTATCTTGGGAACCTCCGGGTTCTTCATTGTTTACCTCTTCAAACTGCACCTTATCAATTCCAGCATCACTTGTCTTTTCTTCCTTCTCTTTTTCTTGTGGATTTAACACTCTCCCACTTCTTTTAATAATGGCCTTACAATCTTCCTTTGGGTTCTTCTCAGTATCCCCAGGCAATTGTCCTTGAGGTCTCTCTGCCATCTGCCTTGCTAGTTGGCCCATTTGATGCTCCAAGTTCTTGATTGAGGCATTCTGATTCTTTATAGTCTCGTGAGTAGCTTGCATGAACTGGCCTAGAAGGTTCTCCAATTTGCTTGAACTCTCTCTTGAGGAGGCTTTGCTTGAGTACTTGAACTTTGCCCTTGTCTCCAACTAAAGTTAGGATGGTTGCGCCACCCCGGATTGTAGGTGTTGGAGTAAGGATCATTTCTAGGCCCTTGGTTGCCCATATAATTTACCTCTTCTTGTCCCGAACTTCCAACCACATTGATCTCACAGTTTCCATTTGCATGGTTGCCTCCACAGAAATCGCACACTGAGGCACCTTGAACTTGAACAGCTTGCAGTTGAGAATTCTGCAGTTGAACCGACCCCAATTGCTTGGTAAGAATAGCCATTTGTGCCTTGAGAGCGCCAATCTCATCCAGCTCTAGAACACCTCTATTGACCATTGACCGAGAACTAGGCATTTGATAGTCGTTGTTAGCCATGTTCTCGATCAAGTCCCTTGCTTCTTCCGGTGTCTTCTGACTCAATGTCCCTCCTGCAGCCGCTTCAATCATACTTCTTGAATTCCTGTTGAGCCCATTAACAAATGTTGCAACCTGCTGCCATGTCTCTAGTTCATGATTTGGACAAGCTGTGAGTAAGGACTTGAACCTCTCCCAGGCTTCATAGAGTGACTCACCATCCCTCTGTGCAAAGGCATTGATCTCTGATCTCAGCTTAATCATTCTTGACGGAGGGAAGAAGCGAGATAAAAATTTGCTGACCAAGTCGTTCCAGGTGATGATGCTTCCATGAGGATGAGATTGAAGCCATGCCTTAGCTCTATCCCTCAAAGAGAAAGGGAAAAGCCTTAGCCGAATGGCCTCATCGAAGCTCTGTTTAACTTGATGGTGTCACAGGCTCAATGAAAGTACCAATGTGAGCATGAGGATCTTCACTCTCCAACCCTCCAAATTGGTTTTGATGCACAAGGTGGAGAAGTGATGCCTTGATTTGAAATTATTGCAGGGCCACTGCAGGTCTCACAATCGGAGTTCCACATCTATCAACTCTGGGGAAGTGTAGTCCCCCATTGTTCTCCTTGGTGCATTCTCTTACGCCATGGTGACAGTTTTGCTACTTCAATTTGTGGTTCTTGCACACTTGGGTAACTCAACTTGTTGCTCTTGTCTACTAGAAGATGCTCTTTCTCTGTTCTGTCTTGCCTTGGTTTTCTTTCTATTCCTTCTGCAGAGTCTCTCGATCTCGGGTTCGAATTGGAGTTCACAGGTCGATTGTACCTCGCATACACCGAACAAACGGAGTAGCACGGAACAAAGCAAAAAAACAGCACTTGCAGAAATTTACAGTGACAGAGAAAAAAAAGAAAGAAAAAAACACGGTAGGAAAAACATTAAAAATGCCTAAATTAGGAGTCCCCTTTGGTACTCGTGATATTGGCACACCGATCCCGACAACGGCGCCAAAAACTTGAAACAGACCGGCAAGTGTACCGGTTCGTTGCAAGTAATAAAACGGTAAGACCGGATATCGTTCTCAGGGATCGTGGACAATTACCACTTCGCAAATTTGACTACTATCTAGGCGATCGAATTTTGGAGTGAAGGTTGCTCTATCATCTAACAAGCAAACAAGAATAAAATATTTTTTGTTCTTTTTGGAATTTTTTTCAAATAGTTAATGTGCAAACAGAAAGATGAACAACAATTAGATAGAATTGCTAGGGTTAGACTAAGCTAATCCTCCCTTGATTGTTATGAAATGATAAGTAACACAGTTCCTAATTCAATTATGACAATCAAGTCTTTTCTGAAATACTCAAGCCTAATTCCTTAGGTGCATTGAGCCTAAAACCCCAAGTTAAACCCTAATTCCTTAGGTGGATTAACCTTGAGATTTTGCATTAAGTAAAGACTTATAAGATTGCAAGCACCTCAAGACCTATTCCTAGGCTCATGAACTACTCGGCATTTGATTCATGAGCAAGCTCTAACACCAACCTTCCAGTTATCTATTAAAGCAACTAATCATTCCTAGGGTGATCAAGCCTAAGAAAGCATTAAGCATGGAATCAAACACTCATAAAGAACAAGGAAATGCATTATAATGAAGTCATTTTACAACCAAGTTCAGATAGCAATAGTCTAACCCCAACAAAGGGGAGTTTAGCTACACATAATTGAAGACAAAACAAAAGAGAGAATTACAGAGATGAACAAAGGAGAGAGCTCCATGGAATGATGCCACAGCAACCACAAGAAGAAGGATCCGATTCTAGGGTTTTCTCCGAATGAATTTTCTTCCGTTCTGCTTTCGGTTCTTTTTTATAACTTCGTGGCGGTCATGGCGTGGCCGGAGTTACTCTCTCTTGCAGATTACTGCAAACTTATTCTTTCGCGAGGCGAACCATTTCTTCGCGGCGAGCCCACTTTGATGCCCGTGATCTCTGTCACGGCCGGCGTGATCGTCTCCGACTTTTGGTGGTTTTGGCACAATCACTCTCTCGTGAGGCGAGCTATCATTCGCGTCGCGAACAAATTTTCACGCCCTTGATCTCTATCACGGCCAAGCCGTGATCGTCTCGACTTTTGGTGGTTTTGGGTCACGGCCGTGATAGCCATCACGGCCAAGCCGTGACGGATTCGACTTTTGGCCTTCTTCTTCGGTTTTCAGGCCTTCTCTTCATCTCAGCTTCCTCATGGCTAAAACTTGGGCATTTAATCAAAAATCCCTGCAAAACAACACACAATACCACCTTATCCGTTCCAAATGAAAAACTAAACAAAATCCAACTAAAATGGCCTAACTAAATGCAAATGCATGCAAAATTGTACATGGAAAATGAGGTGAAATCACACTCATCACAAAGACAAGTAGACAACATGAATCTGTTCACCTTAAGCTGACCTTCTAAATGTGCCCTAAAGAGAGCTTTTCCAACAGTCTGAAAGTCATGCCAGTGGTAAAGAAAGAACATCTCATGTATGTATGTATGTATATATATATATATATATATATATATATATATATATATATATATATATATATATATATATATATATATATATATATATATATATATGGTTAGGTAAGATGCACTACCCATATTTTGCACCATCCACTACACCACCCATATGTTGTAAATTTTGGACCAATCAAATTGCCACATGGGTTTAGTCAAAATTTCAAACTTTCTAGTTGTATTATCTGTAGTCAAACTATATGAATACAATATATTGTTGTATAATATATGTACTTTTTGTATTCACAAATTTAACCCATATTGAAATAATATTTTTTATTAAAAAACTGATCATATTATAAAATAATATTTTATTATGAATTAAAATAATGTTCGTTGTCAATAATATTTTGCAATATAATCGGTTTTTATTAATCAAAAAACATTATTTTAATATGAGTTAAATTTGCAAATACAAAAACACATATATTATACTATAATATCTTTGTATTCATATAGTTTGACTTCTGATAATCAACTAGAAAGTTTGAAATTTTGACCAACCTATGTGGCAATTTAATTGGCTCCAAAATTTGCCACATGGGTAGTATAGTGTGTGTTGTAATATGTGGGTGATGCACCATAACCACACCCGTGTGTATATATATATATATATATATATATATATATATATATATATATATTAAAGACATTGGCACCATATCAAATATAATTTAAAGATTGGAGTTCTGATGCTGAGTCATTTTGAAGGATCTTTCAACACTACAACACAAGTGGTGACAGCAAAATGCAAATGATAAGTTTAGTGAAAACCCCATTCTCCCCATGAAGTGGTGAGGATAGTAAAACTATTAGTTAGTCTTTCAACACTGCAACTAAAAATACATGACAACAAAAAGTAACGTGTGAATAATCTAGTTAAAGAACTATCCTCCGCATGAATAAGTGTGAATAGTATAACTAAGTATAAAACTAAAAGGGAAGTTTAAGAACTCACGTGATTGGCCAAACCAAAGACAGCAAGCTTGAATTCCCTTCAAAATCAACAAGCACGTTAGCAGCTGTGATGTCCCTATATTCTTAAAAAGAAAAAAGAAAAAGAAATAAGCAAGCCATTTATGATGGTTAAAAATCATACAAAGCTAAAAGCTTTCTGTTGACGCTGGTTTTTGGTTGGTGTCCAAAATCCTTTTGTCACAAATAATTTTAAGATCAGACGAGTGTAGGGACGGACGAGTTATGCGGTAATCACGTGAGGACATGTGGCGTGTCACGCAAGTATAAGTTCGACAAACCCGGTCAAACTTGGTAAATCTCGGCAAGGACTTAAGTTTGGTAAAAATGCGTTTTGAGTTAACAGGAAAGATTGCTTTCTTAAATGAGAGCGAACCCTCACTTGAATTTCTAAGGATTCATGGGTTTGAAGGAAGAAACATATAAATTGCAGGAAAAAATTAGAGGAAAGCAAATAAAGAACATGGAATTAAAAGAAACAATAAACAACGGGAAATTTAAAGGAAAGCGTGTAAGTTGCGGAAATTAACTGAAAGCTTGTAAATGACGAGTAAAGATAAATGTCAGTAAATTAAAGGAAAGAGACAAGTATTTAAATGAGTGAAGAATAAAAGAAAGCGTTTAAAGTGCAGAAAGTTAAAATAAAGCAAGTAAAAGGCATGAAAGTAATTCTGAAAGTAAAGAAATTAAATTACCAGTACTGAATTTTAAATTAAACTTGAAATAAAAGTATGGAGGTAGTACTTGAGTACAATCCTTTAATCTGTTGTGTGATCGAGATATGTAGGATATAGCATCAAGCAACCTCCTCTATTACATCAGAATTGATTGTATTTATTAGCATTCAAAATAACTGCCTATTGATACTTCCTATCTTTAAATTTGACACCTATGTATGCCGTTTTGCTATGTTTCAAACTCTCCGACAAGTAAACTTCTCTAAGCTGCTCAGTCCTTGGTGGTTTTATGTCCACTTGTCGTCCCAGTTTGGTTATTTGACAACTTATCTTGCTGATGCTGTCAACCCTGGAAACTTAGCCATTTCTATACTTTGTTTGTCTGACAATTCTTATTACCAACTTTGTCGAAAGTTGGGTTGTTACTTCTATTCCTCCATCAGTCAGCTGGATATATTTGTCGAATATCTGACGTACTTTGCTTTCTTGACGGCTTTATCATCGACATACTAATTTATCAACTTTTCAACTTTTCAACTTTGCTGAATTTGATTCCTTGTGGTTATCCGATGACTCTTCAATTTTTTCGTCATCTGTCGGATCCGTTTCCGTCAAGAATTTCAAATTCCTATTAACAGATGCCCCCAAATTTTGCTTTTAAGCGGTTTTTGCCCGTAAGAATAGCAAAATTTGATTTTTCAAATCCCTAACGATTGTCTTAATCTCGGGTTCCTATTTATTAATTAAACCTTGCTTCTTATCTCATCCCTACTTAATAGGGATAATAATGACGCCGCAGGTTTCTTGGAACTCGTACCGAAGGTTCTCCTTTAAATGTCAATCACATCAGAATTGACTTTCTTCTTCTTATCCTTCCTTCTTCATTAGTAAATCTTTTCTAACGAAAGACCTTTTCTTCTTCCCTCGCAAAATTTTTTCTTAAAAGGAACCCTGTATTTTTATTCCATCTAACCATGGCCACATCTTCTAAGATGCCGTCTTCAGTACCTCATACTACAATCGTGCCTCCTAGGACAGTGGTCCAAGACCCAATTTTGGAGAAATCCGAGTTATGGCAAGAATCTAAGGTAATTTACCCTATTCTTGATCCTGCTATTGCTTTAAATCCTCTGCTTTGCATTTTTGGGTCCTATTGTGGCCAACAATGAAATTTCCGAGGGTTTCGCAATTCCTTTCCTTCCGCTAGCGTAAATGAGGCTATTCTATCTTCTTTTACTCCTATTCCCATTCATATGTTCAAGAAGAGTAATAGGATTTTGGGAATGCCTCCTACTACTCGGTTCGATGCCTACATTAGTTGGCTGGACCGAATTCAAAGCGAAAAACAAAGTGTATGGGAAAAAGCTGGAATTTTTGAATTCATTCAACTTTCTCGTCATGTTAAACGGTAGACTTCTCTTTAATAGGAGCATCGGTTTTCTTTTGGAACAAAACAACAAATAATTTTCATTTTCCTTATGGAATGATGGGTCCGACTTTATTTGATATGTCGGTTATTACGGCGCCGTCCGAGATGGTCCCACCATGCATCTTAAGTAGAAATTGAAAATCAAATTGATGTTTACGTCTTGAAGTGTTCTTTCTCTAAATACATAGCAGATTTTAGAGGTGAAGCTCGTGATCTGTGACGGATACTGAGCATGTAGCCTTTTTGTTTCTTTGGCTATGTGCTTACGTTTTTGTGTAGCAAATATGCTTCTTTGGTCGCTTCATATGTCCCTCAGCCAATCTGTTGTCGATGCGGTAAAAGAGTAGCATTAGGACAATGTCTCATTAGCCAATCTTTATGATAGCATTAGTATGCTAGTTGACTTTATCAAATCAAAGAAAACCAATATAGGAGGGCCCCTTTGGCTTCTCCAATTATGGTTAAATGCGGTTACGGAGCGTCGATTTTCATATAAAGCTCCCGTAGATTTGACAATCGACACGTATGGATATTATCTCTAGTATGTGTCTACGAGTCTTTGTCGAGAGATGAGACTGCGAATTTCAAATTCTATTTTAAAATTCTCCATTCGCTTTCATCTTCATCTCCAAAGATCAACTTCTCTCCCTTTTCGACCGGAAATATGGTCCAACATGGTTTACACAATCGAGCACCACCATCTCTAAAATCCAACAAATCTATTTGGACCAAATTTCTTTGTCGGGAAAATTCTTTTTGTTGATGGCCCTGGCTTTAAAACTCATAGAGCCTATCTCCATTTACCCAACACTTGTTGCTTGTCGAACGGCTTCGCCAAGCTATTCTCTCCTCCTATTCGTGCGGATCTTGGCGAATTTCGTTGGTATCAAAGTTCCAACGTATGAGCATATTGTTGCCATTAGTGAGGAAGACAAAGTTCGCGGGGCTTTCTTACAACCCGTTTCATTTTCGGCCTTTCACGGAGTCACTCAAAGCTTCCTTGACTGGTGGGATGAATACTACTCCAGTCATCATCCGAATTCTGAGACTTGCTTGAGTTGTATTGAAGACACCGCGGGTAACACGATGATTCTCCCGTGCGGGAACAGGATCCAATGACTAAAACTCGAGGTGAACTTGAGAAAGAAATTCAAGCCTTTGAAATTTTATAAAATTAAGTGGAATCCCAAGTTACCATTTGATATGGTTCGTCATGTCAATAGTGTTTTGGTTGAAGCCAAAAGGAAGCATGATAATAAGGAATCGAGAGGCTTGCCATGTATAGGAATATTCCCAATATGACCAGGAATATTTTGACAGGTTTGAAAGCTCCTTTTCCTAAGCGGGTGCTATTCCTTGTGCCCCTTTTGGTTTAGCTGATTCACACCCAGAAAACCGTTGAAAGGAGGTAACTTTTTATTTTTGGACGAGCGTGAGTGCTTACGTTGACCCTTTTGAAAAACCAAACCCGTTACACCAACACGTCGGTTTCTTCAACTCGATGACGACTTTGAATTCTATTCAAGAATTCTAACTTGTAACTCGGTATTCATTTGTCAAATTACTTATTTAGCTTTTCTTTTCATCCGACAATCAATTTATTTTCATTGCTATTGGACAAAGTATTCCTCTTGACAAACCCCTCCCGGCAAGTGTAAGTCGACGCACTTTCGGGAGAAGCTTAGAAGATGATAATGAACCTGTTATCCCCTTGGTCAAGAAGAGCTCTCGGTCAACCAAAGCTTATGTTTGATCCTCGGTCAAAAGGATCCAAGAAAAGAAAAGAAAACGACTCTTTCGACTCTCTCTCCAAAAAATCAAAGTCGCCAAGAGTCTTCGAACCGTGGCAGCCTTGATGTTGCCAAAGTTTCCACTAGCTCCAAAGTTCAAGATACCATGACTAGTTCTTCCAACACTTCGCCCTCCAACCAATCTGAGGTAATAATTTTAGATTAGTCTGTCAAGTTACATCTTTTTGCTCACATGCTTGCTATTCTCGACAGAAAAACAAAACCGTTGAGACCATTCTGGTTTCTGAGAAGGCTATTGTTGATGTTGACTTGATGTCTTCTGATTCTAATCTGGTATTTCCACTGATCGTCATTTTCTTTTGTATACTTGTATAAATTCTTATTTATTTCTCATGTCAGGAAAAGTTTCCTCGGTTTGATGATTCAATAACCATTTAGGAGATTATCACGACTGTCGAGCCTATAAATGTATATGATTCGGAACTGTATACTGACCAAACTTTAGGAGGTATCCTGTTGGTACTAAGAGTTTAACAATTGAATTGCAGGTTCCTGACTCTCATCAGGGAATGCCTACGAGCCCTCATCATCCGACTTCAATCACCTCAATTCCAACAGCTGATAACCCAGAAGGAACTACTGTCATGATTGAAATTCCGGATGAAGATATTGACATGGAGGCCTGTTGGCTGAAGCTGACTCTGTTATCCACTTCTCCACCTGCTATCAAACCTCCTACCATGAAGTCTCCCGATCCCAAACCGGCTCTACATTTTAATACATGGATTAATATCTTTGTCGGATGTAAAGCGAGAAAGAGTCATCCTTTTTACCACTTCCTCATCGACTCAACATGATTCCAGTGACTCTCTAGTTACTAATCTCATGCATGATCTTCAAGCTCTTTTGGTCGATCCTTTTGATGAACTTAGTCGACATCAAGATTCAAAAAGAATTATCTCGACTTGTCAAGGAGATTACTCCTCTTCATTCTAATCTTCCTCTGTCGAGCCGTTTCGCTTTTTATCTCTATTCGGACATTTTGGGAACTACTCTCCGAGTAAATTAGAGAGGATGACTTGCTCATTCCTTCTTACGAAGAGGAAGAAAGAATCAAGGACGATCTCTTAGTTCAGTTTCAAAATCTTGAGTCATCTAAACAAAAAGAACTTGACCTTATTTCTATCGGGACTCAAACCAAGGAGAGGCTTCTTGAGTGCCTAGGAGAAGGCATTGGCTGAGATTGAGCGACGGACCAAAAGTGTGCCAAATTTGACAAGGCGTTGGAAAAAAGCAAAGACAGAGTTAAAGCTATTGATGATGAATCTGTCCAACTTGGCCAAAAAGGCAGAAAGTGTAGTCGGTAAACTCCGTGCATTGCGGCGACTATGAAAGCGGCTATTGTCTGACAAAACTAATCTAACCCTTGCATGGGATCAATTATCCTCTATTTAGACCAAAACTGACAATTGTAACTATTGTACATGTCAACTTTTAGTCTGGTCTTGATAGTCATTAATTTAATGATTAGATATTTAATTTCCTTGCACGTTTATTTATTACTTGATTTGACTGCATGTTTCAAACGACGTCGTAACTCATGCCTTATCAAATCATCATAAATGCCGTGATAAGTTTCGAAACTTTGGTAAACCAAATTGCAATAAATGCCTTTTGTGTTCAACTATAAATAACGAGGTCTGTAAATCTCAAATTTTACAGTGGAATTTTCACATACCATGCATTTCTCTACAATAGGCCTCTACCTATTCCTCTTTCTTCTTCCACGAGAATATGACCTTGTCTGTATTAAGTTTTTAAACCAAGGTGTTTGTCTTAATGGTCACATACTTCATGAAGGTCAATAACCAATGTAAAAACATATAGTGAAGGTCAGTAACCAATGTAACATCCATAACTGGCCTCACTGCATATCCGGGGAGAAGCGGATCTTGATCTGAGCGAGTGTACCTCGTCTAGTTCCATCATCTTCATCAAGAAGGGTTTGGTGTTATCTCTACGTAGTAACAACCCCCTTCTGAATAAAATGATGGTGACATCTGCTCGTGCTTTATCCCCTTTTTGGAGCCTCCTTGACAAATGAGGCACTCGAATTTCATGGGAATGAAGCCTCAACAAATTTAGTGCACTTCTTTCTTTATTGTATGAAACTAAAATATTATTAGTATCTTTGTCCTATATTTTAGGATCGGACTAGCTTTAATTGACGACTTGACTTCTATCATCAAATGACAATATTTCATTGTATCGTCAATTTAATGAATATACCTATTTTCTTTATTCGTCAATTTGTACTTCTAACATCGTTGGTTTGTATTCCTTCAAATACTTGCCATTAATCGACTTAATTGTCGAGCGGTATTAATATTGACAAGTGCGTAAGCATTTCGAGGAAAATAATCATCGACTCTAAATGGTCCTTCCCATTTAGGTGACCATTTCCGTATTCTCGACAACTTTTATCCATGGGCAATATGACTTTCCGGACCAAATCATCTACCTTGAATGCTTTGAACTTAACTCGACTATCATAAAATCGGCAATTCTTTCTTTTTCCCGAATCAAATTCTCCAACGCAATCAATCTGTCAT
The DNA here is from genome assembly GCA_030762895.1 of Sophora flavescens. Classification (NCBI taxonomy): domain Eukaryota; kingdom Viridiplantae; phylum Streptophyta; class Magnoliopsida; order Fabales; family Fabaceae; genus Sophora; species Sophora flavescens. Next base: position 117,747,136 of record CM061069.1, read on the forward strand.
CACTTAATTCATTCAATTCATCATTGCATCCCAATCTTTAGTCATGAGGTAGTCATTTTGCCTTTGAATACGAGTGGATTGGAGATTGATTTCAGCAGGTATCTGAGGATCATGTCCATAAGTTAAACGATATGGCGAAGTTCCTGTCGACTGTCCAGGTGAATTTCTATATGCCCATAACACTTGATCAAGGTATTATGCCAATTTTTAGGTTGTTGGCCCACATGCTTTTAATAAGATTAATAATAATCTTATTTATGGCCTCAACTTTGGCCATTTGCTTGTGCATAATATGGCGTAGAGGTGAGCATTTTTATATGCCTAGAACTGGCATATTCCACAACTTTCTTTCCGACAAACATTGACCCTTGATCAGGTTTGTCGGAGTTTGGGGTATGCCAAGCCAGAAGCAAGATAATGTGGTTTTCAATGAAATCAATTACTTCTTGTTGGGTGATGTTTTTAAGACGATTGCCTCTACCCATTTAGTAAAGTAATCAACTCCAACAAAATGAATTGATGTCCTTTCGAATGAAGCAGGATGTATCGACCAATCAAATCTAGAGCCCGTCCTGCGAATGGCCAAAGCTTGACAATAGAATGTAATTAAGCTGGCCGTGACGTTTTGTATGTGGCCGTGCTTTAAGACCTCTTCTGAAGATCACGGCAAATAAAATGCAATCTTTAACCATAGTTGGCGATAATATAAACTTCTTACGTGGGACCCATTTCATTTATCACACTGCACGATGGGCTCCATATATACCCTCATGGACTTGATAGAGCCAAATAAGCATCTTGCTCACTCGAGGCACTTGTGTAGAGTTAAGAATCACGATTTTTACGTATACTAGATCCTCCTTGCATTGTGTAATTCAATGCCTTATACTTTGTTTTTCTATTTACATTCGACTTGGATTTTCCAAATACTCTATTATTGGCAACCTCCGATCATTAGGCGAATTACATCATTAACTAAAATATCTCTTTCTTCTAATGGATCGACAATTCTGATTTCCATTAGTGTCGGCAATCTTTTGAGATATTTTATATCCTGAGGCTATCCGAGCTAACTCATTAGCCTCTTGATTTAAATTCGCGGGAATGTATTGAACAATTACGTCATCAAATTTTTTCATCAACTTGTTAGCTCGTACAATATTTTGACAAATTGTATCTAACGCATTTGTATTCTTGTGTGAGTTGTTTGATGACTAATTGAGAATCCCCAAAAATATGCACATTTCGTGCTCTTAATTCTATCAATATTTCCAATCCAGACAATTAAAGCCCTCATATTCGGCTTCATTGTTGGAGCAGGATATTTAAGTTCAAACATGAACTTTGTAGGAACTCCTTGTGGGGTCACAATAAGGATTCCTATACCACTTCCTCCTTGATGTCTTGATCTAGTCAAAATAGAGTTTCAAGGTAGTAAGGTGGCAATATTTATTTACGCACATCCAGGTCTGGATGTTCTACCGAAAATCGGCTATTACTTGTCCTTTATGACTTTGGGCATCGTATTATAAGAATATTGATATAAAGCAATGGTCCATTTGCCAATTCGTCCATTAAGGATTGGTTTCGACAACATATACTTTATTACATCGAGTCTTGGAAACAACTAATACATGACATGGCATCATATAATATTTGAGTTTTGTACAAGAAAATATAATGCTAGACATAACTTCTCTATTGCACTATATCTTCTTTCGGCATCATTTAGGACTCTACTTAGATAATATATAGCCCTTTCAACATTCTCGTCGTTATCTGGGCTAATAAACATCCTATAGTGTCCTCCGATGCCGATATATACAACTTCAGCGGTCGACGGGCCCTTGCGAGGCATCATGGCCGGTGGGTGACTAGATCTTGCAATCACGGTCAAAAGCCTCTTGTGACAAGGTTCCCAAATGAAGCTTTGTTCTGATTTCAACTTGACCAATGGTGCAAATACTCTTGTCCTTCCCTGACAGTTGGATATGAATCTTACGAGAAAGTTAACCTTCCCGCTAGAGGACTGTAGCTCTTTCTTATTTGTTGGTGCGAAG
>CM061069.1:117749695-118196273 GCA_030762895.1 Sophora flavescens
TGCCTCCATTGGTGGGGCTTGAGATGTCAATTTAGTTGGGATGTCTTGTCTCACAATGATGCTCTTGCATATCATTTCTTGAAAAAAAATAGTTGAGCGGTAGGCAAAAACACTAATAATTATATATAAAAAAACCAACGTCAATTCAAAACCTTAGCCGTATTTTTTTTTTTTGTTGAACAAAAAAAGGGGATTACACCCCAAGCAACAAAAACTTAAACCTCTAAAGAACTAAGTCCCAACAGCATCAGCCATTAAGGCATTAAAAAGAAAACTAGGGGGGAAACTCATAAATTCTAAAATCACTACTTGAATATAAACCTTTCTTAGCCAGAACATCCGCTACTTAATTAGCTTCTCTCAAGATATGTGACCATTTGACACATGTATATAGGACCGACCATGAGATTTTGGGTGTCCTGAGTGAATTCAGGAAAATGATGCCCTCATAATCATTTGAAGATTGTCCTCCTTATATTTTTTGCTGTAAAATCTTTAATAATTTGATCATAATCAATGTTTTTTTAAAAAATCATTTTCGATAGAAATCAAATAAAGACTATTTAATCTACATTATGACATAGTAGATCGTAAATAAGTTTTTAATAATTTCAATTTAGAAAAACTTCTCTCAGTTGATGCAATTGTAACACGGATAATATGTAAAATTTTATAAATGATATAAATTTATAAATTCTTATATAACATTTATATATATTATGTAAAATTTTACACTATCTGGTGCCCCCATAAAATTGGGGCCTTGGGCGATCGCCCACCTCAACCGTGCTCAGGGTCACCCCTCCTGCATGTATAAAGATTAAAATATGAATAGAGCTGTATTTGTGGGTAGAGGAGTTATCCCTTAACTGATACTTTACATCCTCGAGGGATTGGTCCTACGACTATCGACAGTAAGGATACCCTGAGTTTCATCCCGGATCAAAAAAATTTAAAATATGACACATTTTCTCATATAAGAAAGATGCAAGTTCCACTGTATACTTTCTAATAAGATAATCAATTCGAAAGAAAACCCTATTAAAAGAAATGTTATTTACACATGAATTAAAATAACTACATTATTGTATACTGCATAGAAGAAGTTTATACTTTATATAAGAGTTTACATTTTTAATTGTTTTATTAGATAAAAATAAAAATATATAAGAATGATGTAGAGTGCGTTTGTTGTTGTTTATTTTATTAAAAAATCATTTTTAACTGAATAATCATTTTTAAAACTTTTAGTATGTTTGTTTTTACTTTTGAAAACAATGAAAAGCATTAAAAAAATCATTTTTATGGTTAAAATGAAAACCAACTTTCATTAGTTTTTGGAAAAAATCATTTTTTATAACTAACTACTTTTAAAAAAAAATTGTTATCATTGTAAACAAACACAAATATGATTCTTTTTTTTTTTTAAATCTCTAAAAATAATCACTAAATTATTTTATAACAAAATTATTTATTTTTTAATCTTAAACAAGCGGGCTCATAAAACACAAAAATTAAATTTTGATATGACATGAGTAACGTTTTTTTTTTTTTTTTTTTTGCTTTCTATTATCAATATCTGTCACTCGAGTGGTTACTCCATGGCTTCGGGCTTGGGAAAATACTTGGTTCTATTCCGAATAATGTTATTTGGACACCTCAAAGTTGTTCAACACCGTACGTATATAGATTTGAAAGATGTTTTGGTCAATGAAATAAAGGAAGAGTGACAATGAATTATTATTTTAAATGTTATACCTTATACTGGTGTTGGACAATTTTGAGTTGTCAAAACATCATTACTCTATTCCTTTGCATGAAAAAGTTAAGGGTGAAATATTCAAGAATGTTATTGAAAAAATGCAGTCCAAGCTTGCTGGTTGGAAATCCCTTTGCTTGTCTATGGCAGGGAGAATTACCCTAGCACAATCTGTCCTTGGCAATATGGCCTCTCATTCCATGCAGCATAATAAAATTCCTACAACGGTGTGTAGGCAAATGGAGAAGATCCAAAGAGACTTTGTTTGGGGTTCTAATTCTGAGCAGAGGAAAGTTCATTTGATTAAGTGGAATACTATGAAGCTTCCAAGATGTCTACGAGGCTGGGTTTCAAAGATAGTACCTCCGTCCTTTTAATATAAAAACAAAATTCTAAGACATACAGATTAAAAAAATATATTGAAATGAGTTAATTGTAATTAATATTCATATAAATTATTTAAAATATCCCTTATGATTAATGAACAAACTCGTTTATATGAAAAATTGTGGAGTTATGGGTTTCGGTGCTGCGTGGCAAATATGGTAGATCTTCCAATCTCCTTCAAGGTGCTCCAGTTGGCAGTGGGGATTCTCTTCTATGGAAAAGGAGTCGTCCATGCTCTTTGGCCCAGTCTCTTGATCAATGGTGCCCTCAAGACCACTCCCTTGCTGAGCAGTTTGCTACGGTAAAGGAGTTCAGTAATAACGATGGTACCTGGGACCTAACTAGATTGGGCAGTCTCTTACTTAAGAAGATTAACGCCGTTTTACTTACCCGTGCAGATTGTTAAGAAGATTAACGCCGTTCCTCTAATGGTGATGATCGGTTTGCTTGGGGGGTACTAATGATGGGAGATTTTCGGTTAGAAGTACCTATATGATCTGTAATGGTATTTCTCATTCTCAAGGAGGTTCTGTCTGAGATTTAATTTGGAGTTGGAAGGGTCCTCACCGGATGCAAGTTCACCTTTGGAAGATATCCCATAATCGCTTGCTTACTAATGTAAGGAGGAGTGCCTGGAGCTCGGTCTCTTCGAGCTGTTCTAAGTGTATTGGTCTGGAGGAAACAATGATTCATGCAATCAGGGACTGTCCAGTGGCTACTCAGGTTGGATTCCCTTGTTTCTTTACCCTCTCCCTCGTTGATTGGGTTCAAAGAAACTTAACCCATTCGTTTGGATATATTGTGACCAATCTAAATACTAAACATAACCCCACCAAGAAGAGCATTGACACCACCCGAAGGTCAATTCGATTCTGATGAAAATGGTGCTACTGCTACACCCACTAAAATTGACAAGAAACAAAACCTCCCACCCCCTTACGATAATAATGGTTTTCTGTAAGATGTGTTTTCAACTTTTCTGATGAAAATTTTTAGAGCTTTCTGCATAAGCCAAAGCCACAATTGTGATTGAGAGAGTATTTTTAAGGGTTAAATAAAATTTAAATAATATCATACATACCGGAAATTTAATTCCGGTAGCCTAAAGAATTTCAAGATACTGGATTATACACTATCTGATGAACTAAGATGTTAGTAATATACCGGATCTATAATTCCGGATCTATAATTTCCGGAGATATAATTTCTGTAACCAAACATAATTAAACAATGAGGGTACTTTGGGATATTTAAAAAAAAATGGTGGTGTATTAGAAAAAATTTTGGTGTAAAACCCAACACCCTTTGGATGGAGCTATAGTAAAAGGAATCCATCCTTACTAATGATTTAGCTGGGGCTTCTAAACCTCATGTTGTTGGGGTGTTGATATTCCCACCTTTCATTTGGATATTCCCACCTTTTAGTTAATTTTTTTTAATATGTTTTATCAATTTTACCCCTAACTCCAACCATCCATCCATCCATTACCCACTATGTAAACCTTATCAAATATCAATTTTAGTCTTTTCATCTTTCTTTTTCTTTTCCACTTCTGATAGGTCTCCTTTTCGAGTAGGAGAAACACTCCAGAAGTAGAAGATGGAAATGGGAAATTTCAGAGAAAAGAAGTTTTTTGGGTTTTTAATTCTATTCATTCATTCCATGGCTAGCTGGATTTATACAAGGGTTGCATTGCCTACTCCTACGGATTGCATGCCAAGTGGCCAGTGATCCTTACACATCTCATAACAAAGAAATTCTTCGACTAAAAGATGAAAATGAGCAAAACAGAATTGTATCGATTGTAACAAAAGAAACTTCTAGATGTTGTGTTGTCTTGATGGAAATGCTTTGGACCACTCTTAATCTGCTTGGGCCTATCCACTTTGGACTCAGCAAGCCCATTCGCAGAAGTTGAACCCAACTCTGTCTCCAAGTGCGTATCATTACTCCGCTCGTCCAAAACAACCTTGTCTTCAAGATTGAAATAAGGCAAAACTTTAGCAAAGATAGTTTGAGCATTCCAATGATCAAAAGAACATTCCCCCTGGATCCCAGTATTTGTAACCAGAGGATCCTTCCCTATGAGCCAAAAACATGGAGAAGAGTGCAAGGATCTGTTCACCGCATCCTAGTGTAGAAGATGCCAACATGTTATGGTTACCCAACATGTTCAATTTGTGCTGCACTGAGTTCAAAGTTGTCAACAAAAGCTTCTCAGCTTGCTCATATGAGTTCAGGAATTTTGTAGGATGTGATCCATGAGAGAGGTATTGATGGGAGTAAGTTGCTGCAAAAACATTAACCACTATCCCACAATATAATTTGGAAGCTCTCTCCTTGGTACATTTAATATCCCAAAAATTGGTTACTAGATAATTTAATAGGAATTGATTTATTAAAATTATTATATTTATAGTTTATTATTATATGATTACTTTGTCAAAAAAATTAGTTATATGATTACAAATCAGTAATTAATTTATGTAGATATGGTTAAATAAAAAGAAATTATCTTTTGTTATCGTTAATATCCTTTATCATTAATATCCTTTATTTATTATAATTATGTATGTTATCGTTAGATTAAGTTTTATATATATATGTGTGTGTGTGTGTGTGTGTGTGTGTGTGTGTGTGTGTGTGTATTTTAGATAAAATATTTATTATAGAATATATTTATAGTTTGGATTTATAGTTTTTTAATAATTTATAGCAGTATGATATTTTGTTAAACAAATTGATATACTTTCCGAAAATAGTTTGATAATAACATTTTGGATATTATATAGTTAGATTATCTTTTCCAATTTTATTTGATGGTGTTTGTCTTATCTAATAATAAATAAATAAATAATATATTGGGTCTTTTAATTCAAATTTCAGGACTTCTAATTAGAGACTTACATCAAATTAATACTCGAGAAAACCCTAAAAACTCTAAAACACTATGGGGGCTGTTGAGGGAGGTTCTATACATTGAGAGAATATCTTTGATGGGAAGATGGGTCTAAGAAGAGATTGGGGAAGAGATCATTCCTAAGACGTTAAGATTTATTGTAGGAGCACACATAACTTTTGGTGGTCTTCAAGAGGTGAGTAAAAACATCTTTGTTCACCCTTCCATGGTACAATAAATTTTGGGGTTTGAAACCAAATTATGAATTTAGGGAGTTTCCAATGATTAAATGTTCAATATTTTAAATTATGTGATTAAATGTTAGATTGGAATGATTTCTTGAAGGATGTAATTTTTATTGTGTTATTAATATGAAGAATTTGGGATTAGAAGTCTTCTAGGCTTTTGAATTTTAAATATGCTTGGGTATAGCATCTAAATGACTGAATTTGTTTGCTTATGTATAATATTGTTTGTTGTGAAAATCTTTGTTCCCAGAATTCACAAACTTACGTTAATGAACCTATTGAAGCGAGAATTGGTATGAAGCATTTCTTTGGTTTATATATGTACGCATAGCTTAAAAATAAAATTGCATGGCTGTAATTTATTTTGAAATTGAATAAAAGGCTTTGTAACGTGGAATTCACGAATTGTGTGTAATATATATATATATATATATATATATATATATATATATATATATATATATATATATATATATATTATTAATTGATTTTGTGATGTTATAGTGTTGTCTTGTCATGACGCTATATCATTGAGATTGACATATGAGGTCATATATCATGACCTGGGGTTATGATATATGCCTAAAATATGATTCTGAATTATGATTTTTGTGATTGTTAAGTTATATGGGATGATGGATACCTCCTCCTTAGAGGGGAAGACAGAGATACCTCCTTCAGGGAAGGGGATGACAGATACCTCCTCGTTTGAGGGAAAGACGGATACCTCCTCGTTAGGGAAGAGGATGACAGATACCTCCTCGTTAGAGGGGAAGACAGATACCTCCTCGTTAGGGGAGAAGACAGATACCTCCTTCAAGGAAGGGGATGACAGATACCTCCTCGTTAGAGGGGAAGACAGATACCTCCTCGTTAGAGGGGAAGACAGATACCTCCTCGTTAGGGGAGAAGACAGATACCTCCTTCAAGGAAGGGGATGACAGATACCTCCTCGTTAGAGGGGAAGATGGATACCTCTTCGTTAGAGGAGAAGACAGATACCTCCTCGTTAGAGGGGAAGACGGATGCCTCCTTCTGGGAAGGGGATGACAGATATCTCCTCGTTAGAGGGGAAGACAGATACCTCATTTAGGGAAGGGGATGACAGATACCTCATCGTTAGAGGGGAAGACGGATACCTCCTCGTTAGAGGGGAAGACGGATACCTCCTCATTAGGGGAGAAGACAGATACCTCCTTCAGGGAAGGGGATGACAGATACCTCCTCGTTAGAGGGGAAGACGGATACCTCCTCGTTAGAGGGGAAGACAAATACCTCCTTAAAGGAAGGGGATGATAGATACCTCATCGTTAGAGGGGAAGACAGATACCTCCTCGTTAGAGGGGAAGACAGATACCTCCTTCTGGGAAGGTGAAGACCCATTATAGATACCTCCTTCTAGGAAGGGGAAGGCAGTGGATGCCATTGCATTTGTCATGAGTTCATAGACTAAAACTGGGTATTCAAATAAAAGAGACTTGGATGATAAATTGAGATTATTTGGACACGAGAGATGTCATTTGTATGATTTTATTTATGTTATACGTACTTTAGTGATGGATTACATCTATTGATGAAGTTATGACTTGTGCATGAATTTTGTGAGATTGTATTGATTATCCTTAATTTATATAAATTACTTTGAGATATATTATTTTGGAAATGGCGGATTGTCATGATTGTTTTTCCGGTTACCGCGCCGGCTGAAAGCAACATCTTTTCGAAAAGCTTTTAGAACTGTGTTTACTTACTCGGATTAAAAATCTCATTAGTAGTGTTGTCTTTCAGAGTTTGCAGGTGATGAGATGGATGATACAGTGTTTTGAAAGAGTCTTGAAGATATTAATTATAGTTTATTTATTTGTTCTTTTGGGTTTATTAGACGTCCGTGTTTTGAGACAAAAACAATTGTAAAAGAATTATGTGGATTTTATTAAATTTTTTTTTGAGGCTTTATTTTATTTGGATATAATGTTTTATTTAGCACTAATACTTCATTCATTTATTTTGAATATACGAGATACTTTCATAAGTGATTTTTGTGAAAAAATTTATGATTAGATTATTTAATTTAAATATTTTTAAATGTTTTACTAGAAAATTAATTTGGGTTACTAATGTAACGAAGAGCGTTACAGTACAGCTACGACTACCTTCATTCCCAAGTTGAGAACCATCATCAACCTCATCAAGTTCTGCTCTTAATTCCTGAGCCTTGAAATACATCCCTTGTACATTTTTCCCTAAGTATATTTGGGCCACAGGAATTGCCACAATGCAAATAAGCTGAGAACTGACATTAGAGTGGACAACAACGTTTTGGACTACTATATTCTTGGAAGGCCCTACATAAGCAATTCCATAGTGATCCCTAGGGGTGAGCATCGGGCGGTTTCGGGCGGGTTCGGGTGGGGACCATCGGGTTCGGGCGGGTTGGAGGTAAAAAAAATAGAAACCGAACCCGCCCATCTATACCATCGGGTTGGGCGGTTCGGGTTAGGGCGGGTTCGGTCGGGTTCGGGCGGGTTGAAACGGGTTTAGGCTTTTTAATTATTTAATTTTATTCCAAAAAATTAAAAAAAAAACCCAACGAGCCTAATTAAAATTTAAGGCTTTCAACCCAATTAAGTACCAAAAAAAAATATATATAACAGAAGAGGGGAAAAAAAAATCTAAGATCCAGTCTTGGCAGTCCATTCTCCATTAATTTTTATTTTATTTTTTTTTTGTTATGAGCGGGTCGGGTCGGGTTCCGATGGGTGACAGAACCCAGACCCGAACCCGCCCGCTCCTATCCATCTAAAACCGCCGTTTCCACCCGCCCAACCCGCCAACCCGTTTCAACCCGCCCGAAGCGCAAAAATTAGTGGCGGGTCGGGCGGTTTCGGGCGGGTTGAAACATTTTGCTCACCCCTAGTGATCCCAGTAACTTGTTATTGCAATTGCATCATCCCCACACTTATATAGCAGTTTTCTATAAACATATCCTCACAATAATTAGGACCTATGCAATTAGTATTTGGAGCTTGATATACAGGAGCCAACATTGTAACATTTGGTTGTGTAATGTTCTTGCAATCATATGGATGAATTGACCAAAAAGGAGAGTCACGCAAGGCAATATTAGTGATCACAATATCACTAGACCACATAAGCTGAACAAGTGGCCCCCTTGTGTAGTTGAGAAGCTTCAGGCGATCTTTTGTCCACCACTTTTGTCCCTGTCCATTTAAGGTACCCATATGTCCTGTTATCAGATCATTGCCAAGATTTCGACCAGGAATCAAACTGCTATACCGAGGCCCAAGGGTTGTGTCCACAAGCTCATGTAAAATACCAATTTGAATTACTGTAATAGCCATGGTAGAAAAAAAAACATTTCCTGCCTATGTTCTAAGATAGCGTCAGCAACCATGGAGGATATTAGTGCATGCAACACAACATCCAAGCTAGAAACATATATATGGATGATGGCAACAGTATAAAGAGAATTTAATGGACTAGCAATAGCGATGGCAACATGCATTCGGATATGCCAAGGGAGTGTGGCAGGGTCTGATCGTTGAACATGAAAGTGATCAGCAACAGTTCCATGAGTAATATATTTGTATACAAGCAAAAATTTAAGACTGCAGTGAGGCATACAGCTAGATAATGATACCAAATTTTGATGGTGCAAGCCCGTGAGAAGTTTACCTTCCTTCCAGAACCGTGAAACTCTCTTGGATTTGTTCCCATACATTGCACTGAAAGGATACCCAAGCGCTGTGGCACCACTACTGACATTGATCCTTCGGGCATCAAGTCCCAATATGTGTTAGGAATAAACAATTTGTGATGCATCCCTGTTGGATGAAGAAAGCACGCCTCCAGATGTGTACACGCGATATGAACCCTCTTTTGATATGGCCAAACCAGAAACTGAATCGCCATAGTTGATGCTTGTAAGGTCATTTCCCTGAAATTTGAAATCATATTGTGGATGCCACATTTGCGGGTAAACCGAGCGTTTCATCTGATGCGGCGCGAGCGATGGCGGCGAGACGGAAACTCTGTCAGGCGGTTCTAGCGGTTCTGGCAGAGGCGGCATGAGCAGTGGTGTCAGGATAGCCACTCTGTCTGGTGGTTTCGGGGGTGGTGTTGTGGTTGAGTTGTCGGATTTCATCTCTCCCTCGATGACGACCCCGTTGGACGGCTTTCCATGGCTGAGACGTGATTTGAGGTGGCTAGGAGATGGGGTTCCAGAGAAGACATCCCGTGAGACTTGGAAGTGGAGAGTCATGAGAGGGGTTTAGTGTGGGAGGTGGGTCGAGTGGACCTGGGTCATATGGCTCTGTATCCCACAACTGTGTCGCATCAGATTGCAGTGGTGATGAATCAATTGTGCCAATGAGACGTACTTCGGCGACACTGCCCGCCAATTTTTTAGATGCAACAAGGGGATGCCGTGGTTGTTTTGCCGCTATGGTTGGGGGTGGTGCTGGAGCAGTTTTGGATTGGATACCCGGGTCATATGGGCCGTGAACGCAGAGGACCTTGGGGTTGGCCTCTTGCCTTGCCGATGGTGACAAACGGCAGGAGGATGGCGGTGGTGAGGACCCATAAATCGAAGCTAGTGGAACCAAGCAATCCAAACCAAGTGATTGGCGGAGAGAGCCAGAATTGATAAATGCAGCTTGGGACGGAGATAAGTCGGGGGAAGGAAATTGAGTTGTGAATGCTGTTGTTGGGACGAATCTAGGCAAGTATACCTAGTCGCACAAGTAATACAGTGGTGAGATCGGATATCGTTCTCAGGGATCGCGGACAAGTATCACTTCACAAATTGGACTACTATCTAGACGATCGTTTGGATGGAAGGGAGCTCTTAATATGTAACAAAACAAACAAGAATAAAATATTTTTTGGTCTTTTAGGAATTTTAACAAACACTTAACAAGCGAAAAGAGATGTGGTTAACAAATGGATGAAATTGTCAGGGTTAGACTACACTAATCTTCCCTTAATTGCAATGAAATGGTTACTAACACAAGTCCAAATTCATTTATGACAATCAAACCTTCTAAAATACTCAAACCCTAATTCCTTAGGTGGAATGAGCCTAAAACCCCAAATTAAACCCTAATTCCTTAGGTGGATTAACCTGAGATTTTGCATAAAGAACCAAGATTTATAAGATTGCAAGCACCCTATGACCTATTCCTAGATTCATGAACTACTTGGCATTTGATTCATGAGCATGCCTTAACATCAATTTTCCAATTGTCTATCAAAGCAACAAATCATTCCAAGGGTGATCAAGCCAAGAAAAGCATTAAGCATAGAATCCAATACTCATAAAGAAGTAGGAACTTGTATTAAAACCAAATCAAGAGACAACCAAGTTCAGAAAAGCAAACATCTAACCCCAACAAGAAGGGGTTTATCTACTCATGATAAAGGAAAATACAAAAGAGGAAGAGAGAAGAGATGAAGAGAACTCCATGAAGAATCCTCAGCAGTCACAGCAGCCCCTTGGCTCAGAGAACACCTCCTTTTAGGGTAAAGATCTGATCTAGGTTAAAAGTCCTCTTTTCTGTTTTGCCCAGATGCCTATTTATAGATTGCCCATCATGGCCAGGCCGTGACGTGTTCTGCCTTGGGCGCGCCTTCAAATTTTGATCTGTCACGACCGTGACACTCATCACGGCTAGGTCGTGATCGATTCTGTCTGGCTCAACTAACATGTCACGGCCGTGATGGGCATCACGGTTAGGCCGTGACCAGTTCTGACTTTTGAGGGTCTGGTTCAGCTGCCAGGTCACGACCGTGATGGTCATCACAGCTAGGTTGTGACCAATTCTGACTTTAGGCTTTCTTCCTTTTTAGCTCTGCTCGATCATGGCCGTGATGGTCATCACGGCTAGGCCGTGATGTGCTCTGTTTGGTACATTTTCTTCACTTTTCAAGCTCTATCTTCATCCGAGCTCCATCATGGTCAATCTTGAGCATTTTACCCAAAATTCCTGCAAAACAACACCACGAAACCGCCTCACCCGTTCCAAGGTAAAAACTAATAAAAATCAATTTAAATATGCCTAAACTATATGAAAACGCATTTAAAAATGTACATGAAAAATGAGGTGAAATCACACTCATCAAATCACCCCAAGCTTGTTCATTTGCTTGTCCTCAAGCAATCACTAAGGCCAGAAGAGATAAATAATCAGAACATGGATAGTGAACCAAGAACCCGAGTAACTAATCCAAGTAACAGGCATTTTCAAATAATTCAGCAATAGACAATCAATTTCAAGTCTAATTAGAAGCTTAGGTTTCCTAGACTCGTATTCTCACTGATTCGGGCACTTTTTCTCACCTCACTCAAGTGTTTAAGGATATATGACAATTCGCTCAGTTTCCTCAAGGAATGAATTCTACCATAAGCTTGACTATCAACCAAATCTCGACTTTATTAATGAAAACACCTAAGAATCAAGAGGTCTTTTACTTTGGTTGTAACGGGGCCATGGGATTAATCGTTAGGTGGGGAAATCAAGAAAATGGAATTTCACGAAGGTTAAACAAAATATCAATAATTGCAACACATGACACCTTCTAAAATACCTTTTGGGTTTTGATTCATTTTGCCACCTTTCTTTCTTTCTTTTTATTTTATTTCTCACTTTCTTTTGTCATCCCCTTCTCTTTCTTTTCTCTTTTTTTTTTTTTGATTTATTTGGAGAAGGGGAGATTTTCAATTCAAGAGAAATATTTTTCTAACTTTCTCATCCCATACTTTTTCAAACTACCTTTTTACCCTTTTTGTAATACTCTAAAAGGTGTCATACCAAGCATATTCATCAAAGTAATTCAAGGTACCAAGAAAAGTATTTTATTCTTTCAGGCTCAAAATTGGGCAACTAAGGGGTAGCATTTAGTCAATCAAAGCTCAGAAGGCTGGAAAAATACCTAGTGCCTCAATCATTTTCAAAAATGTTTCCAAAAATTTTTAAGCTTCAAAACGGTTTCAAGTCAAGTTCTAGAGAATACAATCCACGAGGAATAACACTCTATCACAAAGGATGGGGTAGATTTAATGAGTACCCCTTTTTGGCTCAAAATCTCACATTTTAGTAGTTCAAAAATCAATGAGAAACACAAATCTACGGAACCACATGCTAATTATCAACTCTAAAGGATCATCTCAATCATTTTTATTTGTAGCCTTATCACAAGAATAAAAAAATTGGGTTCAACAATTCACCATCTCAATTTATTTGGCACTCAGTTCTCACAATTGGATGCATAGTTCAAGCAAGGGGCAATCGAATCATGTGACCATGCAAAACTATGCCTATATGAATGCAACATGAAAAATGCAAAAAATTCAAAAATATGCAAAAATACCCCTACCCCAAGCTTAAAACTTACATTGTCCCCAATGTAAATAATCAAGTCGGAGAGAGGAGAAAAATGGAACAACTCACCGAGGCGGTAGCGGGTGATGGTTCACATGCCTAGTCAGAGGGATTGCATGCAAAAATGTGTCACGACCGTGATTCTCATCACGGGCAGGTCGTGATCAATTCTGATCCATAGGAGCTGGCCTGTCACGGTCGTGACCTCCATCACAGCTAGGCCGTGATGCTCTCTGATCTTTAGGGTCCTCTCATCACGCCCGTGATGGGTATCACGGCTGGGCCGTGATCCTTTCTGGTCTTCATGGGTAGCTCATCACGGTAGTGACCAGTGTCACGGCCTGGCCGTGATGGTTGCTGACTTCGTTTGTCCTTGCCTTTTTGATTCTCCTTCCTTCTTGCCCTGAACACACTTAATACATGTATTAGTTTATGATTTTTTTTTCCTCTTGATCTTCTCAAATTATTCAAGAGTTAAATATCAAAAACAAATGGAAAGGGAAAAGAAAACTTGGATTGCCTCCCAATAAGCGCTTCTTTAACGTCACTAGCTTGACGGGTCGGTGATCTTTAAGAGGGTGCTTTAAGAGGGATGGAGACTGTTTGACGATCAAAGTCTCCTCCAAGATAGTGCTTGAGCCTTTGCCCATTAACAGTGAAAGTTCTTCCGGACGATGGATCTTCCAATTCAACCGCACCAAATGGAGAAACTGACTTGACATGGAATGGACCCGACCATCTTGATCTCAACTTGCCCGGAAATAGCTTGAGACGTGAGTTAAAGAGCAAAACTGATTGGCCTTCTTCAAAATGCTTTGGAAGAATGTACTTATCATGCCAAAACTTTGTTCTTTCCTTATAGATTCTTGCACTCTCATATGCCAAGAGTCGGAATTCATCCAGCTCATTCAATTGCAACAGTCTCTTGTCCATAGCCAGCTTCGTATCAAAGTTCAAGGCTTTCACTGCCCAAAAAGCACGATGTTGGAGCTCTACTGGAAGGTGACATGATTTTCTAAACACTAATTGGTAGGGTGACATACCAATAGGTGTTTTATATGCAGTCCGATAGGCCCAAAGTGCATCATCCAGCTTCTTTGCCCAATCTTTTCTTGCATTATTCACTGTTTTCTCCAAGATCCTCTTTAATTCCCGATTAGACAACTCCACTTGCCCACTAGTTTGTGGGTGGTATGGTGTGGCAACTTTATGATTGACTCCAAACTTGGCAAGCACCGCATTGAACTCTTTGTTGCAAAAATGAGTACCCCCATCACTAATAATGGATCTAGGGGTTCCAAATCGGGTAAAAATGTTCTTCCTCACAAAACTAACCACCGCTTTTGCATCATCTTTCATAGTTAGGACAGCTTCTACCCATTTACTCACATAGTCAACCGCAACCAAAATATACTTGTTGTTGTAGGATGATGGGAAAGGACCCATGAAGTCGATCCCCCACACATCAAAGAGCTCCACCTCTAAAATACCCTTCAAAGGCATCTCATTTCTCTTGGATATACTTCCTGTTCTTTGACACTTGTCACACTTCATTACCCAAGCTCTAGAGAGTCTTTAAAAATGGTAGGCCAAAATAAACACTTTGCAAGACTTTCATGGCGGTTCGCTCACCACCAAAGTGTCCCCCATAAGGTGAGTTATGGCAATGAGTCAGAACCCCATTAATCTCTTCTTCTGGAATACATCTTCTAAGAATTCCATCCGAACCTCTTTTGAAAAGGTAAGGTTCATCCCATACGTAGTATTTAGAATCATGGATGAGCTTTTTCCTTTGTTCTGCATTGAAGTCCTTCGGAATCTTGTTGGCGGCCTTGTAATTTGCAATGTCCGCAAACCAAGGTGCCACTTGCACCCTAAACAACCTCTCATCCGGAAATTCTTCTTGAATTGGAAACTCATCTTTTTCTTGAATATCTGCTTGTGGAAGCCTAGACAAATGGTCGGCTACCACATTCTCCACTCTTTTCTTGTCCTTTATATCTAAATCAAATTCTTGGAGCAATAGTACCCACCTAATAAGCCTTGGCTTGGCATCCTGTTTAGTCATGAGATTCTTCAAAGCGGAATGGTCAGTGTACACAGTAGTTTTAGAGCCAATCAAGTAAGATATAAACTTATCAAATGCAAATACTACAGCAAGCAATTCTTTTTCAGTCGTGGTATAGTTTAATTGAGCATCATTCGGCACACGACTAGCATAGTAAATAACATGCAGCATTTTATTTTTCCTTTGACCCAAAATGGCTCCCACCGCATAGTCGCTTGCATCACACATTAACTCAAATGCCAAACTCCAATCTGGAGTTGCAATGACCGGTGCGGTGGTGAGTTTTTCCTTTAAAAGTTGGAAAGCATGCATGCAATCATCATCAAACACAAAAGGAGTATCAACTACCAAAAGTTTGCACAAGGGTTTTACAATCTTTGAAAAGTCTTTTATAAATCTCCTATAGAAACCAGCATGCCCTAAGAAGCTTCTAACACCTTTCACATTTATGGGAGGGGGAAGTTTTTCGATTACTTCAATTTTTGCCTTATCAACTTCTATCCCCCATGATGAAATCTTATGACCAAGAACTATACCTTCCCTAACCATGAAATGACATTTTTCCCAATTTAAAACAAGGTTGGTTTCTTGACATCTTTTCAAAACACATGCAAGATTTTTCAGACAATCATCAAAAGAATTACCAAATACGGAAAAATCATCCATAAATACCTCAATGAATTTTTCAGTCATATCAGAGAATATGGAAAGCATGCACCTTTGAAAAGTGGCGGGTGCATTACACAACCCGAATGGCATCCTCCGATATGCATAGACGCCATAGGGACAAGTGAAAGCGGTCTTCTCTTGGTCCTTTGGGTCAACCACAATTTGGTTATACCCTGAGTATCCATCAAGGAAGCAATAAAAGGCATGGCCCGCCAATCTCTCTAACATTTGATCAATGAAAGGCAAGGGAAAATGATCTTTTCTTGTAGCCTCATTCAATCTTCTATAATCAATACACACCCTCCATCCGGAAATGGTCCTTGAGGGAATGAGTTCATTTTTATCATTTGCAACAACCGTCATCCCCCCTTTCTTAGGAACAACTTGGACCGGACTCACCCATGGACTATCGGAGATTGGATAAATTATACCCGCATCCAAAAGCTTCACAACCTCCTTCCTTACAACTTCTTTCATGTTTAGGTTAAGTCTTCTTTGGGGTTGTCTGACCGGCTTGAAGTTTTCCTCCAAAAGGATTTTGTGCATACAAAATGAGGGACTTATCCCTTTCAAGTCGGACATAGACCACCCAATTGCGGATTTGTGCTCTCTAAGCACTCTCAACAACTTCTCTTCCTCTAAGGAGTTCAATCCGCTACTAATGATCACCGGGAATGAAGAATTCACTCCAAGGAAAGCATAACGGAGATGGGATGGAAGTTCCTTCAACTCGAGCACAGGTGTTTCACCCTTGTCTTCAATCCGCACATCTTCCACAACTTTGTCTTCATCATTATTCAAAACTAGACAAGCCACAAGGGATTTAACCATGACCTCAACTTCTTCCTCACATATCTCTTCTTCTATATTCTCAACCATTAGAGCTGCTTCCAATGAATCTTCAAAAGTTTGTTGAACACTCTTGTTAGTCAATGATTCAACAAGGTCCACACTCATACATGTATCTTGGTCACTTGGATGTCTCATTGCTTCAAAAACATTGAAGGTGACCTTTTCATCTTGGACTCTAAGTACCAACTTCCCTTGATTTACATCGATCAAAGCCCTACCCGTGGCTAGGAATGGTCTTCCAAGAATCAATGGAGTCTCACTATCTTCCGCAATATCCAACACCATAAAGTCTACCGGAAAGATGAACTTGTCTACTTTTACCAATAAATCCTCCACTACACCATAAGGATACGTAATGGAACGATCCGCCAATTGGAGAGAGATCCCGGTTGACTTGACTTCACCAATTCCCAACTTCTTGAAGATGGAGAGAGGCATAAGATTGATACTTGCACCAAGATCACACAAGGCTCTTCCAATGTTCAAATGACCAATAGCACATGGAATAGTAAATCTACCCGGATCCTTCATCTTCACCGGTAACTTCCTTTGGAGTATGGCACTACATTCTTCCGTAAGCATGACCGTCTCCTCCTTCCACTTCCTCTTGTTTGAAAGAATCTCCTTCATAAACTTGGCATAGGAAGGCATTTGTTGAAGAGCTTCGGCAAAAGGGATGTTAATTTGCAACTTTTTGAACACATCCAAGAACTTAGAGAATTGTTGATCCTTTACCTCTTTCTTCAACCTTTGAGGATAGGGTTTCTTGAAATACGGTGGCAACTCCTTAGGATTGTCAACTTCTTCAAGAATTTGCTTTTTAGTCTTCTTTCTTGCAAACTCTTCATCCACCTATTTTTCTCTCTTTGGTTTTTCGACTTCAACAACAGTAGGACTAGGGGTAGTGGCTTGGGAAGTCTCTAGTTCTTCATTGGTTGCATCTTCAATGATCACCTCATCAACTCCCTCACCAATTCTCTTTTCTTCTTTCTCTTTTTCTTGTGGAACTACCACCTTCCCACTTCTTGTAGTAATTGCCTTGCAATCCTCCTTTGGATTCTTCTCGGTATCTCCCGGCAATTTTCCAACCCACCTAATGTGCCAAACGGGCATATCTGAATAATAGTAAGTAATTTTTTTCTTGCATCAATCTGAATTGGATTTGGAATTATTTTAAAAGATCCTTTAAGGGTGTGTCAGACGCATTTTTTAACCTTACAATGCTATACTCATGTGCTTGGATTGGTGGAGAATGTTGATGCAACAGTAATGTCCATGCTTAGTTGGACTCTTGATCATCTTCCTTAAATTATACTTGGACTCTAGATTGATTTGATTTCAGGCGAATTGAACTCTGATCCCTAAAAGCTAGTGGTGAATTCATGCTTAAAAGCTTTAGTTTTCAATTTTTCTTAGTCCAAGTTTGTTACTTTGTGTTCCTTTTATGCATTGAACATCCATTTTTCTTACTACATGATTGTTAATCTTAACAATCAGTAGAGAATATTATCATTTAAAATAATATTTTGTAATGATATATAATTTTCAACCAATTGATGCTGCAAGTGAGACAAATTAGCCTTTGGATGCAAGATTGTAAGTAGATTTTCTCTATGTTTGCCTTTAATTATTTAATTTATGATATTATAATGCCATCCAAAGTTTATCAGATATTGTGAATTGTAGTGTGTGCTGCCAGAGTGTTTTAGTTTCATTTTCACTTGGTTTGCTAGTTGTTCCCCTCATCGTGTGACTAGCTCAGTCACTAGCTAGTGCAATTGTAAAAGAGTCTTTGATTTAATAGGTACAAATAGGCCAGCACTGTCTCTTGTAGGTTTTTTCGAACTGCTACATATACTGTCGTTGGCCATTTGAGTTCTCCAAGTTCAGACACTAATGAAGACAATGAATATGGTATCTACTTAGTATGAACTAATTATCACTAAATTTTAATGTCCTATTGTGAGTTATGCTATTATTCATGTTCTTTTTTCTTACATGCAGGTGAAGATTAGGAGGCTAATTTGTTTTTGACGGGGTAAACTTGGCCATTTAGTTAACATGATATGATTTCGTTGTAATTTTTAGATTTGTGTAAGACTACTTAGTAGAATCTTATGTTATGTAGTTTAGCCATGTGAGGAGACGACCATGAGAAACCGTACTAAAAAGAGTAGAGAGTATCTTAATGTGATGGTGTTCATTATGTGAGTACAAGACAAATGGTTTGAATATCCATATTTTATATCTTGTTATTTAAATTAGTTATAATGTATATTATCTTGTTACAGTGTGATGAATGCTTTCTCGGAAGGACTCAATATCTTTTATTTGATTATAGTAACATCCTTCTCGTTTATGATGGTGGCCACGAATTAATCAATGACGACGATGATTAGATGACAACGACGATGATATGATGATGAAGAGGAGATGATGGATGATGTGCTAGATGAAGATGAAGAGTTTAGTGATCAAAGTAACAATGAGGAATAAATTTATGTCTTTGATGTTTGTAATGATATTTTAATGCTTTGAATCTTAATATATCATTCTTGTATTTCAAGATACTGTGTTTTTGTTTATTTTGAAGCTTGATACTTGTCTAGAGTGGTACCTTAATAATAATTATTTTTTATTATATTATATAGATTCCACGTACAGGTACCTAATTTGGTATGCATAATTATTTAAGTTTGGTCCTTTTTTTATTAATAAACATGATTTGTTTATCAAAAAATATTATTTAAATATGATTATCTAATCCGTGAGAAATCTGTCCAAAATAATATCATAACATTCGTCTGAAATCCGTCCAGAATTTGCATGAATAGCAATATTGAATCCGCTTGAAATTCGTCCGAAATTAAGCCCAATATAACTAAAATTCAGATTTTTGTGTTTGTCCGAAATCTGTCTGGAACTAATTTCGGACGGAATTTCGGATAGAATTTTCAATTTGCAACGGGGCTTTTTCGGACGGGGGATGTTCCGTCTGAAATCCGTCCGAAATTAATTGTCCGTCCCAAATCCATGGGAAAAGTGTCCAAATTCCGTCTAAAATCCGTCCGTAAATCCGTCCGAAAATAACAATTTTCTAGTAGTGTATATATATATATATATATATATGAATATAAATGAAGCATCTTAAAACTATGCTTAAACTATATATAAACATCTCCTAGCATAGTTTAAGCATAGTATGAATATAAATGGATCTAATGAAGCTGTTCTTCTTAAACTATGCTGGGAGATGTATTCCTCAGATAAAAAGTGGGCTACTTTCTTAAGGCATAGATTTTTTAAGAATGGTAAACCTTTGAGGAATTACATCAAATCTTCTCTTTGGTCGGGCCTTAAAGGTAATGTGAATGAGGTTATTTCTAATTCCTACTGCCAAATTGGAGATGGCTCTAGCATCAATTTTTGGAGAGACAAGTGGCTTGCTGAACCTATTGTTGACCTTATCCAAATTCATGAAACTGAGTAATCGAATCTGCAGGCTGTGATTGCAGATTTTATTTTTGACAGAAAATGGCTCCTCCCTCAGTCTCTAGTAACTCATTTTCTTGAACTATGTAGTAGCATAATTAACACTATTGTGCCTTTGAATCCTTCAGAAGATCGGATGGTTTGGACTGGCTCAGAATCAGGAATTTTAACACTTAAGGATGCATACAGTCTTGTTAGTCAGACTCATCATAGCAGTAGCACTCCCTCTTGGGGAAAGCTCATTTGGTCTCTGGCTATTCCACCTTCTAAATCCTTTATTGCATGGAGACTCCTACATAACAAGATGCCAACTGAGGAACATCTCAAGTCCAAAGGTTGCATATGTGTTTCAATTTGTAGCCTCTGCTACAAGGCAGAAGATAATAGCAGAGTAGCTATTATCTTATGCCTTGTAGCCTCTGGTCATGGTTTGGTTCTGTCACCAGAGTAGCTATTGATACCACCTCTTTGCACACTTTGCTGTCAGTCTGTCATAAGAGTTGGAGCCCTCAATGCAAGATTGTGCTTCTAGCTGGAATCATCAATACTCTTGACACCATCTGGTTTTGCAGAAATCAAATGAAGTTCGATAATAAATCTATTCCCCTTAGAGCTGTTATGTCCAGAATTTCTGCATCAACTTCTCTCTCAGGAAATTCCCACCCGGGCCACATGTTTTCCTCAATTGAAGATTTTTCAGTAATCAAAGCTTTTAGTGTCATCTATCACCCAAGAAAGAGCTCCTTGCATTGTTCAGGTGGATTGGATCCCTCCCCCCATTGACTGGATTAAAGCCAACACGGATGGAGCAACCAGAGGCACTCCAGATCATGCTACAGGAGGTGAAATCTTTAGAGATGGATGTGGTGCCCTTCTTGGTTGTTTTGCCTCTTATTTTGGCCTTTCTTACGCTCTACATGCTGAACTTACTATTGCCATGATTTCAATAGAAGTGGTTCACACTAAAGGCTGGAAAAATCTTTGGTTAGAATGTGATTCAATGTTGGATATCTTGGCCTTCTCCTCAAAAAACCTGGTGCCTTGGAAAATTCAGGATAGATGGTCAAATTGTATGGCTTTAACCTCCTCTATGCATTTTAAGGCAACTCACATTTATAGAGAGGGTAACACTTGCGCTGACAAACTAGCCTCGTTTGGAATTATGTCTCAAAGTTTTACTTGGTGGAATTTGTTTCCTCATTTCCTCAGATTGGATTTCTTTAGAAATAGATCTAGGTTGCCTAATTTTAGATTTAAATGATTCTTTATTTTCCTCTCCCATGGGTCAGGTTTATGCCCCCCATGTTTGTTTTGTTTTTCTTATTTCTTTTAATAAAATCTTGATATGCTGCAGATGATTGGTGGGGCTTGAGATGTCAACCTAGTTGGGATGTCTTGTCTCACAGTGATGCTCTTGCATATCGTTTATTGAAAAAAAATAGTTGAGCAGTAGGCAAAAACATTAATAATTATATATATAAAAAAAACCAACATCAATTCAAAACCTTAGCCGTAATTTTTTTGTTTTTGTTGAACAAAAAAGGGGATTACACCCCAAGCAACAAAAACTTAAAAACCTCTAGAGAACTAAGTCCCAACAGCATCAGCCATTAAGGCATTAGAAAGAAAACTAGGATGAAACTCATAAATTCTAAAGTTGATATTAAATAAGTTTTTAATAATTTCAATTTAGAAAAACTTCTCTCAGTTGATGCAACAGTAATATGGATAGTATGTAAAATTTTATAAATTATATAAATTTATAAATTTTTATATAACATTTATATATATTATGTAAAATTTTACACTATCTGGTGCCCCTCAAAAAATCGGGGCCTTGGGCGATCGCCCACCTCGACTGTGCTCAGGGCCACCCCTGCATGTATAAAGATTAAAATATGAATAGAGCTGCATTGGTGGGTAGAGGAGTTGCCTCTTAACTGGTACTCTACATCCTCGAGTGATTGGTCTTACGACTATCGACAGTGAGGATACCCTGGGTTCCATCCCAGACCTAAAAAAAGATTAAAATATGACAAATTTTCTCAGATAAGAAATATACAAGTTCCACTGTATACTTTCTAATAAGATAATCAATTCGAAAGAAAACCCTGTTAAAAGAAATTTTATTTACACATGAATTAAATAACTACTGTTCCTGCCAAGATCCGACATACCGGAATCGAGACGGAGAACGTCTAACCAAGAGTGAACAATGGGGGTTGTTTTAGATTATGGCTTGACAAAAATATTGTATTCCGGTCCTACGTATCCCAAAGGGAATCAAAGCAAGACGTAGTTCTAGGTTCAACCCTTGGCCATACGGTGATCTCAATCCCCTAATCTTGTATCTGATGAATACCAGCGAGCAAGGACTCTTCAATAGTCTCTTGGTCGAGCTAGTTTCTCTAATACGCTTAAGGGAGAGTCACCTGAGTTAGTGAAAAGTGAGTCTCTCTCTTGGGTTCTCCTCTTTTTATAATAGGATTCACATATCTTCAAGAGATCTGGATTTATCTCCTTTTATCTCTTAAATTTTCTTAGAGATGTGATTTCCTTAATTTAAGGGATATTATCTCTTCTAATCGGATGAGGTTATTTGAGATAATATCAGGATTATTAAAGATAATATCAATATCTTAAAATGATCTGCTAACCGAATATGGTTATTTGAGATAAGATTATTAAAGATAATATCAATATCTTATCCTTCCCACCTTGATTTGGTCGGGTATCCAAGCTCGGTGGCTGGGTTTTACCCATCGGCCAGTACACAAACCCCCAAGCTTTGAGCTCAACGGAGCGTAGAAATTTTCATGACAGGAGCCGAGCTTGGCTTTAAAATTATCGGAGTTCAGGATTTATTGAGTAAGACTTCTCCCCTTTTTTCCACAGTTCGATGGCCAATCTTCATACATTGGTTAACATTCGAGTTTAGCGGCATTGGAAAGTGGGCCTAACAATCCTTTCTTTTGATTTCCCGATGACCGAGCTTGATACCTCGGCCTCAATTGATTTATCGGTACGTTCGGTGCCCGACCTTGACACCTCGGACCCTACACAAGCCCCCCAAGCTATGAGCTTTGAAGAGCACAAAAGTTTTATGAAAGAAGCCGAGCTTGTCCTCAGTGTCGATAAAGTCCATGATTTGCATAGATACTCTTACTTCGACTAATCAATCTCGGTGGCCGAGTTTCACATATCGGGCAGTACTCGAGTTTAGTGGTCGAGCTTCACATCTCGGCCAGTAACATGTTCTGAACAGAAGATACTTCAATCTTACCTTTGTTAAGACAAGTTTAGAAGCTGCTAGCTGAAATTCAACTTATCAATGATTCAGGCTCGAACCGATCTTTTGGAAAGTCAAGCTCAAATTCGATCATTAGGAATTTACCTCAGGCTTGTATTTCAACTGAAATTTTTGATGCTTTCAAGATGTTTTTCTTGAGAGTTTGAACTTGACTCACCTTTTTCCGAATCTAGCTAGGTCTTTGAAGCTTTTGAGAGCTCTTAACATTTTCTTCGAGTAGGCCCTTAACCCTTTCATCTAGTGGATTTTGAAATACCCACTAACTTGAAACTTGACCTTGAATGTCATTATTTTTATCGATCTTGAAGGTGTGTCTCAGAATAAACTTTCCTAATATCTTTTCCAATTTGTATGAGAAAATAGTTTTCATACAAGTTCTTCATAATAACAATCGAGCTATAGGCTAAGAGATATCCTTTCTATGTAATTACAGAGAATATCCTCCTTTATCCCCATAAGCCCCCCAAGCTCCGAGCTTGAAATAAGCAAAAGAGCTTAAATGTCAACCTGCATATCTTAACACACTTTTTGGTGCCGAGGACTTTGGACTATGATTCGCGGGAGCATTGCTCGGAAATCTGTTTTTTTGTAGAACCAAGTCTTTCTTGAGTTATCGGCTTACTTGACCGAGCACTGCTCGGATTTTTGTCCGGAGCCTAGTCTTACTTGGGATTCCGGTTTATTTGGTCGAACACTACCAGGATTTCCTTCAAATCTTGGGTCTCTAACATGCATGATCTGCTGTGGACATTATCTTGGTGTGAAGGTGTTGTGCTCGGCCTAGGATTTTTAGTGCGAGGGAGGAAGCATTTGCTTGATCTCGACTTTTTTAGTGCGTAGTGCGAGGGAGCATAGCTCAACCTCGGCTTTTTGGTGCGAGGGAGTAATGCTCGACCTCGGCATTTTGGGCTTCTGCCCTTTGTTCTTGGCTAGACAATTTTAGCTCGGGCCCTTTAGTGGATTCTCAAGTTATTAAGTCAGCATATGCTCGACTTTCACTAGAATAGGACCCTGACGCGAACATGAAAGTCGCGGCTGCTTATGCTCTCCGAGTCTCCTCCATTACCCGTTTTTCGAGCCACAAGCTTTCTAATAACGAGAAGCATGAAGGCTGAAGCTACCCGAACTTTGCGCACTAGGGATGAGCTTAAAAAAAATGTGGCAAAGTGTGAAGGGCAGGCTCGACTAATTGGGTAATTGAAAACTCGAAGTGTCGATCTTGAAAAGACCAACTCCTCTCCTTAATCTGAGCCCTCTAAAATGAATGGATTGACTTTTAGAGGGCTGCCAAGGCTTTAAAGCTTTCCCTTGACAATCTTCAGCACTTTCTTACTACTGAGAAAAAGGCTAATTGCAATCTTCAGTTCGAGTTGAAGGAAGCTAAAGCCCAGATTATAAGGCAACGCGTTTCTGGGTTCTCGCGTGCTATAAAACAAATCCAGCGCTTTCTTCCTGATTATAATCTTTCGAGAGCCGGTGTTGACAATGATTTTAATAAGGATGGTATTATGGTTCCTTTGTCCGAGCTCGATGATGAGGAAGAGGAGAATAATGAAGAGCAGGTTGTGGGAGAGGAGGAGAACAGAGGAACTTAAGTGGTCGTGCCCGAGCCATCCTTGGTTGCTCTTTCGCAAGCTGAAGACACTATTGGTTTCAACCTTGATGGGGTCTTTGCTTATGGGAATTCCCATGAGCAAATTTTTAAGATATTTTGTACTTTTGGCTATGCCCTATGTACTTTTGCTTTATGAATGATAAAGACTTCATAGTTATGGTATTTAACCCAGCATTTGGATTTACTCGGTTAACTTTCCTAAGTTTTTATTCGCCTTTTGTGCTTGGCATTTTAATTTGGCCTCGTGAGCTTTTTGAGCTCGGCCCTATCGTAGTTAAATATTTCATGTTTTTCTTGCTTACCTTTTTAGATTCAGCCTTTCGATTTTAGCTTGGTCGGTCACTTCGGTCAGGTATTTCGAATTTAGCTCGGTCGATTTTAGCTCGATCAACCTTTTTAGGTTCTTTGTTTACGTTTTTAGGTCCATCATTTCGACTTTAGCTCGGTCGATTTTAGCGCCGTCAACCTCTTTAGGAATTTTGCCTTTTTAGGTCCGGCATTTCGACTTTGAGCTCGGTCGATTTTCAGCTCAGTCAACCTTTTTAGGCTTTTGCCATTTTAGGTTCGACGTTTCGACAACAGCTCTGTCGATTTTAGCTCGGTCACCTTTTTAGGACTTTTGCCTTTTTAGGTCTGGCATTTCGACTTTGAGCTCGGTCGATTTTCAGCTCAGTCAACCTTTTTAGGCTTTTGCCTTTTTAGCTTCGGCGTTTCGACAACAGCTAGGTCGATTATAGCGTGGTCAACCTCTTTAGGACTTTTGCCTTTTTAGGTTCGGCATTTCGACTTTGAGCTCGGTCGATTTTCAGCTCAGTCAACCTTTTTAGGCTTTTGCCTTTTTAGGTTCGGCGTTTTGACAACAGCTCGGTCGATTTTAGCGCGGTCATCCTCTTTAGGACGTTTGCCTTTTTAGGTCCGGCATTTCGACTTTGAGCTCGATCGATTTTCAGCTCGGTCAACCTTTTTAGGTTCGACGTTTCGACAACAGCTCGGTCGATTTTAGCGCGGTCAACCTCTTTAGGACTTTTACCTTTTTAGGTCCGGCATTCGACTTTGAGCTCGGTCGATTTTCAGCTCAGTCAACCTTTTTAGGCTTTTGCCTTTTTAGGTTCGGCGTTTCGACAGCAGCTCGGTCGATTTTAGCTCGGTCACATTTTTAGGTTCTTTGTTTGCCTTTTTAGGTCCGACATTTCTACTTTGAGATCTAAATAATATGATATGATGATACATAACACAACATCAAAGGCGTGGAGCAAAACATATCAAATCATATTAGATTTAAACTAGATTTAAAAAACAATATCACCTGAGCATTTCGCGGCCTCCGATTTAGGCATTCCCTCAAGCTACTATGGCCGAGCTCTCCTAGACCGAGCTGTGATGTGATGACCGAGCTCTCTAAGATACCTTCTTCTGCTCCGAGGCCGAGCTGTGGTGGCCGAGCTCCCTAAGACATCTTCTTCAGCTCTCCAAGGCCGAGTTGTGGTGGCCGAGCTCTCTAAGACATCTTCTTCTGCTCCGAGGCCGAGCTGTGGTGGCCGAGCTCTCTAGGACATCTTCTTCAGCTCTCCGAGGCCGAGCTGTGGTGGCCGAGCTCTCTAAGCCATCTTCTTCTGCTCCGAGGCTGAGCTATGGTGGTCGAGCTCTCTAAGACATCTTCTTCAGCTCTCCAAGGTCGAGCTGTGGTGGCCGAGTTCTCTGAGACATCTTCTTCAGCTCTTCGAGGCTGAGCTATGGTGACCGAACTCTCTAAGATACCTTCTTCTGCTCTCCGAGGCCTAGCTGTGGTGGCCGAGCTCTCTAAGATACCTTCTTCTGCTCTCTGAGGCCGAGCTGTGGTGGCCGAGCTCTGTAAGTCATCTTCTTCAGCTCTCCGTGGCCGAACTATGGTGGTCGAGCTCTCTAAGACACCTTCTTCAGCTCTCCAAGGCCGAGCTGTGATGACCGAGCTCTCTAAGCCATCTTCTTCTGCTCTCCGAGGCCGAGCTGTGGTGGCCGAGCTCTCTAAGACATCTTCTTCAGCTCTCCGTGGTCGTACTGTGGTGGCCGAGCTCTCTAAGTCATCTTCTTCAGCTCTCCGTGGCCGACCTATGGTGGCCGAGCTCTCTAAGACATCTTCAGCTCTCCGAGGCCGAGCTGTGGTGGCTGAGCTCTCTAAGACATCTTCTTCAGCTCTCCGGAATAGAACTCCAACCAACTCAAGCGCTGCCTAGCCAAGAAGAAGGTCCAGATCGAAGGAAAAATGTGAAAATACTCAGGCAAACATCATGGTGGCTGATGGTCTTTTAGAGCGTGGCCAGGGAAAAGTTTTACCTGGCCCCACGGTGTGCGCCAAATGTTCCTGCCAAGATCCGACATACCAGAATCGAGACGGAGAACATCTAACCAAGAGTGAACAATGGGGGTTGTTTTAGATTATGGCTTGACAGAATATTGTATTCCGGTCCTACATATCCCAATGGGAATCAAAGTCAGACGTAGTTCTAGGTTCAACCCTTGGCCATACGGTGATCTCAATCCCCTAATATTGTATCTGATGAATACCAGCGAGCAAGGACTCTTCAATAGTCTCTTGGTCGAGCTAGTTTCTCTAATACGCTTAAGGGAGAGTCACCTGAGTTAGTGAAAAGTGAGTCTCTCTCTTGGGTTCTCCTTTTTTTATAATAGGATCCCCATATCTTTAAGAGATCTGGATTTATCTCCTTTAATCTCTTAAATCTTCTTAGAGACGTGATTTCCTTAATTTAAGGGATATTATCTCTTCTAATCGGATGAGGTTATTTGAGATAATATCAGGATTATTAAAGATAATATCAATATCTTAAAATGATCTCCTAACCGGATAAGGTTATTTGAGATAATATCAGGATTATTAAAGATAATATCAATATCTTAAAATGATCTCCTAACCGGATAAGGTTATTTGAGATAAGATTATTAAAGATAATATCAATATCTTATCCTTCCCACCTTGATTGGGTCGGGTATCCAAGCTCGGTGACCGGGTTTCACTCTTCGACCAGTACAACTACATTATTGTATACTGCATAGAAGAAGTTTATACTTTATATAAGAGTTTACATTTTTAATTGTTTTATTAGATAAAAATAAAAATATATAAGAATGATGTAAAGTGTGTTTGTTGTTGCTTATATTGTTAAAAAATCATTTTTAACTGAATAATCATTTTAAAACTTTTAGTATGTTTGTTTTTGCTTTTGAAAACAATGAAAAGCATAAAAAATAAAAATCATTTTTAGGGTTAAAATGAAAAACAACTTTCATTAGCTTTTGGAAAAAATAATTTTTTATAACTAACTATTTTTTTTAAAAAATTATTGTTATAATTGTAAACAAACACAAATCTGCTTCTGCTTCTGCTTCTGCTTTTCTTTAAAATCTCTAAAAATAATCATTAAATTATTTTATAAAAAAATCATTTATTTTTTAATCTTAAACAAGCGGGCTCGTAAAACACAAAAATTAAATTTTGATATGATATGAGTAAAATTATTTTTTTTTGCTTTCTATTATCAATATCTGTCAGTCGAGTGGTTACTCCATGGCTTCGGGCTTGGGAAAATACTTGGTTCCTATTCCGAGTAATGTTATTTGGACCTATCAAAGTTGTCCAACACTGTATGCATATAGATTTGAAAGATGTCTTGGGCAATGAAATAAAGGAAGAGTGACAATAAATTATTATTTTAAATATTATACCTTATACATATATGGTGCTGGACAATTTTGAGTTGTCAAAACATGTTACTCTATACCTTTGCATGAAAAAGTTCAGCGTGAAATATTCAAGAATGTTATTGACAAAATGCGGTCCAAGCTTGCCGGTTGGAAATCCCCTTGCTTGTCTATGGCAGGGAGAATTACCATAGCACAATCTGTCCTTGGCAATATGACCTCTCATTCCATGCAGCATAATAAGATTCCTACAACGGTGTGTAGGCAAATGGAGAAGATCCAAAAAGACTTCGTTTGGGGTTCTAATTCTGAGCAGAGCAAAGTTCATTTGATTAAGTGGAATACTATGAAGCTTCCAATATGGTAGATCTTCCAATCTCCTTCAAGGTGCTCCAGTTGGCAGTGGGGATTCTCTTCTATGGAAAAGGAGTCGTCCATGCTCTTTGGCCCAGTCTCTTGATCAATGGTGCCCTCAAGACCACTCCCTTGCTGAGCAGTTTGCTACGGTAAAGGAGTTCAGTAATAACGATGGTACTTGGGACCTAACTAGATTGGGCAGTCTCTTACCCGTGCAGATTGTTAAGAATATTAACGCCGTTTTACCTCCTAGTTCCTCTAACGGTGATGATCGGTTTGCTTGGGGGGAACTAATGATGGGAGATTTTCGGTTAGAAGTACCTATATGATCTGTAATGGTATTTCTCATTCTCAAGGAGGTTCTGTTTGAGATTTAATTTGGAGTTGGAAGGGTCCTCACCGGATGCAAGTTCACCTTTGGAAGATATCCCATACACGGTTTTAAATTGCGGTTGCGGTCACTGCGATTGCGGTCATTGCGGCCGCTGCGATGCGTAATGCGGCCGCTGCGGCGTGAAACGATTTGAAAATTTACAAATTGAAAAGAAATCAATTTTTTTTTGTAATTCTTTATATATCTTTTATTAATGATGTTGCACAAATTTCTATTCATTTTTAATACATTGTATTATGTTTATGAATAATTTAAACTTAATTTAGTGAAAATAAATTATAAATAAAACTTTTAAGCATATATAAGTACAAAATTACAAAATGGTAAGAAGGTCAGAAACTTAATAGTGCATAAATATATATGAATCACAAATAAAAAGATATTAGTGTCACATATAGGAATACATACACCTCGCTGCAATTGTGATTCTAAAATAACGTCACATTGTCACCACTTAGAGATACGTCTTCACTACAAAAAAGAAGAAGAAGATAAAAAGTAAATAAATTAATAAATTTAAAATAATAATAATAATAATTAACAAATATATGAATCAAAGATAATAAAAATTGAACTTACATGATAATTGCTACCACATGGTGGAATGACGTGGTGGTTCATAGCCTCTATTCTCACTTTGGCTATCATCTTGTGTAGCTCCTTGTCCAAAGACATAATCAAAAAATCCACCACTTGATTGTTGATGATAAGGATCTTGATAATTCATTGATGGTTGGTAGTATGAGGGAGCTTGATCACTTGCGTATGTGTTATATGTGTTGAAATAAGGATATTGATAATAAGGTGGATGAGGTTGTTGACTACTCTGAGAAGAATCATCAATACCAAAGTCACTAAAACTTTGTGCAATACTAGAAGAGGAAGAATCTTCAAGTGGAAAATTCTGTTTTCTTTTTCCTCTCCTCGAATGTGACCCACCTCTGCTGCTCTCGGGTAATGAACTACCAGAAGGAGCCATATCAGTCAAGCTCCTAAAACGCCTATTATATGGTGAATCTTGAGATGGATCATTTTGAAATTGCCCATCATCATCACCATCACCATCACCATCACCATCACCATCATCATCACCGCCACCTTCTTCAGCTTCTACATCACCACCCCCATCACCACTATTATTACTTGGTGGACTTAAACCACCACCATCTTCATTAGAATCATCATTATCATCAACAACTTCCACATCTTCATCATCTGTATCCACTAGAGGCAACCGTTCTGCATTTTGTACTCCATCTAATAGTGGATCTTCTCTCTCTTCAATCCATGGAGATAATGCATCTTCTTGAAATATATAATCAAGATTGATAGGATTAAAACTTGCTTCAATTTCATCTTGACTTTTTCTCATTTGATGCCTCATTTTCAATTTCATATTGTAGTGCGTGAAGACAAGCTTTTGCAGCTTTTTATACTTCAATCTATTCCTTGTCTTTGTGTGGATATAACTAAATGTGCTCCAATTTCTCTCACAATTTGTGGCTGAAGTTGTTTGGCTAAGAACTTTTATAGCCACACGTTTAAGCTCAGGAGCACATACACCAAAAAAGGACCATCATTCAGCTTTTTAAAGGAGCAACAAAAGGTAAACAAATTATTAGTTATTATATTAAAAAATAAAGTTAAAGTTCATGATTTATAAAAAAATATTATTTTACCTGGATTCATCTTGGACCAAGCTGCTTGAGCTTGAGGAGTACCAAATGTTTCAACCTTATCTCTAAAAAGTACTAACTGTGAAATATAACATAATATATCAATATGTAAATATCTTCATTTGATAAATAATGAATTATAAGTTTAAAAATTTAAATATTCATTACTAACCTGGTTCAGAGCTTTAATATGATCATCAATGTTTCTTTCTATTTTGAAGATGACTCTATTTGTTCCTTCAAACGTTTCTTTATAGACATCATCCCTGTTCAACTCCGTATTGAAATTGCGGATTAAGAAAATAACCTAAAAAAGGATAACATATTATTATGGATGAAAGTATAAATATAAAATTACATGATAAAAATAAATTTATAAATTATATCAACATACCTAGCGTAATGAAGATCGAATGCATGTAACTCCATCGCTTGTCTATTAAATCATTATATCTGGAATGATAACGAGAATTTTGTCTAATTGCTTGTTTAGCTCTATCAACGACTTCATATATGAAACCCATGGTTGGTTTCTCGTCACCATCAACAAGTCTCAAAACTTTTACTAAAGGCTCAAACACCTTCAATATGTCTTGGGACTTACTCCAGAATTCACTGTCATTAACAATTGTTCTTGCTTCATATGACGGTCCATTTTTCGCTTTACCAAATTTAGATCGCCTAAACTCTTCGGAGTTGAACATGTTTCTCAGACCTTGCTTTTGCTGTACAAACCGCTTGAAGTTGTAGGAACTGCGTTGCAAATCGGGTAACACCAGATGATGACAATTTCTCTACCTCCAAGATATTTTTTCATGAGATCGATTGTCCATATATGGTTATAGAGAAAATTTGTCACAGTCTTTGCATCGTTAATAACTTCTGTACATTTTTCTTTTTCCTATATCCTCCAAGCAAAGATCTAAACAATGAGCCGCACAAGGCATCAATACAAATGAGGCCGCTTCTCCATCGGGCCGACCACCGCTTTCAGGTCTGCTTCATTGTTTGTAACAACTTGAACAACAAACTCTTCCCCCACTTCTTCAACAACTTTATCTAATAACTGAAAGTAGTAATCTGTGTTTCTACTAATAACATAAGAAGCATCAATAGATTTCAAGAAAATTGTCCCCTTACTACTATACACCAAAAATTCATAATATGAGTATGGTTGATACCGTCCATCCAACCATCACACATTATTGTCACCCCTTTTTCTTTCCATGTACCTCTCAATACGTTCAACCACTTCTTCATTTCCCGTATTCATTCTCTAAATATACATCCGAGATTTCATAAGGGGTTGGACATTTAACCCCTTTACCTACCTCTAGCAATTGTAATAATCAAATTATACAACCAAGGAGAGTTAGCTAAATTCATAGGTAAGCGTTCATAAATAAAAAACTTGCTTACTGCCTCTCCTAGCTTCCTCCTCAATGTCTTCATGATACCCTTACTGATTTTTGGTTGCTTCATGCTTTTGCTCCTCATAAGATCAATATTTGTAGATCTCAACTCTAGAGTGATATCTTCAGGCCTTTCACCCCCACCAACACTTGCATGAGAGCTTCCACCTTGTTCATATATATTTCCACGCCCTCCTGTTTGTTGTCTAAATTGTTGCCTGTCTTCCCATTCGCGATGTGATCTAAGGCTTTCCTGTGTAGCAAACCTCATTCGTTCATCAATAAGGTGATCCACATCTTCAGCTTCATCTTCATCTTCTCCTCTCAGGCGTGCTTCAAATTCTTCTTTTCTTTTTTTGGAGTCATTTTTCTTTGCTTTTCCTTCAAGAAGAAGCTTCATCATACCTTCTCTAGCCAATTTGCTCACTCTAGCACAGCCAGACACTTGTCCTTTCATATGTGCTATATGTTGTTTCAATCTTGTAATGCCACCTCTTACTATCTTGTGACAAAGTTTGCATTCGATATTGTTACGACTTCCGGCTACTGGGTTTCCAAAATGCCATCCAATGTCATCACTCGGAGCACCATCTAATCTCTGTGTAGGAAATTCTTCTCTTTGAGGCATTGTGCAAATTTTATACAACCTGTTCAATATTTATAAATAAACATCAATCAATAATTCAACCAAACTTACAACTTTAATCTAAACTAGCCTTCAAAAGGAAAACTTTTATATAAACTAGTAATTAGCAAAACACGGATAATCTAATTAATAATTACAGTAAAATATTTAATACAACAAATCAATTATTAGCATATAATTTGAACAATAAATACTAGCTAAACATATACTAAATCAGTAATTACATTAATATATCAATATATATTTTATTTCTCTCTCAAATTTTTCCTATATTATTCACAAATCTTAATTAATTTCCCACCTAAAATTTTTAATTAAAAAAAAATTCCCTCCCAAAAAATTCCCCCCACCCAATTCAGTCATCCCTCTCTCTCTGACTCTCGTCAGTCACTTCGTCCCTCACCTCACGCGGTCACGCCTCACGGTTCCTCAATCCTCACCATTTCTTCCTCCAAACCATTTCTTCCCCACCATTTCTTCCCTTGTCCGGCTATCCCTCACCTCACGCCTCACGGTCCTTAGTTCCTCACCATTTCTTCCCCTGTCCCTCACCTCACGCCTCACGGAGTCACGGTCCTCACCATTTCTTCCCCTTCCCCTGTCCCCCTTCGGTCTTCCTCGGTTCCTCCCCTGTCCCTCTGACTCTCTGAGTCTCTGATGACCCTCTCTCATCCCTCACGGTCACAGTCTCTCAGACTCTCACTCACTCTCACAGTCTCTCACGTCTCACCTCTTCTTCTTCCCCTCCTCCTCTGTTTTTCTTCTTTTTCTTCTTTTTTTCGCAACCCTAGCCGCATGGATCTCGCAACCCTCCTCTATTTCTCGTCCTCCTCACCACGGCACTCACCAGCCACCACTCACCACTCACCCTTCTTTGGTTACCCTCCCTCCTCCTCCGTCACTCGTCCGGGCGCGCGGCTACCCACCCGGCCAAAACCCGGATCGCGGCCACCCTCGGACCCTCCCCTCTCTCGTGCTTAGCCTCCCCTCTCTCTCTCGGCCTCAGCTCCGCCTCACGACCCACGGTTTCAGGCCTCCACCTCATGGCCCTCCTCAGTCACGGACTCACGGTCACGGTCTCAAGGACTCACCCACTGAACCCCACACCCGGAGGACGACGGCAGAGCAAAGGAGGAAATGAAGATCTTACCTGAGCAGATGAGCAGATGCAGATCCACTGGAGGAGTGTGAGATTGAGGAATGATCGAAGAACGAGTGAAGTGAAGTAGATGAAAGAATGAGACAGAGTCTGAGTGAAGAAGTGAAGTGAACCAGAAGCATAAAGCAAAAGGAGATAAAGGCAAAAGCATTTAATCTGAAAAGAAGCAGGTTAGGAGAATATAATCTGTACAAATAGATTTTGAATTGATTTTGTCTGATTCTGATTCTGAGAATTTGGTTCCATTGAACGAACTGTTTTGGCCTTTTTCGTTTTGGCTCTGCTCTGTTTGCTTTTGGCTCTTCTCTGTTTGCTTTTGGCTCTGTTTGGAACCTCGTTGCGGCTGATGCGATGTCGTTGCGGCGTTCGCGGCAAGCACGCTATGCTGCTACGCTACGCTACGTTGCGGCCGTAACGGGTGATTTGGATTCCCACCGCAATTGCGGCTCGATGTCGTTGCGGTGCGGTCCGCAACCGCAATATTGCGGCCGCATTAGCGGTTGCGGACCGCATTTTGAAACCCTGATCCCATAATCGCTTAGTGCCTGGAGCTCGGTCTCTTCGAGCTGTTCTAAGTGTATTGGTCTGGAGGAAACATTGATTCATGCAATCAGGGATTGTCCAGTGGCTACTCAGGTTGGATTCCCTTGTTTCTTTACCCTCTCCCTCGTTGATTGGGTTCAAAGAAACTTAACCTATTCGTTTGGATATATTGTGACCAATCTAAATACTAAACATAACCCCACCAAGAAGAGAGTTGACACCACCCGAAGGTCAATTTCTCACTCTCCGATTCTGATGAAAATGGTGCTTCTGCTACACCCACTAAAATCGACAAGAAACAAAAGCTCCCACCCCCTTACGATAATAATGGTTTTCTGTAAGATGTGTTTTCAACTTTTCTGATGAAAATTTTTAGAGCTTTTACCAAAACCACAATTGTGATTGAGAGAGTAATTTTAAGGGTTAAATAAAATTTAAACAATATCATACATACGGAAATTTAATTGCGGTAGCCTAAAGAATTTCAAGATACTGGAATTATACATTATCTGACGAACTAAGATATTAGTCATATACCGGATCGATAATTCCGGATCTATAATTCCGGTATTGTAATTTTATAATATCGGAGATATAATTTCGGTAACTAAACATAAACAATGAAGGTACTTTGGGATATTTAAAAAAATTGTGATGTATTAAAAAAAATTTTGGTGTAAAAACCAACACCCTTC
Organism: Sophora flavescens; assembly: GCA_030762895.1. Lineage (NCBI taxonomy): Eukaryota > Viridiplantae > Streptophyta > Magnoliopsida > Fabales > Fabaceae > Sophora > Sophora flavescens. The sequence continues at coordinate 117,784,974 of CM061069.1, forward strand.
AAATGGAGCTAGTAAAAGGAATACATCCTTACTAATGATTTAGTTGGGGCTTCCATACCTCATGTTGTTGGGGGTGTTGATATTCCCACCTCTCATTTGAATATTCCCACCTTTTAGTTAATTTTTTTTAATATGTTTTATCAATTTTACCCCTAACCCCAACCATCCATCCATCCATTACCCACTATGTAAACCTTATCAAATATCAATTTTAGTCTTTTCATCTTTCTTTTTCTTTTCCACTTCTGATAGGTCACCTTTTCGAGTAGGAGAAACACTCCAGAAGTAGAAGATGGAAATGGGAAATTTCAGAGAAAAGAAGTTTTTTGGGTTTTTAATTCTATTCATTCATTCCATGGCTAGCTGGATTTATACAAGGGTTGTATTGCCTACTCCTACGGATCGCATGCCAAGTGGCCAGTGATCCTTAAACATCTCATAACAAAGAAATTCTTGGACTAAAAGATGAAAATGAGCAAAACAGAATTGTAACGATTGCAACAAAAGAAACTTCTAGATGTAGTGTTGTCTTGATGGAAATGCTTAGTCCCCTCTTAATTTGCTTGGGCCTATCCACTTTGGACTCAGCAAGCCCATCAGCAGAAGTTGAACCCAACTCTGTCTCCAAGTGCGTATCATTACTCCGCTCGTCCAAAACAACCTTGTCCTCAAGGTTGAAATAGGGAAAAAATTTAGCAAAGGTAGTTTGAGCATTCCAATGATCAAAAGAACATTCCCCTTGGGTCCCAGTATTTGTAACCGGAGGATCCTTCCCTATGAGCCAAAAACATGGAGAAGAGTGCAAGGTTCTGTTCACCGCATCCTAGTGTAGAAGATGCCAACATGTTATGGTTACCCAACATGTTCAATTTGTGCTGCACTGAATTCAAAGTTGTCAACAAAAGCTTTTCAGCTTGCTCATATGAGTTCACGAATTTTGTAGGATGTGATCCATGAGAGAGGTATTGATGGGAATAAGTTGCTGCAAAAACATTAACCACTATCCCACAATATAATTTTGAAGCTCTCTCCTTGGTACAGCTATGACTACCTTCATTCCCAAGTTGAGAACCATCATCAACCTCATCAAGTTCTGCTCTTAATTCCTGAGCCTTGAAATACATCCCTTGTACATTTTTCCCTAAGTATATTTGGGCCACAGGAATTGCCACAATGCAAATAAGCTGGGAACTGACATTAGAGTGGACAACAACGTTTTGGACTACTATATTCTTGGAAGGCCCTACATAAGCAATTCCATAGTGATCCCAGTAACTTGTTATTGCAATTGCATCATCCCCAACACTTATATAGCAGTTTTCTATAAACATATCCTCACAAGAATTAGGACCTATGCAATTAGTATTTGGAGCTTGATATACAGGAGCCAACATTGTAACATTTGGTTCTGTAATGTTCTTGCAATCATATGGATGAATTGACCAAAAAGGAGAGTCACGCAAGGTAATATTAGTGATCACAATATCACTAGACCACATAAGCTGAACAAGTGGCCCCCTTGTGTAGTTGAGAAGCTTCAGGCGATCTTTTGTCCACCACTTTTGTCCCTGTCCATTTAAGGTACCCTTATGTCCTGTTATCAGATCATTGCCAAGATTTCGACCAGGAATCAAACTGCTATACCGAGGCCCAAGGGTTGTGTCCACAAGCTCATGTAAAATACCAATTTGAATTACTGTAATAGCCATGGTAGAAAAAAACATTTCCTGCCTATGTTCTAAGATAGCGTCAGCAACCATGAAGGATATTAGTGCAATGAACACAACTTCCAAGCTAGAAACATATATATGGATGATGGAAACTGTATAAAGAGAATTTAATGGACTAGCAATAGCGATGGCAACATGCATTCGGATATGCCAAGGGAGTGTGGCAGGGTCTGATCGTTGAACATGAAAGTGATCAGCAACAGTTCCATGAGTAATATATTTGTATACAAGCAAAAATTCAAGACTGCAGTGAGGCATACAGCTAGATAATGATACCAAATTTTGATGGTGCAAGCCCGTGAGAAGTTTACCTTCCTTCCAGAACTGTGAAACTCTCTTGGATTTGTTCTCATACATAGCACCGAAAGGATACCCAAGCGCAGTGGCACCACTACTGACATTGATCCTTCGGGCATCAAGTCCCAATATGCGGCAGGAATAAACAATTTGTGATGCATCCCTGTTGGACGAAGAAAGCACCCCTCCAGATGTGGACACGCGATATGAACCTTCTTTTGATATGGCCAAACCAGAAACTGAATCACCATAGTTGATGCTTGTAAGGTCATTTTCCAGAAATTTGAAATCATATTGTGGATGCCACATTTGCGGGTAAACCGAGCGTTTTAGCTGATGCGGCGCGAGCTATGGCGGCGAGACGGAAACTCTGTCAGGCGGTTCTAGCGGAGGCGGCATGAGCAGTGGCGTCGGGATAGCCACTCTATTTGGTGGTTTCGGCGGCGGTGCTGTGGTTGAGTTGTCGGATTTCATCTCTCCCTCGATGACGACCCCGTTGGACGGCTTTCCATGGCTGAGACGTGATTTGAGGTGGCTAGGAGATGGGGTTCCAGAGAAGACATCCCGTGAGACTTGGAAGTGGAGAGAGTCATGAGAGGGGTTTAGTGTGGGAGGTGGGTCGAGTGGACCTGGGTCATATTGCTCTGTATCCCACAACTGTGTCGCATCAGATTGCAGCGGTGATGAATCAATTGTGCCAATGAGACGTACTTCAGCGACACTGCCCGCCAATTTTTTAGATGCAACAAGGGGACGCCGTGGTTGTTTTGCCGCTGTGGTTGGGGGTGGTGCTGGAGCAGTTTTGGATTGGATACCCGGGTCATATGGGCCGTGAACGCAGAGGACCTTGGGGTTGGCCTCTTGCCTTGCTGATGGTGACAAATGGCACGAGGATGGCGGTGGTGAGGACCCATAAATCGAAGCTGGTGGAACCGAGCAATCCAAACCAAGTGATTGGTGGAGAGAGCCAGAATTGGTAAATGCAGCTTGGGACGGAGATGAGTCGGGAGAGGGAAATTGAGTCGTGAATGTCGTGAACTGTTGCGATTCCATTTCCGGCTCCTCTTCCTCATCTAATACCGGTAAAAGATGCCGCCATTCAGGCTTGAAACTCCACACAAGGATAGTGGTGAAGATGTCCCAACTAGGCTCTGGATGACTCTGACACCACCAGATCCACTAGCGGAGAGGACGACCTCTCGGTGTCGTCACCGCCGTTGTTTCCTTCACCTCTTCTGGTGTTCCCTTTGCATTGAAGTATTTCTCAGTACAAAGGATCCACCAATAAGCATCTTCACTGCCGTCAAACACCGCAATCTCCATCTTTGACCTCTGTTCTGTAGGAATGAGATCGAAATGAAAGCACCAAATGATAGGTCTCCTTTTCGAGTAGGAGAAACACTCCAGAAGTAGAAGATGGAAATGGGAAATTTCATAGAAAAGAAGTTTTTTGGGTTTTTAATCCTATTCATTCATTCCATGGCTAGCTGGATTTATACAAGGGTTGCATTGCCTAATCCTACGGATCACATGCCAAGTGGTCAGTGATCCTTACACATCTCATAACAGAAAGAAATTCTTAGACTAAAAGATGAAAATGAGCGAAACAGAATTGTAACGATTGCAACAAAAGAAACTTCTAGATGTTGTGTTGTCTTGATGGAAATGCTTTGGAGCCCTCTTAATTTGCTTGGGCCTATCCACTTTGGACTCAGCAAGCCCATTCGCAGAAGTTGAACCCAACTCTGTCTCCAAGTGCGTATCAACTTCCTTCTCACCTCCCTTCATTTTATTTTTCTTTCTTTTTCTTTCCGTAAGTGTCATGGTCCTCCAGAAGCCTCATGTATTTGCTCCTGTTTCTCTCTAATTCCTGTGTTCATTCTCCTCGCACTCCCTCACGAGCGCCTCGAACACCAGCAACAACATGGATCATTATTGATCGGTTCCTTTCTACTCAGGACCTTGGTTGTTGAATTGGAGATGATGGACTTGCTTTTATCTTTTTGTAATCTTAAAAACAAAGGCAGAAAGAGATACAATTGTGGTGCCTACAAAATCCATATTTGCTTTGGCAAAATCACCAACGTGGCTAAAATCACACTTTTGGAAAATAAGGGTCTGTTTGCATTGTTTCCATATTTATATTTTCAAAAATAATTACAAAACTGTACAAATTTCAGTGTTTCTTGTCCAAATTTTTGAAAACAGGAAATATAATGAAAATAATATGACAGTTTTGTAATTATTTCTAAAAACAATAAATGAAAATAGGAAAATGAAAACAAAACAAACTAGTCCTAAATTTCTATAAGTGTACGAGATTGAAAGTATAAAATTACACTTCATAAAATACATCACCAACATGACTAAAATTATACTTCCTGTTCCGTCCAAATATCTCAGGTGGGAGATACTCGTCCGGAGAAGGTCTTGTGGGAGTGTTTTGGAATTAGCTTGACAGAATCGGAATTCTGCTCCTACGTATCCAAATGGGAATCAAAGCAAACATAGTTCTAAGTGAGGGGGTTGGACCCCTATTTATAGAGATGTTTTAGTGTAACAGTTTGGGTAGAACTGTTAATCAGATCCTACGTGTTAGGATCTGATTGTTATTGCCGTTAGACAATGATAAGGATAAGGCTCCGAGTTATACGGAGAGATATTTGGACCAGCGAGATATTCGGCCCAGTCAGTTGTGGCTGGATAGCTCAGAGCCGAGATATCTTCATCCGTGGTCTGCTGTGGAATAGGTCCGAGTAGTTATCCTCGGGTGTCAAGTGTATTAATAGGTCTTCGGCTTTATAGGAATTCGGGTCACGGCCCACTTACAAGAATGAGCTCGGCCGTACTGACAATCCTCGGCCTTATATCTTCGGCCAGTACACAATTCCCCCGAGCTCTGAGCTTAAATAAGCGAAAGAGCTGACAAGTATTAAACCGAGCTTATTCTTCGGCCACATAGACTTCCGTATTCCCAGCAGTCATTTCAACCGAACCTTCCTTCCTATCAGAGAAGGCAATCATTTCCCCTAATCCTTCTGCAAGCTGCTGGTGAGTAACCCTAGAGTTCCGCACCCTTTTAATGAGGGAAAATTAAAAGTCGCGCCTTTGGACTTCACGAAACGTGGGCCGTTGATCGTATCATCAACTGCAGCAGCTATAAATATCCCCTCTAACTCCAACTCCCCTCCACCTTGCCTATCTTCCTTCGCCCTTCATCTCCGTCTTTCAAGTTTCCGCCATCACTCTCCTGTCTGTCATTCTTCAGGTACGCCCAGCCTTCTTCCCTCCTTCGTGCTTCTAAGTTTAATTTTCGCTTCCCGGATATGAGTTCGTCCGAGTCTTCGAGTCAAACACCTCGTCTCTAATTGAGCGCGAGGTTTCCCCATGGGGGTTCTCCTTCCACTTATTCTGTTCCTCACAGAACCGAACATCGGACAAGTGGAACCGCCCTCCTCCAGTGTCGTCTTCCATCGAGTCCCGATTCCTATGGGTCCGATTCTTCCGGGTCCGGCTCTCCCTCCCCCAAATTTCCAAACCCCCGCCGCAAACAACGCCTAAGGGTTCCAAAAGACCCTGTTCCCAATATTACCCTTCCTGGGTATACCCAGGTTAAAGGCGAAGTTGGGACTTATTTTTCTGACTTTCAGACTTCAGACTCCATTGCTCGTCTTCGGTCCCAAATTAGTATCTCGGCGTCCGGAGACGAATTCGAGTTTATTTGCTCCCCATGATCGGGTACCGAGTATGTCTTCTTCAGGGCTCATCATTCTGAGCCCCCTGTTACCTACATGTACAAAACATCTTGTTTGCACAACATGCGTGTGTCCCTTCCTTTCACCGAGTTTGAGTGCGACGTTCTGAGAACCATGAATGTCGCACCTACTCAGCTTCATCCCAACAGTTGGGCTTTTATGAAAGCCTTTCAAATTTTGTGTAAATACATCGGGATGGAGCCCACTACTCCCAAATTGTTGTACTTTTACCAAACAAGGTTTGGTAAGAAAACGGGATGGATTTCCCTTAATGGGCTGAACCGGAGAGGATTGCTTAGTCTATACACATCATCGTATAAGGACTTCAAAGTCGGCTTCTTCGGAGTTCGCCCCTCGGGCTCTCACTCCTCCCATTTTTTTGATGAAAATGGATGCGCCAGGTTTCCTTTATACTGGCAATCCTCCCCTACCAAATTCGTTGGTTTCGAATACCAATCCCTTCCTGCCGAGGATAGACGGGATATAGATATATTAGAAAAACTTCCCCGGCCTCTCCATTGTGGACGTCTTCTGAAACTCCCCTTCTCATCCACTCCGAGATCCGACCTTAAAAGTAAGTGTTCGGCTTTTTAGTTTTCAGCTATTTTATGTATGTGTTCCTGTACTAACAATTTTTCTTTTTGGCAATCATTATGGGGAAATTTGACTTCTCCAAGCTTTTAAAATCTGCTGCGAAAGAGGGTCAGGGTCCCTCCGCGACCGAGAAGAAGAAGAAAAGACTTCCTTCGGCCACGGCTAAGGCCTCTGCCAAGGGGGCTTCATCATCCGCCCCTCTGATAGTGTGATTTTACATGATGTTTGTTGTACACTTTTGCATGCATTTTTCATATAGATTAGGCATTCTGTATTTGATTTTTATTAGATTTTCCCTTGGAACGGGTGAAGCGGTTTCTGTGTGTTGTTTTGCAGAAATTGAAGGAAAACTGTGCATATTTGGCTATTATGAAGCTTGGATGAATTTGGAGCTTGAAAAGAGAAGAAAGTGAGCCAAGCAGAATTCTGAAGATTCGCCCCGCGAAACTGGATTCGCCTCGCGACCCTGAAAGCTGACTGTTGCAGAAAATACAAGCCTTTCTGGTTCGCCTCGCGAACCTTGTCTCGCCTCGCGAGTCTGGAAACTAGAAGCCATCACGCCCAGCCCCTGATGCTCCTCACGGGCATATTGGAGAAGAAATTTAAGGCCTCGCGTCACGAGTAGTGGCTCGCCTCGCGAGAGTTCAGGAATGTGAAACAGCAGGTTTTAATATTCGCCTCGCGAGAAGCCATTCGCCTCGCGAGCGAGCGCAGAACAGATTGGTATAAGTTCCTGTTTTAGGGCAGAATTGAAAGAATCTTGGAGGATTGGAGGCAGACTTGGAGGCTGCAGCTGGAAGAGGGTTTCAAGCCCTAAAGGGGATGTTTTCCTTGCTCTGGGACTGAAAGAAGATTGGAGGATGCTTCTATGGAGTTTGCTTCATCCCTTCTCTCTTTCTCTTTGTATTCTCTGTTTATGAGTAGTTAAATCCATGTTGTTGGGATTAGATGTAGCCAAACTGATTGATTATGTATTTATCTTGACTGATTATTCTATGTTCATGTCTTCATATTAGTGGTTATTTTTCTATGCTTAATGCTTGTTGTGGTTAGCACCCCCATGACTCGATTTGTGTTTTAGTATGTAATGGAGACGTTCATATTAGAACCGGAATTGAATTTAATCACCTAGTAACCCTTACATCTAGAGATGGAGTTTGGTTTGCTAGTAATCGCGTAATCCCTAATCCTAATGCAATTTCATTAATCTAGGCCACCTAAGAGATTAGGGTCTATTAGTGGAATTAGGCTCTTGTCATCCGAGAGATCGGGGCTTGAGTAGTTTAGTGGATTGATTTTAATATCTGAAGCATGAATGGGAGGTATCTAGTCCTGATATTGCATGAGATAGAGGTTTGGTGAAGTCTAGTCCCAACATAACCTTTCTACACTCCAAGTGTTTGTCACAAGTCCCCAAAAAGACAAAAAGATTTTATTTCTTTTCTTTTGTTTATTTTGATTTTTCTTGATTTCTCTGTTTAGTCTAGATAGTTGCTGAGTTTGCGAATTGGTAGTTGACATCCAATCCCCGTGGATACGATAACCGGTCTTACCACCGTATTACTTGCACGACTGGGTATACTTGCCTAGATTCGTCTAACAAGTTTTTTGGCGCGCCGTTGGGGATTGGTTTTGCCGATATCATTAGTAACAGAGGAGGCAACTAGTTTAGACATTTTTATTATTTTTATTTTCTGTATATATTTGATCTTTTTGTTTGAGTTTTGTTTTTGCAAGGTGGACTAACGTCATGGAGGATTTTTATTATCCACCTGATGCGGAAGCCGCAAGTCACACTTGGGAGGACAACTTGTGTTGGGAAGACGATATAAATTTGGGAGAATTCTTCGAGGAGTTTTCCTTATCTCATAATATTCCATCACGAGACGATCCTATGACTGGCGAGCTTGTATATATATACACCAAGGAGGATTGGGAAACCTTTTGTTCATATTTGCCACCTCCACCACCGTGTATTGTGATTCCCACAGAACCACATGAAGCAGAAGTTGAGCAGAATCTGGTTGTGGAAATGGATCAAATTGAAGATGAAGGGGTGATGGTGGATGAGCCACAAGAAGAAGAAGTACCCTTCACGCATCCTTGGGGAGGAACAAGTGAGAAGGAAGGGCATTTGGAAAGCACTCTCTCCACCATGCTTGCTAAGGAATCTGAATTTTCTGCATTGGACAAATATGTTGGCTTGCATGCGTGTGTGGACATTGGTAAACTAACCCCTTCCACTTGTCTTTTAAACTTCCTGGTGAAAATGCCATTTGACCCGCTAGGAAGTAAGTGCGGTGTTATAGTTGAAGAGGTCAATGGTGCTTTTACACACTGGCTGGGTGGAGTTGAAGATAAAGTTATTTTACTGCTACAGTCTCCACTCCAAATTCCATTTGATCCGGGAGGAGGATCCTAGAACGTCAAGCTAGTGACGTTAAAGAAGCGCTTATTGGGAGGCAACCCAACTTTTCTTAACCCTTCTCTTTAGTTGTTTTCATTTTTTTTCTTAATAATTTTGTTTTTGATTTTAACCTCTTGAATAATTTGAGAAGCTCAAGAGGAAAAATAATAAATTGAGAAGTGCCAAGTTTTTCAGGGAAGGAAGGAAGGAAGGGAGAACAAGAAGACAAGGAGACAGCAAAAAGGGGCAGAGAAAAAGCAAAGTCAACACCCGATACCGCCTCGGTAAGCCGTTCCAATTTTTATTTTAATTTATTTTTTTTTATTTTTTTTCTCCTCTTTCCATCTTGATTGTTTACATTGGGGACAATGTAAATTCTTAAGCTTGGGGTAGGGGTAATTTTGATTTTGCATTTGCATTTTGCATGTTGCATTCATATAGTTTTGCATGATAGCTTTGCATGTTCACATTATTAGATTGCCCTTGCCTGAATTTTGCATCCAATTGTGAGAACTAAGTGCCAAATAATTTGAGATAGTGAATTGTTGAACCCAATTTGTTATTCTTGTGATATGGCTGCAAATAAAAATGTTTGAGATAATCTTGGATAGTTGATAATTAGCATCTGGTTCTGAGGATTTGTGTTTTTCATTGATTCTGAACTAAAATGTGAGATTTTGAGCCATAAAGGGGTACTCACAAAATTTTACCCCATTCTTTGTATTAGAGTGTTATTCCTCTTGGTTTGTTTTCTCTAGAACTTGACTTGAAACCATTTCAAAACTTAAAAAAAATTTTGAAAACATTTTTGAAAGTGATTGAGGCAATAGGTATTTTTCTGGCCTTCTGAGCTTTGAATGTGTAAATGCTACCCTTAGTTGCCCAATTTTGAGCCTACAAAAGAATAAAATGCTTTTCTTGGTACCCTGAAATGTTTTGATAAATATGTTTGATAGGGACCTTCTAAAGTATTACAAAAGGGTAAAAAGGTAGTTGAAAGTTTGGGAAAAGAATCAGAAAAAAATAATTCTCTTGATTTGAAAAGTCTTCCCTTCTCCAAATAAATGAAAAAAAAAGAAAAAAAAAGAAAAAAAAAGGAAAATAAATAGAGAAGGGGATGACAAAAAGAAAAGTGAAAAATAAAAAGAAAAAGAAAGGAAAGAAAGGTGGAAAAAAATAAATTGAAAACCCAAGAAGGTATTTTAGAAGGTCAGGTTTGCAATGCTTGATGTTTATGTAGCCTTTTGAAATGTCCTTTTCTTGTTATCCCCACCTAACGATTAAATCCCATGGCCATGTTACAACCAAAGAAAAGACCTCTTGATTCTAATTTGTTTTCATTAATAAAGTAGAGATTTGGTTGATAGTCAAGCCTATGGTAGGATTCATTCCTTGATGAAAATTGAGTGAAATGCCTTATTCTCCTAAACACTTGAGTGGTGAGGAAGAGAGTCAAGCAAATGAACAAGCTTGGGGTGAGCTTCAAGTGAGAAAGTGTGCCTAAATCAGTGAAAACATGAGTTTAAGGAACCTAAGCCTCTAATTGGACTTGAATTGATTGTCTCTTGCTGAATTGTTTGAATTACCTATTGCTTGGATTATTTACTCGGGTTCTTAATTCACTATCCATGTTCTGTTTATTCTACTGGCCTTAGTGATTGCTTGAGGACAAGCAATTGAATAAGCTCGGGGTGATTTGATAGTGTGATTTTACATGATGTTTGTTGTACACTTTTGCATGCATTTTTCATATAGATTAGGCATTCTATATTTGATTTTTATTAGATTTTCCCTTGGAACGGGTGAAGCGGTTTTTGTGTGTTGTTTTCCAGAAATTGAAGGAAAACTGTGCATATTTGGCTATTATGAAGCTTGGATGAATTTGGAGCTTGAAGAGAAGAAAGTGAGCCAAGCAGAATTCTGAAGATTCGCCCCGCGAAACTGGATTCGCCTCGCGACCCTGAAAGCTGACTGTTGCAGAAAATGCCAGAAGCCAGAAGCCAGAAGCCATCACGCCCAGCCCCTGATGCTCCTCACGGGCATATTGGAGAAGAAATTTATGGCCTCGCGTCGCGAGTAGTGGCTCGCCTCGCGAGAGTTCAGGAATGTGAAACAGCAGATTTTAATATTCGCCTCGCGAGAAGCCATTCGCCTCGCGAGCGAGCGCAGAACAGATTGGTATAAGTTGCTGTTTTAGGGCAGAATTGAAAGAATCTTGGAGTATTGGAGGCAGACTTGGAGGTTGCAGCTGGAAGAGGGTTTCAAGCCCTAAAGGGGATGTTTTCCTTGCTCTGGGACTGAAAGAAGATTGGAGGATGCTTCTATGGAGTTTGCTTCATCCCTTCTCTCTTTCTCTTTGTATTCTCTGTTTATGAGTAGTTAAATCCATGTTGTTGGGATTACATGTAGCCAAACTGATTGATTATGTATTTATCTTGACTGATTATTCTATGTTCATGTCTTCATATTAGTGGTTATTTTTCTATGCTTAATGCTTGTTGTGGCTAGCACCCCCATGACTCGATTTGTGTTTTAGTATGTAATGGAGACGTTCATATTAGAACCGGAATTGAATTTAATCACCTAGTAACCCTTACATCTAGAGATGGAGTTTGGTTTGCTAGTAATCGCGTAATCCCTAATCCTAATGCAATTTCATTAATCTAGGCCACCTAAGAGATTGGGGTCTATTAGTGGAATTAGGCTCTTGTCATCCGAGAGATCGGGGCTTGAGTAGTTTAGTGGATTGATTTTAATATCTGAAGCATGAATGGGAGGTACCTAGTCCTGATATTGCATAAGATAAAGGTTTGGTGAAGTCTAGTCCCAACATAACCTTTCTGCACTCCAAGTGTTTGTCAAAAGTCCCCAAAAAGACAAAAAGATTTTATTTCTTTTATTTTGTTTATTTTGATTTTTCTTGATTTCTCTGTTTAGTCTAGATAGTTACTGAGTTTGCGAATTGGTAGTTGACATCCAATCCCTGTGGATACGATAACCGGTCTTACCACCGTATTACTTGCACGACTGGGTATACTTGCCCAGATTCGTCTAACACCCTCACAAAAGAAAGAGGGTAGAGGTATTGGTTGACGCCGAAGACTCTTCCCCTCCTCGCTCAAGTCCCCCACACCCTACCACTCACGAGACGGGGACTACGGGGCGTGAAGAACAACTTCCTCCTTCTACCGAGGTGAAGTGGTATAACACTTCTCTAAAAGTAGGGACCTCGTCTCTCTGGGGCGAAGACTTCAACCCCTTTCCTTCTTTTGACTCGAACTTCCTAAAGCCTGCTGATCTCCGATTAATCAGGCAACAAGGGGCTCAGTCTAGCATGGAGGCCCTCTCGGCCTACTGCATCCGAGCTGCTGCTCTAGCCCGCTTTTGTAGCCGAGATTTGGTGGAGACTGAGAGGAAATCCCGGCATCTGGAAACTGAACTTGCTTCTATTGAGAAGCTGAAGGGAGATTTTCCCCGGACCTCCACGGAGCGTGACGAGCTGGCCAAGACCAATAATCTCCTGAATACTACCATTACCGAGCTGAATGGCCAGAACTCCGAGCTTAACTCCCAAGCAAAATTTGCTGAGGAGAATAAAGCTCGGGCTGAAGAGGGTAGAGCTCGCGCTGAAGAAGAGCTCAAGAAGGCTCAAGCTGAAATCGAGCAACTTAAGGCTGCCCTGGAGGCCGAGACTAAGGCCAGGATGGAGATTCAGGAGGATCTGAAAGAGGCCACTGAGTGCATTCTTGTCGAGCATCGGAAAGGTTTTGAAAAGGCCATTGCTCAAGTTCAAATTCTCGCTCCGAGGGTTGACATTTCGGGTGTCGATGTGACCAAAGAGGTGCTGAACGGGGAACTTGTTCCCATTATTCCCGAAGAGGAAGAAGAGGTGGAAGGGGCGGAAGATTTTCCCGAGGATCACATTGAGGCCGAAGAGAGTCATAGGGACGATTAACTGTATTCTCTGTTTTTTGTTTTCTTCATCCCTTGTAATGGGCTTTTACCCTTGTAACCTCGGTTGATTTAATGAGAATTCTTCCACCATTTTGATGACTACTTGTTCCTCTTGTAGCTTTTGTTTGGCCGAGTTATTCTTTGAAATATTTTTATATTCCGATGTTGTGTTCGGCTTGTTTAAACAAGCCCTCGGCTAAGGCCAAGGTATTCTGTCGTCCGTATCAAAAATGGATAGTAGTTGTCACACGTGAAACACATGATTCACGCTTTACGTATGTGGTCACACATTATGTGCTTTGGAAACCGCAGTGGGTTCATGCAATTACTGCTTTTTACTGAGTTTCGAGATTTGTTTTTTCAACAAACCTTTTCCCAGCGCATATTTTTTCCTTTCCAACGCCTCTCGCCCCTTATAAATAGGGTTGTTTCACTGCTTCACTTATTCATTCTTCATTCTTTTCCACCAGCCAAATTCGTCTTCCTTCAACCCGAGTAGTTCTATAATAGTGTTAGGGGTTTACGCTCTCCTCTCTCCCAGTTAACATCCTTTTTTGAGCTTTATAGCTGCCAAAAATATGTAAGTGGGAGATGGGATCCAGAATTCCTTTTATGATTTAATCTTTCAAGAAGGATGTTAACTGGGAGAATAGAAGTCTTCGGGCGTGGAGAAAGGGGCAGAGGCCGTCTACTCCCGGAGCAGGCCGAGCACCTCATCGTCCAGCTTTTTCAGGGGGAAGTGATTACTTTTCCCCTCGAGGGAAAGTCGTGGTGTCCGATTGGGGGGACTACTGGCCAACTGGTCTTGCCCCTGCCCTAATTGGGGGGACTACTAGCAAGCCGGGCGGGCCTTATTTTCAATTTCAGCTCTTTATCTATGTTGTAGTACTTTCTAGTACTCGACTCGTACCTTGTTTTTACTTTCGGCATTGTACTCGGTTTTATTAAAAAATTTTAATGGCTCGAACTCGGCCTTTAGATCAAGATTTTGTTCTTCTTACTGCTCGTATTCTATTTACTCAAATAATTTCAAAGGCTGGAACTCGGCCTTAGACAATTTAATTGGCGCGAACTCGGCCCTTAGGCTCAATCTTGGCCTTAAAAATTTAATGGCTCGTACTTGGCCTTCAGGCTTAAACTTGGCCTTTAAAAATTTAAGACTAAACCCCCAATTTGGTCCCTGAGAAAAACACTCGGGTCTGAAATAGTCCCTAACCAAAAACAACTATCCGTTTAGTCCTTAAGAATGTATTTCCAGGACAGATTAGTCCTTCTGTCACAAATTAGCCCCTAACAATTTTTAAGTGATACCAGTAAAGTCCCTAAGAAACATGACCGTGAGCCAAATCAGTCCCTATTAACATGCACTAAACATGATAGAAACACTACAAAATATGACAGAAGGACTAATCTGTCCCGGAAATACATTCTTAAGGACTAAACGGATAGTTTTTTTTTGTTAGGGACTATTTCAGACCCGAGTGTTTTTCTCAGGGACCAAATTGGGGGTTTAGTCAAAATTTAATGCCTCGTACTCGGCCTTGAGGCTCAAACTTGGCCTTCAGGCTCAAACTTGGCCTTAAACAATTTGATTGGCTCGAACTCGGCCTTCAGGCTCAAACTTGGCCTTAAAAATTTAATGGCTCGTACTCGGCCTCCAGGCTCAAACTTGGCCTTAAACAATTTAATTGGCTCGAACTCGGCCTCCAGGCTCAAACTTGGCCTTAAAAATTTAGTTGGCTCGAACTCGGCCTTCAGGCTCAAACTTGGCCTTAAAAATTTAATGGCTCGTACTCGACCTTCAGGCTCAAACTTGGCCTTTAACAATTTAATTTTCGCGGAATAAATACATCGGCAAATTAAGAAAACAGAACAATGTCCATAATAAATTCTTTTATTGGATAAAAAGGAAGTCTGCGGTGTGCCTCGTTAAAACCTTCTCGGTCAAAACCCTTTTTGGGACAAAATACCGAGGTGAGAAAAAGAGTACATCACCTGACTATATACATCAACTATAATAAAATTTTAAATGCGAAGCATTCCAAGTTCTCGGGATAGGCTTCCCTGACAATTCTTCTAACCTATATGCTCTGTTTCCCAAGTTTTCTACCACTCGGAATGGCCCTCCCCAGTTTGCTGCTAGCTTGCCTTCCGTATGATCCCTCCTTGCTTCTCTTTTCATCCTTAGCACCAAGTCTCCCCACAGGAAACTCCTCGGTTTTACTTTTGAATTATACCTCCGAGTAGCTCTTTGCTTTGCAGGCTTCCTCCCGATTTTAGCCTCCTCTCTCGATTTCCTCCACCAAGTCAAGTTCGACCCTTAAGTTGCTTTCATTCTCATTCTGCTCATGTTGCATACGCCGGAAAGACGGCTCACCAACCTCAACTGGGATCATGGCATCTGTTCCATATGTCATCCTGAAGGGTGTTTCTTGAGTAGTGGATTGAGGCGTGCAGTGGTAGGCCCAGAGGATACTCGGAAACTCTTCTGCCCAAGCTCCTTTGGCTTTTCCCACTCTCTTCTTCAGCTCTCCGAGAATGACCTTGTTGGCCGCCTCGGCTTGCCCATTGGTCTGGGGATGTTCTACCGATGTGACAAGGTTTTTAACACCGAGATTGACATGGAATTCTCTCAATGTCTTATCTATAAACTGCCTTCCGTTATCAATGACGATTACAAAAGGAATTCCGTGCCTACAGATGAAGCTTTTCCACACAAACTTTTGTACCTTCTCGGCGGTAATTTTCGCCAAAGGCTCTGCTTCAATCCATTTCGTGAAGTAGTCCACTGCTACCAAGAGAAATTTGACTTGACCTTTGGCTACAGGGAATGGCCCAAGTATATCCATCCCCCACATAGCAAAAGGCCAAGGCGAGTTTAATGTGTGAAGTTCCTCAGGTGGGGTACGACTTACATTGGAAAATCATTGGCACTCATCACATTGTTTCGCCCACTCGATGCAATCTGCTCGGATGGTAGGCCAATAGTACCCTGCTCGGACTACTTTGGAGGCCATTGATCTGCCCCCACAGTGAAAACCACAGATGCCTCTGTGAACCTCTTCCATGACATATTTTGACTGTGCCTTTGTCAGACATTTTAACAAAGGTACCGAGAATCCCCGTTTATACAATTCTCCAGAAATGATAGCAAAGTGACTTGCTCTGAGCCTGATCTTCCTGGCCTCAGCGTGATCTGGGGGCAGAGTTTCTAAGGATAAATACTCCCATATGGGTGTGATCCACTCTCGGTCAACCGGCTCGTTGCCATCACCTCTCCAAACGTAATACTCGGTTCGTTGAGAGTTTCCTGAATAACTATTCTATGCTGGCACGGTTTCTTTGTACTGGCCAATTTGGACAGTAGATCAGCCCGAGTATTTTATTCTCTGGGAATGTGTTCAATAGCGAATTTCTCAAAGCTGGAAATTAACTGATTGACCTTACATAAATACCTGGTAAGCTGAGGCTCTTTCGTTTGGTACCCCCCAGAGATTTGTCCTGTGACTAGCTGTGAATCACTTCGGCATCTAACGGCCTTTGCCCCCATTTCCTTAGCTAGCATTAACCCCGCTATCAAGGCTTCATATTCGGCTTGGTTGTTTGAGGTTTTGAACTCAAACTTTAATGACTGCTCCAGGATCAGCTCTCCCGGGCCTTCCAGTATTACCCCAGCTCCACTGCCTCTGACATTCGAGGATCCATCCACATACAAATTCCACCATATATCCTCGGTTATCGGCAGCGGATTGAGCTCGGCTACGAAGTCGGATATACATTGAGCTTTCAGAGGACCTCTCAACTCATATTTCAGGCCGAACTCGGATAACTCTACCGACCAAGCTATCATACGGCCCGCCAACTCGGGCTTTTTGAGAATATGCTTAATCGGGTGATCGGTTTTGACAATCACCTGGTGACTCTGGAAATACGGACGCAATCACCGAGCTGCAGTTACTAGGGCCAAAACCAGCTTTTCTATGACTTGATACCGGGTTTCGGCATCATGAAGGACCCTGCTGATGAAGTACACCGGCATTTGAACTTTCTCTACTTCTTGTACAATGACCGCACTGATGGCGTACTCGGTGGCTGACAGGTATAAGTATAACTCTTTCCCTGGGATAGGTCGAGTTAATATCGGTGGTGAAGACAAAAAGGCCTTGAAATCGATGAAGGCCTTCTCGCATTCCTCGGTCCACGTGAAGGTTTGAGGCCTCTTCAATAATCTAAATAAAGGTCGAGCTTTCTCTGCAGCACTCGGGGAGAAACCGAGATAATGATGCCAGCCGCCCTGCAAGTCGTTGCACTTCCTTAATATTTTGTGGGCTTCGCATCTCAATCACAGCTCGGCATTTATCAGGATTGGCCTCAATTCCCCGGTGTGTCAACATAAAACCGAGGAATTTTCCACCCCTGAACATCGAAAACACATTTTTCCGGATTCAACCTCATATTATACTTTCACAGCTGCTGAAAAATTTCCTCCAAATCTTTCGGGTGGTTGGTGTGGTCATCGTATTTTACGACCATATCATCCACATAAACCTCCATAGTCCTTCCGATCTGTTTTTCGAACACCCTGTCCATGAGCCTTTGGTAGGTAGCTCCAGCATTTTTCAATCCAAATGGCATTACTCGGAAACAATAATTCTAGCCTTCAGTTATGAAAGTTGTTTTCTCCTCATCTGGGGGATACATTTGGATCTGGTTGTACCCCGAGTATGCATCCAAGAAGCTCAAAATTCTGTACCCGGAGGCACCATCCACCAGTCTATCAATACTCGGTAAAGGATAGGAATCCTTTGGGCAGACTTTATTTAAGTCTGTGTAATCAGTGCACATGCGCCACTTGCCATTTGCTTTTTTGACCAGAACCACGTTGGCCAGCCAAGTAGTGTATTCTACTTCTCGAATAAAGTTGGCTTTAACCAACTTCGCTGTTTCTTCTTTCACCACTTTTCTCCTTTCCTCACCAAGTCTCCTTTTCATTTGAGCTACCGGTTTTGCCTCAGGACAGATAGCCAGTTTGTGGCATAAGAAATCAGGGTCAATCCCCGGCATGTCTGATGTGGTCCAGGCGAACAAATCAGCGTTGCTGCGGAGCACTTCCTTTATTTTCTTTTTTAAATTCGGCTCAAGTTGCCCGCCGAGCTTGGTGCACTGATCGGGTTGTGATCCGATCTGGAACTTTTCTAACTCCTCAACGGGTTGTGGCCGTTGTTCCTGCATGTCCATTCTCGGGTCTAGTTCAACAGAGTTAACGGAATTCACAGACTTGTCTTTTCCCCTGTCTATTGTCTCTGTCGGTGTAGATTTGAGTTTGCTTACACGCAAACTATCATCATAGCACTGTCTGGCCATTTTCTGATCAGCCCGGACAGCAACTATGTCTCCCGAGTTGGAAGGGAACTTCATTGTGAGGTGGGGAGTAGAGACCACAGCTCCTAACTCATTCAAAGATGGTCTTCCAATCAGGATATTGTACGATGTTACTGTATTAACCAACACGTACATGACCATGATAGTCTTGGACACTTTGCCATCCCCAAAAGTAGTTAGGAGGTCAATGTATCCTCGGGTATCCACCTGTTCCCCATCAAAGCCGACGAGCTTACTGTCGTATGGCTGAATAGATTTCTCCGGGATCCCGAGCATCTGAAATGTTGAATAATATAAAATATCAGCCGAGCTCCCCTGGTCGACGAGAGTTCTTTTGATCGAGAAGTTGGCCAATTGCACTGTGATTACCATAGGGTCGTCCTGATTAGGATCCACCCCCAAGAAGTCTTCGTCAGAAAAGATGATCGGTGGGGAAATCCTCGGGGGTTTGCCAGATACCGAGTTGACTGCCTGAATGGCCCGCAGATGTTTTCTTCGGGCTGAACTTGTCGTGCCTCCCCCTGCAAATCCACCCGAAATAGTGTTTATCACACCTCGGACAGTATTATCCTCCTCTCGCCTTTCATTCTGGTCCTCCCTGATTTCTGTTCTTTCATTATTTTGTCGACCGCCGCCCCTTCTCGGGCTTTGGCCACCTCCTCTTCTTCTACTTCTGCCACGCCCCTCGCCATTGTTGTGATTTCTCCGAACAAAATTATTGAGATGGCCAGCTTGCACCAACTCTTCAATCTTATCCCACAGGACCCAGCACTCCTCGGTGGTATGCCCGTAGTTACGATGGTACCGACAATGTTTCTGTCGATCAGCATTCTGGGGTGTGTGGCCACGGTTGGGGAGCTGCAAAAGTTCCGCGTTGTAAGCTTCCTCAAACACCCGAGCTCGGTTAGTGTTGAGGGGGGGTATAGTGCTCATACATCGGTCCCCTATGTAAATGCTCGGATGTGCTTTTGAATTTCGGCTTATCACCTCCAGCCCTCCTCTTCTCTCTCCCTTCTCGTCTGTCAGAATCATCAGTTCTCTCCCTTTTCTTAGATTCTTCAATTTCCTCCATATTGATGAATCCAACAGCCTTTCTCCTTAACTCATCCATACTGGTTGGAGGCTTCCGGGCTAGGTGTCTGGCAAAAGGGCCAGGCCGTAACCCGGTCAGAATAGTATGCAGTGCGACATCGGCACTGAGATTCCAGATGAGGATAGTCTCTTTGATGAACCTGACCATAAAATCACGCAGAGACTCGTTCTTTTCTTGCTTAAAGTTTACCAACGAGGCCGAGGTTTTTTGATGAGCTCGGCTCGTGGCAAACTGAGCATTGAACTTCATCATGAATGTGTCAAAGGAGTCAACTGACGCTGGCTGTAGCTGGGTATACCAGCTCAACGCAGCATCTTTCAGAGTAGTTGGAAAGACTTTACACATGACAACATCATCGTCGGTAAAGAGGTACATTTGAGTAGTGAAAGCATCTAAGTGACGCTCCGGGTCCGAGGTGCCATCATACCTGTCAATGTTTATGGGTTTGTAGTTGGCTGGAAGAGGGACCTCCATGATGGCATCGGTGAAGGGATGTCTCGGCCTCCGCGCGCCGGCCCTTTCATTAGGCCTATTTGCCTGAAGTGAAAGTTCAGGGGCCTGCCTAGGAAATTCCCCCTCGTCTGCTCGGTCAATATGATGAGAAACCCAGGGTTGTTGGCCTCCATCTCTGCGCGTGTTTCTGGATCCTTCATTCTCGACTGTCCGGCGCTCTCTCTCATGAGGAGAAGAGGCGGACCTTTCTCTGCTTTGTTCTCGTTCCCGACGGCTGTTCTGCCACCGAAACTCCTCATTCTCCCTTCTCAGCATTGCCACTTGTGCGAGGAGTTCTTGAATAATTGGATTGTCGGTTGTCATAGCGGGGTTTATGGATCGTTCCCCATTGTCCCCAATGTTGGCATTCTCTGGCTCCTCTCTCCTGCAGTTCCCGCTCCTTGTTCTCACCATTGTTTGTGGTATGGGAAAATTTTGCTTCGGTTCCCACAGACGGCACCAAATGTTCCGTCCAAATATCTCAGGTGGGAGATACTCGTCCGGAGAAGGTCTTGTGGGAGTGTTTTGGAATTAGCTTGACAGAATCGGAATTCTGCTCCTACGTATCCAAATGGGAATCAAAGCAAACGTAGTTCTAAGTGAGGGGGTTGGACCCCCTATTTATAGAGATGTTTTAGTGTAACAGTTTGGGTAGAACTGTTAATCAGATCCTACTTGTTAGGATCTGATTGTTATTGCCGTTAGACAATGATAAGGATAAGGCTCCGAGTTATACGGAGAGATATTTGGACCAGCGAGATATTCGGCCCAGTCAGTTGTGGCTGGATAGCTTAGGGCCGAGATATCTTCATCCGTGGTCTGCTGTGGAATAGGCCCGAGTAGTTATCCTCGGGTGTCAAGTGTATTAATAGGTCTTCGGCTTTATAGGAATTCGGGTCACGGCCCACTTACAAGAATGAGCTCGGCCATACTGACAATCCTCGACCTTATATCTTCGGCCAGTACACTTCCTTAAATGCATTTTCAGTAAGTGTAAAAAAGAAAATTGCACTTCCAGAAATACAAGTTTCAGTATAACACTAAAATTTGGAAACGCAGTTACTTCTTACACGAGCCCGGGATGATGCAATGGATGTTCTATTTCCTTCAAGATTGGAGTCTGATGTGGTGAGAGGTGGGAGGTGGGAGAAGAATAGAAGGAGAAAAGAAAACGAAAAATAAAAAGAAAAAAATAGAGAGAGTGATGGAAGAGTAAAACTGGTAAGGGGATAAAGAGTTGAGATCGTATTTAGGAAAAAAAAAATGAAGGTAAATATTAGGTGTGAATAGTAATTTGTGGATGGTAAAATTAAAACCGGTGTTGTTGTTTCTTAATTTCTTTTGTTGTTGGGCCTAGGCTTGTTGATTAAAAAAAAATTTAATGTTAAAAGTCAAACAACGAGCCTAAAATGAAAATGGTGTTTGGATTAAAATTTTGAGTCCAGTAAGTGAAGCAACAAACTCTTCTCGCAGATTCCCAGTAAAAAAAAAAAAACTCTTCTGCAGTGAAATCAGACACTTGGTTTTGTATCAAAAAAGTAAAAATAAAAATCAGCCAATTGGTTTAAACCCCAACTTGGTTCAGTGTTGCTTAGACGTTGTTGTTGTGCAATGTTTGCACCTGTGATGGAAACCCACTCCTGATGGACGAGGTCATCATGGAAATTTCTTCTCCGATTCAGATGCAAGTCCTGGATATCTCTCATCTTCCATCCAACCTTGGTCAAATTGCAGGCATTGTCTTCAATCCTCACTGCCCAAGGGGGAGGATGCAACATCCATTAATTATAATGTTGATATAATATTAAAATAGATCAACAGTTGAGATGAAAAGGTCAAAATTGGAAAAGCAAAAAATCAAAAAAAGATCATCCTCTCCATCTGAACTATCAGCCTCGTTGTCAAGCTTGAAGCTCCTCGTCTGCGGTCACCACCCACCGCCACCGTCTTCCGACAACCTCTACTTCTACAACTACCCCACCGCCATCGACCCCACCGCCATCGCCGCACCTCTTCCTCTTCCCTAACCTTGCTATTACTTTCATCCGCAACCGTGCCGGTGCCGTTACGCCGCTCGCATCACCAAGCTCAGATGAAAGTGTGGCTGGATCTGCTTCAGACGAGGGTGGTATTCAACTCTACTTTAGAACCTCCAGATCTGCTTCGTGGTGTCGCTGGATCTCGCCGGATGAAAGTGCGACGCGGCGGCGGCGGCTGAAGCGTCGAGGACGGCGGATCTAGGCACAGTAGCATGGCGAAGGAAAGAACAAAGAGAGGCACTTGGTGGGGAAGAGCAGAGGGGTGAGGCAGTTGTGAAGCTCGACGGTGGTTGAGCTTGCTGGATTCAGATTCGTCTGATGGTGGAGAACGACGGTTCGAGGGGAGTTGTGTGTGGTGATGACTGGTAGCCTCGCCGTCGTCCACCACCATGAATGGTTCGTCGGATGCAAGTCAGGAAGCCAGCCGTCGGGAAGGTTGAGGAAGCCACGGGGAAGAAGGTTGGGGTTTCAGATTAATTTTTTTTTTACTTTATCATAATGTCCAAAATACCCATGGAGTATCCATCCTCAACTTCAAAGAGTGAGGATTGAAGACTTGCCCCAAATTGCAACTTCAAAGATCTCCCAAAATTGCCAAAATCCTATTAAGGTTAAAACGCACACTTCAAAAAGCGTGTCTTTCTCTGATTATAGATTGGATGGAAGCATGGCCGGCCTTAACTTAAGGTAAGTAAAAATAGGGTTTTAGGCCTCCAAATATTTTTAGTTATTGAGGTGTTAACAAAAATAATAATTTAAAATCTTAAACAATAAATTATAGGAAATCTTACTTGTTATTGCATGTAACAATAAAAATTTACCTCAACCATAATAATTTATAATAAAGATAAATTTAAATATAAAATATATATTTTTAATAAAATTATTATTAGTTTTCAAAAAAATCTTATATCAAATTTCGTTTTAGAGCTCAAAATACCTGGGGCCCCGGATGGAAGAAGTGTTTTGTTCTGATTATGCAGGATAGTAATTATGATTATGACTGTTCTTCTATTCCTCTCTTTTGTTAAATTAGATTCTGCAACCAAAGTTGTTTGTTTTGCTAAAATTGCCTGAATCAAATTACAGAATATTTGATTTTGGAACCATCCGAATGTAAAGAAGATGCCATAAAGTATTCTATATTAGAATTTTTTTTCACCAAACCTGTCTCTATTAGTGATTGTTTAGCTAGCGTCGATGTAAACTAAAAATAAATAAACAAATAGCAACTAGAAAAACCTGACAGAAGACATTGCTACATATCTGACCACTTCCCAATAATTCTCTATTTTATTGTTGAAAATCTTTCAAAGAAGAAATAAAGAATCAAAGTTAGTGCATGACACCTAATAATTCCACTGCTACTACCAATTTTCTAATTTTTCTCACAGACCTGGGAACATGTGAAGTCAATTTCTTTTGCTAATAAATTATGAAAACCTCACTATCTAGTATCTACACATAACACAAGACCGAGTATCACTTTGGTTCAACAACTTTCCACAAATTGTTTAAATTATTTAGGAGCATCATTCAGAGAAGACAGAAAAACAAAGTTAGTGCGGAGCCAGCTTCCAATTCAACCAATACGAATTTTCTAAGTTATCTCGAAGATCCCGTGAGCATGTGAAGTTAATTTCTTTTGCTAAGAAATTACGAGGGACTAACTATATACACTTCAAGCTGAGTTTATTACATATTCTACAACCATTTTCTCACCTCTAATCTCACCACATATTCTTCTTGAGATCATGGCAGAAGCAATTGTGGGTGGAGCTTTCCTCTCTGGTTTTATCAATGTTGTTTTCGATAGACTCCTTTCACATGAGGCTGTCAACTTGATTCGAGGCAAGAAGCTTGACCAAGAGTTACTTGAAAGGTTGAAAATTGCTCTGTGTGCCGCTGAAGCTCTGCTTCTTGATGCAGAGAAGAAACAATTCCATGACACAAGTGTCAAGAACTGGCTCGATAGTCTCAAAGATGCTGTTTATACGGCTGATGACTTCCCCGACCATGTTTTTACCAAAGCTGCAACTCAAGACAAGGAGGTAAGTAACTTTCTCCCTCTCTTTTTCAACTTCAAAGATAGGGAGATGGTAATTAAGATGGAAGAGATCGTTAGAAGAATAGAGGATATTGAAAAACGCAAATATATCCTTGGTCTCGAAGAGATTCCGAAGGAGAGCTTGTCATGGAGAACTCCATCGACATCTCTCATAAAAGGGGAGATATATGGTAGGGAAAACGACAAGGAGGCCATAATCAAATTGTTAAAAGATGAAAACATGGAAGCTAAAATATCTGTGATCCCTATCGTGGGCATGGGTGGGGTTGGAAAAACCACTTTAGCCCAATGGTTGTACAATAATGAAGATTTGATGAAGGAATTTGATTTGAAAGTATGGGTTTGTGTCTCTGAAGACTTTAGAATTGTTAAGATTACACGGACTATAATAGAGGCAGTTACTTCTATACAATGTGATATGAAGGATTTAAATTTACTTCAGCTTCATTTGAAGGACAAGCTGATAGGAAAGACGTTTTTTATTGTTTTAGACGATGTTTGGAATGAAGATTATGCTGATTGGAACAATCTGGAAAAACCTTTTCAATATGGGATTTAGGGAAGTAAAATTCTAGTAACAACTCGTAGCAAAAAAGTTGCTTCGGTAGTCCAAACTTGTCCCCTTTACCTTCTCAATGAGTTGTCTGATGAGTATTGTTGGTCTGTGTTTGCAAACCATGCTTGTTTTCTGGAATCTAATGGGAATCCAACTCTAGAAATAATTGGAAGAGAGATTGTCAAAAAGTGTAAGGGGTTACCTTTAGCTGCACAAACACTTGGAGGCCTATTGCGAGTAAAACATGATGTCAAGGAATGGAATACTATATTGACTAGTGAAATTTGGGAATTTTCTATTATAGATAGTAAGATTGTTCCGGTGTTGTTGATAAGTTATTTCCATCTCCCTCCACATTTAAAACGTTGCTTTGTTTATTGTTCATTGTATCCCAAAGATTGTCGATTTTATAAAAACGAACTAATCTTATTGTGGATGGCAGAAGATCTTTTACCGCCACCAAAGAGAGGAAAGACTTTGGAAGAAGTTGGTCATGAGTGTTTTGATGATTTAGCTTCCAGATCGTTTTTCAAACAGTTTAGAACCGATGGTAAGTATTTTGTGATGCATGATCTCATGCATGACTTAGCAACATCTCTTGCTGGTGAATTCTATTTTAGATCAGAGGAACTTGGGAATGCAAATGAGATGAGTATGAGGACTCATCATTTGTCATATAGAAGGTTGAGTCATTCGATTTCAAAATTTTTTGATGCTATTAGTAGAATAAAATCTCTGAGGACGTTGCTTCAAATTCAATCTGCTTTCTCAGTTCGTTTATTCAGCATTGGAAACATACTATCCGAGTTTAAATGCTTAAGGGTTTTGTCCTTTGCTTGCTTTTGGGATCTTGATGTACTTCCTGATTGAATTGGTGAACTGATCCATCTGCATTACTTGAATCTCTCTCATACAAATATCGAGACATTACCAGAATCATTAAGTAACTTGTACAATCTACAAACATTGAATTTGTTGGAGTGTCATAACTTGTCCATGCTGCCCAATGGCATGCAAAATCTTGTGAACTTGCGGCATCTTTACATTGAAGGAACTAATTTAAAAGAGATGCCTCGAGGAATGAGCAAATTAAAAAAATTGCAAGTTTTAGATTACTTTGTTGTGGGCAAGCATGAAGAGAATGGAATCATGGAATTAGGTGAACTTTCAAATACTGATGAATCACTATTTATTAGCGAATTGGAGAATGTTGCTAGTAGTAGCAAGGCATTGAAGTGGATAAGACACATATTGAGACATTGTGCTTGGGACGGTCTCACATTTGGTGATGTGGTTACAAGTATAAGCTCCCAGGTTGAACGAGATATATTTGACAAGTTACAACCTCACAAAGTCTTGCAAGTACTAATGATAAAGGGGTACAGGGGTACAATATTTCCTGATTGGGTAGGACATTCTTCCTACCACAATATGACTCGTATATCTTTGACATCATGTAGCAATTGTTGTATGCTTCCTTCACTTGGACAACTTCCATCTCTTAAGTCCCTGGAGATTAGCAATTGTTGTATGCTTCTTTTGATTGGTGAGGAGTTATACAAAAGTAATGATGATCATTCTTCTTTGGCAATACCCTTTCCATCCCTGGAGTATCTGACATTTTGTGAAATGCCATGTTGGGAGGTGTGGCATTCATTTGAGTCAAATGCTTTTCTTCAATTGAAGAAGCTTGTAATCTCTGATTGACCAATGTTAAAGGGCGATTTGCCTAATCACCTTCCTACTATGGAAACACTTGAAGTAAAAAGATGCCCTGGCTTAACGGGAAACCTGCCTAACCACCTTTGTGCTTTGCAAACACTTGAAATTGACAGTTGTGATATCTTTGGTTACCCCTCTCCCAAAGGCTCCCACAATTCAAGAATTAAGTACACATAAAAGCAATAAAGTAGAGTTGCAAGAGATGTCACATTCGCTGCAGTCTATATCAATCGGAGGATGCGAGGTGGTGAAGTTCATGTTTCAGGGAATCACCATCAGTCACCTAACTTGTCTCCAATCTTTAACCATCAAAGATTGTTCGTGTGCCATATCATTTCCGGGGGATTGTGTACCTGTGTCGGTGAAAACACTGGAAATATCTGATTGTAGGAAACTAGAGTTCCCAAGGCAACATCATGAGCTGCTAGAGTCGTTGTCTATAAGAAAGAGCTGTGATTCACTCACATCCTTCCCATTGGATAGCTTTCCAAAACTCAAATCTCTCAGGCTTAGATGTTGTGAAAATCTGGAATCTCTTTCGGTGTCCCACTCCCAACCACAGGATGTTGTTCTTCACCATCTCAAAATCACCGGCTGCCCCAATCTTATGTCCTTCTCCGGAGAAGGATTGGCTGCACCTAACATGGATTATTTTAAAATAAAAAAATGCAACAAGTTGAAGTCATTGTCTTGTCACATGAATACTCTTCTCCCAAAGTTAGAGGATCTTTTGATATCCCATTGCTCAGAAATTGAATTGTTTCCCGATGGGGGTCTGCCGCCTAACTTGATTGCAATTCGAATCTACAATTGCGAGAAACTATTAAGCGACCTATCATCAATAGGAGTGCATGAGAGTCTCACTCTTCTTGATATTTCTGGTCCATGTGAAAGTTTCAAGTCCTTTCCAAAGGAGGGTTTGCTTCGTCACCTTCCCTCCCTTACATATTTGAATATGTATAAAATTTCAAGTCTTGAGACATTGGATTGCAAGGAGCTTCTCCACCTCACCTCTCTTCAACGATTATCAATTATAAAATGTCCGAAACCGGAGAATATGACAGGAGAGAGGTTGCCAGCCTCTCTAATAGAACTCATCATCTATGACAGTCATTTGTTGGAAGAACGGTGCAAGATGAAGCACCCTCAAATTTGGCCCAAAATTTCTCACATCATTGGCATTAGAGTTACTGGGGGATGGATCTCGTGACATAGGATTATGATCAGGTAATTAATTGTCTTGCACATGTCACACATCAGGTCGTGATGATACCTCACCTCAATTACATAGTGTGTTGTTTGCTTGAGATTTCGAGATTTTTTATGCATTTTTATATTTGGTTTCTATCTCTATTTAATTATGAACATCTTATTCATGCCCCCCAATTTTACTTAACCCATCAGTCTAAGAAATGCCTTCTCGAACTTTTGCTGCTTGAACAGAATCTGTTTATCCTGATTTATTAAAAACATGACAAATGGAAGGACAGAGATGAAATGATTTTTTTTTCCTTGTTAAAAAATTGGAACATTTTGATTGTCAAGACAAACTAAGGTCTAAGAGAGCTCATTAGGTAGGGACCAAAATAGAGTTTTGGTTTTAAAATGCATTCACCAACTATTGTTGCATTAACACAAACTGTTGATACTGCTTTAATAAAACAAGACGCCATGAAATTTTAGTTTGTATAACAAATATCTACTGCAAAACACTATTTATTTATTTCTTTTCTATATTTCCTCAGACTTGGCTTATATGGATTGCAAAAGAGTAGTTCTCGAGGAATACTTATGCTTGATATGCTTGCAAAGCATGAGCCCCGGAGCAAAGTAGGATATAAAAATCTAATCTATAGTAGATGAATAATCATGCAACTACTATTTTGTGGAAAATTATTATTTTTGGGAAAGCTTTTAGCTTAGTATGATTTTTTACCGTAATAAATTGCTTGTTTATTTCTTTTTCTTTTTTCAGTATATACGGACATCAAAGCTGTAACTTGCTTGTTGATTTTGTTGGGAATTCAAGCTTGCTGTCTTTGGTTTGGCCAAACATGTGAGTTCTTAAACTTCTTTAGTTTAGCACCTAGTTTTACTGTTCACATTTATTCATGGAGAGTATAGTTCTTCAACTAGTTATTTGCATATGACACTTTTTGTTGTCATATTTTTCTAAGTTGTAGTTTTGAAAGACAAATACTTTTACTATCCTCACCCTTTCACGGAGAGCATGGAGTTTTCACTAAACTTATTATTTGCATTTTACATTTTGTTGTCATATCTTGTGTTGTAGTGTTGAAAGATACTTTCAAAGAGGAATGTTAATACCACACCCTCTATCACACTCTTTTAAACACATCCTTCCCTGTTGGTCCAACTCACCCGTCACCACCCTTTAACCTGATTACCACTTCATCAAGTTATTACAACTTAACTTTTATGTTTTTTTTTTTGAAAAATAGACTTTTCTCCTCCGTTTAGATAACCTCTTCACCTTCCTTCATAGTTCACCAGCTGTTGCCTATACCTGTGAGCGTCACCTGACCTGATCCACCAGGACCACCACTTTCATAAACACAAAATAATTTCAAGAGATAATTTCAACCCATATTACAAAAGTGCAAAACCTTGTTCAACAATGAAGGATTCAAAGATCTTTGACATTTGTGCTTGCTTTATATTTGCCTATCTCTTCGGCTACTTTTCTTTCATTTTTTGATATCACCTTCCTGTTCTGATAATTGGGAAAAAAGAAGAGAGAAAGGAAAAATTAAGGGCTGAAACCTTTATTGTTTCCTTACTTATATTCTCCTCTGTTTCCTGATCAAGTTAGTGAACAAAATACTGAAACATAATTTCAAATCCATTCTCAGCGTTTCTGCACTTTTGGATACTGAAACATAATTTCAAATCCATTCTCAGCGTTTCTGCACTTTTGGGTGAATCAACATTTTTTTCCACTTCAAACCCCAGATTAGCAAACGCAAGCTTTGCCAATAACGAGATTCCTTCGATAACCACAAACAAAAAAAAAAATTTAAAAAACTCCTTTAGTTTAGGATGTAATCCCAAACCTTTCAAGTATGAGTGACAGATCTCAGTAAAATTTTTGAAGAAATCGAAGAAGAATAAACACCGATACATGTGGGGTGCACAAGTGATGTCCGACATGGAGAGCATATGTGGGAAGAAGGAGGGCTAGAAAGAAATAATAATTTTTTATTTTGAGAAAAAAATGTTTCTTTTAAAAAATAATTAAATTTTAATAGATGAACCAATAAAAAGGAGTGTGTCCAAAAGAGTATGACAGACGATGTGTTGCTAGCATCCCTCTTCCTTCAAAAAGGAATCAGCTTCAGAACTACAAGCTTTAAATTATATTTGATATGGTGCCAATATTTTTTCAACCATATGTCATCGCTGTTGTCAAATTGTGCTCGGACGAATCCGTCATCTCAGCATTCGTTCATAAATATAAAGTTGATGATGTATGTTTTTAAATGAAAAGTGGTTCTTGATTTATCGCATAATAAATTAGATTCAATTCAACTTACTATTACATTCACATAAAATCTTCTGGATTTGATGTCATGAGTTCCGTTTATTCTAGACAACTGTGAGCTTTAGACTTAAGGTTGTGATTCTTCTGATGCCAGTAATTATATACCCCTGTGAATTTATCATTTCCGAATTGTTCAGTTTACAAAATTAATATCTTTAACAGATGATCTTTTTCATTTCATATCTGCAATATATATAATTTGTCACGGTCCTGTGTCAATGTTCCCGGATTTTGTTACCCCTTCCAAGCGTCTGACTAAAAATCTTTGGCCTTCAGAAGCTTTTGCACCTCTTATTGGTGAGTTCTATATGTCTTGCAACAAACTTAAGAAAGTGATGAAGGTCGAAAACGAGTGAAGAATAATATGACATGAAGATCTAAATTTTTTTTCCCCTTTTAGTTTTCTTTGTAGTCAACTTAGTATATAAAGAAACTTTTGGCAAGTCATTTCATATGATAATTTCAATTCCTTTTAATTTTCAGAAAAATAACTTCTACTAGTTCATTTAACTTTTCATTTTATTATTTTATACAAGTTGTAGATGTGACCTGGCTAGGATTTAATATCTTGGATTGAAAACAATATAAAAACTGAAGGGGCGTTTCTTTAAAGCACATAAATAATGTTGATGTACAAGTTAACCTGCATAAAACTAGTACAATTTTTTTTTTCAACCGTGTTATTTGAACATTAAAATGAGACAACAATGTGTCATGTATGTTGGAATACCTGAAAATTGTGATTAATGACGTTCAAAATCGTGGTTAATTACGTTCAGTGGATGGTTAATGAGTTGCGACACACCTTGTTATATTCATTAACCATCCACTGAACGTAATTAACCACGTATTTGAACTGCGTTAACCATCCAAATTATTGTAAAAAGTTGTTCTTATTTTTGTGTTAAAAAATTATTTCTCTCTTTTTTTAGGTACAGAAATCTGGTACAATTTGATGACTAAGTAATTTTACTTTCTTATTTTTATATTTAAAAAATTAAAATATTTTTTCAAGTACACATGTTTTATATAAGTCATATTCATCTCTGCCAAGTACATGAAAGTAGTATATACATAGCACACATAATCCTCAACTTCTATAATATAATTATAATTTTCAGGGAATCAACTATCATAACCAAAATAAGCGCCTGTGTCAAAAAATAAAATAAAATAAGCGTCTTTATTCAGTGTATTAGCCATTAATAGTACAGCCTATTTTTTATTTTTTTTTTGGTTTACATAGTACAGCTTATTTCAATCTTCTTCTCTTATAGTTCAATTTCAATCTATCAATTTTTAATTAAGGTTTAACTATTGAGTTGGTCCTGAATTATTTGGGAATTTTCAAATAGATCCTATACTAAAAGGAATTGTAATTGGGTCCCCAAACTTTTATAAAATTTTCAGTTGAGTCCCTAAATTAAAAAAGTTTCTAATTGTCCTTGAACTTATATAAAATTTCCAATCGGTCCCTAAAGTAGAAAATTCGTTATTGATATGATGAATTAGACAAAATATTACTGATTTTTTCACGGAGAGGATAGTTCTTAACTATATTATTTGCATGTTACATTTTGTTGTCATATTTTTGTAGTTGTAGTTTTGAAAGACTAACACATGCTTTTACTATCCTCACCACTTCACGGAGAACATGGGGTTTTCACTAAACTCATTATTTGCATTTTACATTTTGTTGTCATATCTTGTGTTGTAGTGTTGAAAGATTCCTTCAAAAGGGATCAGCATCAGAACTACAAGCTTTAATTTATATTTGATATGGTGCCAATATTTTTTACAGATGTGTTCTTTACCATTTTCATGACTTTCAGGCTGTTAAAAAGGCTCTTTAGGGCACATACAGAAGGTCACCTTAAGGTGAACACATTCATGTTGCTGTCATTGTATTGTTCGGTCTGTTATGTTTCTGCGATGTTTTATTCACACCAATTAACTAATTGAATTTTTGCAGATTGCCAAGAGAGATCATGCCTAAGCCTGGATGGTATGTGGACTGTGGAGACTGATCTGGAACTACCTCTGGCACTTTTGGTGTTGCCTGTCATCATTGCATAACATTTGATGTGCTTCTATTTCTACTCCTTACTTAGTTGTCTCCGTGAAACCGGCTGGCAAAAGGCTTCCTCTTCTTACCAACTCATATTATCATTATACAGACAAGATGATGTGGCATTCATATATAGATTTTTGTATGTCTAGACTCTAGTGTTCTTGTGGATTGTATTAGGAGATGCACCTTATTGTAAGAACTGATAGAAGAAGAGAAATTGGAATTACCCATAATTTTAGTTGACACTTGTTTGATTCTCTACTCCGAATGAAAGTTGTAATAGATAACTTGAAAACTTTTTTCTGCTTCTTCCAGGTCTTAAACTCTGTAAATAAAAGACAACTCAGTTACAGTTTACAGTTTTTTGATCGGGTTTTTCTTTTTCTTGGTTTCAAACTGAATTACAGATTCCATAACAGAGACCAAAGAGGGCCTTAAACTTTTCTTACTAAAACTGTGTATGGGTAAACAGCTTAATTAAACGCTTATTGAATAAATCTTTTTCAAATAAGCTTAAAATAACTTATTTTCATAAACTTCTCTGACAAGCTTATTGCAGTAAGCTAAAATGAGAAGATCATAAAATATTTTCATAAACTATTTGCATATGATTATTTTCATAAGCTATTTGCGTAAGCTCTTTATAAGCTCTTCCAAATGCACCTTAAATATTTTCAAACTTTTCTTACATATTATAATTGCTGTTAAGAAGGCTTGTAGGAAAGCTACATTGTACTATTTTGCTAACTTTGTGCTTCTGACTTTGTGTTTCCTTAGTTCTGTAAAATATGTCAAGTTTAACTGGTTTGTATTGGATTTTATGTAATTAGTTACCTATGTTGAGTGTTAGTGCCTTCTGGCAGTTTCATGTTAGTTACTTATCCATGTTTTGGACACTCTAGGGAGCAGCATGACAAATTTAAATGCTGGCAGTGGGTTTGTTTTTGGAGCTGCAACAAAGAGGAATGAAATTGTTTGAGGTTGCAAACACAAATCTAGAGAGGTTGGTATGGGTTTTCAAAGGATTTTACTTTTTAAATTGTTCAACTTAAGTCATATATTACTTTTCTTTTATAAACTTGCAATGCAGATGAAGTTAAAGTCTTCATTTGGTGCATTTTTACACCCAGTAGCTGACAAGGTATTTTGCCTGAAGTTATATAGTTGATGCATACAAGTTTCTCCAAGATACATTTGACAACTACCTTGGTTATTTTGTGAATGTAAACTAATTTTTACTGAATGCAGCTTATGGTTGCTGCACGTTGGTCTTCTTATGCACTAGACCTTTCGGTGTTTCTGTGTTTGGACAAGCCCCATGGCTACTGACCATACTTTCCATTGGCATAATTGGCAGAGGTAATGCTTTCCTAATGCCTCGCATCTGCAATTTCTAAGCCAAGCATTACATAAAAGGTTTTGTTCACATTTAAACCTAGATAGGGATTCTGTTTTACAATTAACTCTTATTATTTAAATACAATGAATCTCAAATTTGCTGAAACTGTCATGGAATCAGAACTATTAATGACCATACTTTGCACCTCATAGAGTGAACTAAATTAAAGCCAGACTTGTGAAATCTTCTATAATGTTAAATAATTCATACATCATGTGAAATTGGTAGTTATGATTTATTGTACAAGCTATCAGAATGATGTCAAATTGTCAGTATTTTGCAGGGTGGGTTGGAAGCTCTTCTTCAATTATAAAGTAACAGGATGCAGATAAAGTTTCTGCGAGCCTTGATAGCAGAGCTAGAGTTATTATAGGTAACTGCAAAACAGATAATATGATAGCATCTTGAAATCAGTAGTAGTTATTGAAATTCTGGTCAGATTTGAGTATTTTAGACTTTGATATTCCTTATTCCATCACTTTTGTAGCAGCTGTAGCTTTTAGAATTCTGGTCACAGTTGGTGTAATGTTTCAGTCCCTGGCAAGTTCTGTGTGTTGTTTTCCTGCTATGGTTGCATCAACATGTATTCAGGTTAATCCACCTTCTAAATTATTCTGCTTTCCATTCTCTGTCGCTGCGTAAATCATGGTGCTAGTAACTTCGATTCTTTTTTCTTTTTGGTCAGAATAGGATATTATCAAGCCTTTGCAAGGGAAATAATAAGAATTAATGGAACCACAAAAGTTCCAGTCATGAATTTTGCAGGCTGCAGCTGAGACATCACTTGGAGTTGTGAGTGTAATAAGAGCATTCAACATGGGCGACAGATTTTTCATAAACTACCTAAAGCTTGTGGACACAGATGTTCTTTCTTTCTAATGGGACCATGGAATCCTTAGTGTTGACATGTGGCATATTCAGTTGCAGCTGATATTAGATAACAGTTAGTTTTTCCCTGTAACCAATTTTCTGTTATTAGGCAAATTTGTAATTCTCCTCCTTGCTGCAATATAAAGCAACATAGAGAGGTTAAGAAAAAACATATACGTGACCTGATTGAGAGAATTACGGAATAGAGTTGAGAGAAATTGTAAAAGGGGTTTCTTGGAAAGCTCGGGTGTAATTGGGATCAAGGGTTTAGAGAGAAAACCTGAGACAGCAGGTGTGAGGGAAGAAGAACTGTACATTGTTGTAATCTTTGGCTCTGAATAAGACTGGACTGAAGCTGTGCTTAGTCCCGGAGATGTAGACATCAATTTACCGAACCCCGTCATCAAGTTTCTGGTGTTCTTCTATTTCTTATTGCTGTGTTTAATTCTCAGTTCATTTATCTTTGACCTTTCTTGTTTTCTAGATACTGCTCTGTTTGTGTTTGCTGTTTTTCAGGGTTATTTTGCTGTAACACTTGGTTTTAAGGATTGAAGTACTTCAAAATATGACATACCAAATGTCAGCATTGCTTGTTATAAATTGATTCTTGTTTGTAAATGAGATCCAGATTTTCCCCTTCTATTGAAACAGAAGTTCATTGTTAAAAGTTTTCATCTTTTCTTGAATTCATTTATTGGTTTAGTGGGCCAAATAACTGAGCCATATTTTGGGGGCTGCTGTTTGCACATTGCTTTTTGCTCCCTGCAACTTGCAAAAAAAAAATTAAAATTTCTTTGTCAAAAATGTCTTTTTTGTCTCTTTAGTACATTAAGTTGGTACTTTCCAGAAATTATTTTTCAGAAATAGTACGAAAATAAAATTCCGGATATTCAAAATGTCATTCCAAAAATAAAAAAAAATATTTTCCAGAAACATATTTCCGGAAATATTTCGGAATTTAAAATTCAGAGACTGAATTCCTTCGGAAACTTTCCGGAAAAACAAATCCGGATGATCCTTGCATTCCAGAAACGATACCGATGACCAGATTGGATGACAGGTCTTAGAAGTTCCTAGAATCACTGTCGCAACATCAAGTGAGTTTGCCTCCTGCGCCACAAGCTTCCGTGTCCACGCACCTCTACACACTTTAAGCTTCAGATCAGCCTGCAGAAGAAAACAGATTGCATAATTCACGTTTAAAATTTTTTTTCTAAAAAATGCATATCAAATTAATTAATTAGGTTAATTAAAGGAAAAGAGACGCAAATCGAAATCCTTCGTACACTACCAGAACGAAATCGAAAGCCTTCACAAGAGAGAGAAGTGGTGCTGTGTTATCCTCTGCACAAAACACATTCTAGAAAGTTCCGGAAAGAGAGCACAATAAAAGGATCATCCGGATTTTTTTTTTTTCGGAAAGCTTCCGAATTTTATTTGGTGGAAGTAGAATTCACTCTCCCGATCTTAAATTCCGGAATTTTTCCGGAAATGTATTTTTGGATAAGGATTTTTTATTTATTTTTGGAGTAGTATTTTGAATATCTGAAATTTAATTTTTGGACTGTTTCTAAAAAATAATTTCCGTAAAATACCAACATGAACATATTAAAGAGACAAAAAATGTATTTTTAGAAAAAAAATTACAAAAAAAATTGCAAGGTGTGAGGAGCATAAAGCAAAATGCAAAGTCATGGTAAGGTGAAAGGATTTTATATAATAGGCTGGTCGAGACCCACTGGCTTTATGGGCTTTAGCCCTGTAGTTTTTTGTATTTTGAACTTTTTAGCCTTATGACCTTTTGACCATATGGGTTTTTATGTTGTGTGCTTTTGGCCCTATGAGCTTTTGTATTGAATATGCTACAACATTTATTTAGCGTTCCAAAAATATACATACTAGTGTATTAAAAAAAATTAATACTAGTTTGATAATTTCTACAACCTATTAAATTCATAGAAAATCTAACACAACTCTGTTTAGAGGTTCATTTAGTAAGTGATGGATCCAATATAGGTTCCGGCTTCTCCCTCCTTAATATATTTGTTTAATTAAATTCTATATATGTAATATTTTTTATAGCTTACGGATTGAAAATTAAAGAAAAAATAAAATTTGACTTAATATAAGTGTTTATAG
Source organism: Sophora flavescens (assembly GCA_030762895.1). NCBI lineage: Eukaryota > Viridiplantae > Streptophyta > Magnoliopsida > Fabales > Fabaceae > Sophora > Sophora flavescens. The sequence continues at coordinate 117,821,104 of CM061069.1, forward strand.
CACTTTTGACTTGGGCTATGTGACCAGCCCATTAAAATACTCACATCAAAATCAATACCATATTTAGCCCAGCAACACACTCAAACCAAACCCAAACACTACAAAATAAAAGATTAGGTCAGACTAAAAAGAAACAAAGATAAAATAAATAAAAACAAATAAACAAACAAACAGAGAAACTAAAAAAGAGACAAAGACAAACAAAAAAAAGAAAAAAAGAAAAAGAAAAAAAAAAGAATAAGAATCAATAAATAAACAGAGATGTACCACGTTTATATTCTAAAAGGAAAACCAAAACACTTTATATTCTAAAAGTAAATTATTCTCCTCTGTAGCATTTGCTGTACCGAAACGGAAAGAAGGAGGCTTTGCGCTACTGTTCGCAGAAGAGGGAGAGGTGAGGCAAGATGCTGTGGACGGCGCGACGGTCGGATCTGAGCAAGGCGCGGTGTGAACCAGAGGAATAATGGGAAGAAAGCTTGGTGGCTATGGTGTTTTGAGAGAGATGAGAGGAAGAAAGAGATGGATGAGAGGGATGGTAGAGGCTACTGGTGATTTGAAGAGAACACAGACGGGAGAATGATGAATAGTGCGCAGATCAACCCCCTTAACAATATGCCCCTAGGATTTTTTATAATGCCAATCCCTCCAATCCTTATCCTAAAATTCCGCCTAGATTTAAGGTTGCTATCCGATTATGATCCTAAAAATATGCTCAGGTTAACATTCCTATCTCTAATTTGAAAATTAAATTCAAATTCAAATAAAGTGGTTGCTGGGGAGGAGGATCAGATGGGTTTTTATTTTCTTTTCAAATTTTTATTTTATTATTTTTATTTTTATTTTTATTTTTGAAATTTTTTTAGTGAATATTAAGAGACCCGGTCAAAATGGGGTGTTCACACCAAATGTCAGCATTGCTTGTTATAAATTGATTCTTGTTTGTAAATGAGATCCAGATTTTCCCCTTCTATTGAAACAGAAGTTTATTGTTAAAAGTTTTCATCTTTTCTTGAATTCATTTATTGGTTTAGTGGGCCAAATAACTGAGCCATATTTTGGGGCTGTTGTTTGCACCTTGCTTTTTGCTTCCTGTACCTTGCAATTTTTTTTTAAAAATTTCTTTTCCAAAAATGTCCTTTTTGTCTCTTTAGTATGTTAATGTTGGTATAATTTCCGGAAACAGTCCGGAAATTAAATTCCGGACATTCAAAATGTTATTCTAAAAATAAAAAAAATTTACTATCCGGAAACGTATTTACGGAAATATTCCGAAATTTAAAATCCGGAGACTGAATTCTACTTTCGGAAACTTTCTGAAAAAACAAATCCGAATGATCCTTGCATTCCAGAAACGATGCTGATGACCGGATTGGATGACAGGTCTTTAGAAGTTCCCAGAATCACCATTGCAACGTCAAGCGATTTTGCCTCCTGCGCCACAAGCTTCTGTGTCCACGCACCTCTACACACTTTAAGCTTCAGATCAGCCTGCAGAAAAAAACAGATTGCATAATTCACATTTAAAAAAATTTCTAAAAAATGCATATCAAATTAATTAATTAGGTTAATTAAAGGAAAAGTGACACAAATTGAAAGTCTTCACAAGAGAGAGAAGTGGTGCTGTGTTATCCTCTGCACAAACAAACACATTCTAGAAAGTTCCGGAAAGAGAGCAGAATGAAAGGATCATCCGGATTTGTTTTTTCAGAAAATTTTCGGATTTTATTTTCTGAAAATAGAATTCACTCTTCGGATTTTAAATTCCGGAACTTTTCCGGAAATGCGTTTCCGGACAAGGATTTTTTTTAAAGTTTTGGAGTAACATTTTGAATATCCAGAATTTTATTTCCAGAAAGTAATTTCCGTAAAATACCAACATGAACGTACTAAAGAGAAAAAAAATGTCATTTTCGGAAAAAAAATTACAAAAAAAAATTGTAAGGTGTGTAGAACAAAAAACAAGGTACAAAATGCATGGTAAGGCCAAAGGATTTTATATAATAGGCTGGTCCTGACCCACTTGGCTCAAGGGGTTTTAGTCCCGTAGTTTTTTGTATTGTGAGCTTTTTAGCGTTATGGACCTTTTGACCATATGGGTTTTTATGTTGTGGGCTTTTGGCCCTATGAGCTTTTGTATTGCATATGCTACAACATTTATTTAGCATTCCAAAAATATACATACTAGTGTATTAAAAAAAATTAATACTAGTTTGATAGTTTCTACAACCTATTAAATTCATAGAAAATCTAACATAACTCTGTTTAGAGGTTCATTTAGTAAGTGATGGATCCAATATAGGTTCTGGCTTCTCCCTCTTTAATATATTTGTTTAATTAAATTCTATATATGTAATATTTTTTATAAAAATATTTGATAAAAAATATTTGACAGACACAACAGTTCCCCGAAAATAACATTTCAGCATAACAAAAAAGGTAATCTTTATATTGTAATACTTCCTCCGGTCCACAATATAAGAAACAAAATCCTAAAACACACAGACCAATGAAATGTATTGGAATAAGTTAATTGTAAGTAATACTCATATAAATTTCCAAAAACACATATTCTAATTTTAATTAATATCCTGATGGCCTATAATTAATGACAGTAATTAATAAGAGCAATATTAAAAATTGGTATTTAATATGTGTGGAAATTGATACATATTTTTTATATTTAGAAAAAAAAGACTCATTTATTTTTTATATTATGGATCAGAGAGAGTATTAAACATGCTGTGTACAACTTATATGAGTCGCTTACTAAACAATTGCATGGGGAGAGATGAAACAACTTTCAAAAAATATTTAAGGGATTGTTGTGAATTGGATGAGTAGGTATAAAATAAAAGAAGTTTTACATTAGAAAATACTGTAATATAGAGTGAAGATCCAAATTGGTTCATGAAAAATTTTGGGAATCCGCTTTTAGTTTTTTAAAAAATAAATTAATTATTTAGTCCCTCAATTTTTAAAGTAGGATATATTAGTCCTTAGATTTAGTTCCGACGTCCATTTACTTGCCTGTGTGTCCTATTAACCATCTTACTTGACCCATTTGTGGTCCTGCGTGGCTTTTACGAATTTCAGTTGTGAAAAATTAATGAAAAGCGAAAAATTTACATGATTTTTAGGTATTTGAATTTTAAAATTATGCACGTTTTTTCATTTTTTATTTGTTTTCCACGTAATGAAATTCGTCATAAGACATGCAGGACCACTAGCCAGCCAAGTATTGTGGTTAATGCATCACGTATGCAAGTAAATGGACGTCGGAACTAAATCTAGGGGCTAATGTGACCCGCTTTGAAAATTTAAGACACTAAATGAAAATTTTATTTTTTTAAGGAACTAAAAGTGGGTTCCCAAAATTTTTCAGGGACCAATTTGGACCTTTACTCCATAATATATTAATTGATATGCATACAAGTGTGCTAATCTGGAAAGGGCAAGCACTTCCCAAATCTATTAAAATACATTAATGAAGTCTTTTAACATGGATTGCTCACTGGCCGATTGGCCGTTAAGTAGGCTCTCCACTTTGGAGCATTTTATTTGTATTATGATTACACTTTGAGATGTTGAGAAAAGAGATTCTTGACTAACTGAGAACTTCACAGTACCTTAGGTCAAAAAGATCACAATTTATCAATAAACCTGATTTCTTGGGCGAAGGAGGAATTTTACTAACCAGTATACCACTAGTGAAATATCATTCACTGATTCGTGACCAAATTCTGGTGGTCCAATATGCATAACAAAATACCTAAAAAAAGGAGGGTATACCAATGGTAGACATTGCTTTCATATACTCATTTGAAAGTGAAACGTAACCACTTCATTGTTTGTGCTCCTTAAAACCAGGAGCACCGCACTCATTCTTACTTTACTATCAGCCAATTTATATAAAAAACACACTACCAATTGAGCAATATGTAATGCTGAAAAAAAGAAAGAGATGGTTAAAACTTGAGCCATTCTTAATCCGATAAAAATGGATATATTTATGCTTCTTAATCACTCTTAAAGAGTCAACCACCTCCAATCCATAGAGAACAAATATAAAGCTAGGTTTCTAAAGTTGGAAAATATCCATTTGTTCATGAGCACATAAGAAACTCTTGTTCAAATTGAGTTCTTTCTTTTTTGTTGAATCTGTTCACATATGTGATTAGTAATGCACATTTGATTTGTGTATAGCAGAACATGATTGTTTTTTTTTCTTCCCCATGTTTAATGTAGGTTGATTAAAAAATCATACCAACTTACTAAGCCTCATAAACACACGTAGTTCTTAGAAATTTGAGGAAGGAGAAGACATAAGATCAAATAGAGACACATTTATGTCAATTTTGGTGGCACTAGCACTTTGCCTGCTCTGCCCAGGTTTAACAAAGGGTGTTGTGGGCTTTGCATGCAACTGGGGAAGAGTTTCATCACAGCCCCTTCCAGGAGATATAGCTGTGAAGCTTCTGAAAGATAATGGATTCGACAAGGTAAAGCTTTTTGAAGCTGATCCCGAGGCACTGAAGGCTCTTGCAAATTCTGGTATTCAGGTTATGGTTGGAATTGGCAATGATGATTTAGGACCCCTTGGAGAGAACAGCAAAGTTGCTGATGATTGGGTGGCTCAAAATGTTTCAGCATATGTCAAAGATGGAGTTGATATAAGGTATAATAAATTGACTAATACTGTTTTTCTAATGGGATATGAATATGATCTTAAAATAGATACAGAAACACGACAATTGAATAGAGCAAAGAGGGGGAAGAAGCATGCTTAGAGACATAAGAATTGGACCAATCAAGGGTTGGTCGAACGGTAAGCATCTCGATCCCATAAAAAGGAGGACGCAAGTTTGAATCCTTGTGACGACATTCTTGTTGGAAGGTTGCGAAAACAAGGGTTAATTCCCCGCTCTAAGCAGTTGACCGAGAATTAGTCTCATAGCCGGTCCAAAGGGCCGAAGCTTGTGGAGATACCCCGAGATGCCACTAGAAAGCCAAAGGCCCTAATTATGGTGGTTCATCCAAAAACAAGAAGAGACATGAGAAGTGGGGTTGGTACTTTAAAAATCCCCTTATATGTAAAAATGGTTGTTTCTTATCATGTAGGAGAAATTTGTTTCTTATTAATGCAAGAGTTCTTAAGGATGTATCATTCCTCCTTGTTAAAATGATCATTGTTCTAAAGACCAAAGATAGAAATCCCTCTCTCTTCTCAAATAAGACGTGTAACAATTCATCAAAGAAAATATAACATGTGTAAATCCCTGTTAAACATGTTTTATTTGATTGGAAAACAGTCATTTGTTTTGATTGAAAAACAGAAGTTTTGTCCTAATTGAAACTCATATTCAGGTATGTTGCTGTGAGCAATGAAGCTTTCCTCAAGGACTTCAAGGACAAATACATACACGATGTTCTTCCAGCACTTAAAGCAATTAAAGCCTCTCTAGACAAAGCTGGCTTAGGGAAAAAAGTGAAGGTGACCCTTCCTATAAATGCAGATATCTATGAGACTCCCAATGACCTTCCATCTGGAGGAGACTTTCGTGCTAATGTTACAGATGAAGTTGTTGAGATACTCAAGTTTCTTAATGACAACAATGCTCCTATGGCCATTAACATTTACCCATTCCTCAGCCTCTACTATGATTCACACTTCCCAAAAGAATATGCCTTCTTCAATAGCACTTCAGATTCTCTAGTTGATGGCACAATCACTTACACCAATGCCTTTGATGGGAATCTTGACACCCTTATAACTGCCCTTGAAAAGCATGACCTTGGATCATTGGCTATCATAGTTGGAGAGGTTGGATGGCCAACAAATGGTGCTATTGATGCCAACATTCCCAATGCTCAAAGGTTCTATGAAGGCTTGATTGATAGGATAAACAACAAGAAAGGACCCCCCAAAAGGCCACATGACATGCCAGAAGTGTACATGTTTGGACTGCTAGATGAGAATTCCAAGAGTGTTAAACCTGGCAACTTTGAGCCACATTGGGGTATCTTCAACTATGATGGAAGCATTAAGTACCAACTAGACTTGGGTGATGGGAAACAACTTGTACCTGCAAAAGGGGTGAAGTACATGAAGAAACAATGGTGTGTGCTTGATCCAAAAGCTAACATTGATGACCCAAAGATGAAAGAAAATTGGAAGATTGCATGTGGGGTATCAACAGGGTGCACTAGTGTGAGTAATGGGTCATCTTGTGAGGGGTTGGATAATAGGACCAAAGCTTCATATGTATTCAATGCTTTCTACCAAGTGACCAATCAGAACAAAAAGGGTTGTGTGTTCAATGGTCTATCAATCATCACTGATAAAGATCCATCACCTCCCAATGTTCCATGCAAATTTGATATTGGGCTTGATGTGACGAAACTTGCTACCAGCCCTGCACCTAGTCCTGCAGGAGTCCCTGCACCTGGTCCTGCAGGAGGGTCAGGTACTGTGTCCAGAGCCTTAGAACCTGGCTCCAACGATAAGTCCCTGGCCACAAACAAGCCAAACTCAATTGTCATAATGGTAATGATATTAGGTTTAATACTTATCACTTTCTGATAGTTTGATCTCATCTGTTTGAATGTAGCTAAGCAATGTTGCACTAGGTATATTACAGATTCCAAAATTAATTAGGAGTTATATATACCTTGATAGAAATAATATGTAGCTTTGTTCACCCAAAAAAAAAAAATTATTTAATATGTAGCTTTATAGTGTACCAAACTGTGATATAGGCTGATTTTATAATAAGGTGATCTCCAATAGTTTCTCCTACTCCTACTTTCTGGTACCATTTATTTATTATTATTTTTTTTTTATCTGGCTATCACTACTTTCGTTTTTTAAGTTATATGCTTTATATTTTGGAAGATCATGATTGGTTGATTACTGATTCGTGTGATATAAGAAGGAAAAACAAAGCACCAGAATTGGTGGTTTTTTTTTTCATGCTAAAACTTGTGAATAAATATAAAAATATATATTTTATTCAGACAAGATAAGTTACACTTTAACTCATTTGAGTCTAAAATTTCAATTAACATAAGACATATTGAGGGTGCGTTTGGGTAAACAACTTAATTAAGAGCTTATTACATAAGACCTTATCGCATGAGAGCTTATGCCATAAGCGCTTAAAGAAAGAAAAAGAAAGAATGGGGCATGAGAGGATTCAAATAGTGAAAAACACGGAGAAGGTGTTTAGTGCATAAGCTCTTATGATAATTCCATAAGCTTCTCCCAGTGACTTGTGAAAATAAGTCAAAAACTCCTTATGGGATGTCATAAGTTATTTTTATAAGTTCTGTCAAACACACTGCATAAGAGCTTATGTTATCAGATAAGTCAAAATGAGCTTAAATAAGCTCTTCCAAACGCCACCTAACTCACAAAGCTTGAACAGCTTATGAGCCTTTAAGAAGAGCTAAGATTGACAGGAAAAAATAAATTTAGATTTTGTAAGTTAAATTTAGAATTTAGTCAAAAAAAAAAATAGTTAAATTTAGAATGAATTTTGATTTGACTCAACTCTTATTTCTAATAAATCACACCTCTTAATCCTAACTATGAATTACATGTCAAATTTTCAAAGTTTTTTAGGTAATATTTCACATAACAGATAATTCTAATTTAATTTCTCTAATAAAGTACTGAATAATAAAAAGTTATTTTCCCCATTCTTTTTTGTCTATTTTTTTATTATAAAATTTCCCTATTTCTTTTAATCTAACATTTTAGAAAATCAAAGCATTGATTATGTTTTTTTTAACGCTATCGTTAGTATTATTATACTAAGTGAGGGAAGATTAAAAAGGTGATAATAATGTTTTGAATATTTCAAACAAAAAGGTAATTTAGTATGAGTTTAATTGATATGATATAACTCTCAGTGTAAAGTCTTTACACAATCAACCAATAAAAAATAATGATATAGATAACTTTTAAGATAGTTAGAATAAGGGTTAAAGATTTTTAATAAGGTGTCTATTTCTGATTGGTTGACAATGTAAAGAATCTTTAAACTGTCAGTGCATACGAATTAAATCCATTTAGTAATATGCAAAACCCAAACCTATCACAATTAGTTTTGGGACGACATGAGTTAGTGAAATAAAACAAGTCTTAAACAATCCTAATTTGCATCAAGTGGGGACGAGTAATGATATTTGGACACAAAAATGATGTCCAACACCGTATAAAAATATTTATCCTCACTTATTTATTGTTTCCTTCTCTCATCAAGTATTTCATCACTCCCAAGACACTCATAAGCTTTACGGTGTCTATACAAGATATCCAAATTGTGTGTCCAAATATCTTAACTCAATGAGTCAGCGGGGAATTATCAATAACACGCTTTTAATTTTCCCTTTTTGGCTAGTAGTTATGGATCAAGTACAATTTTAAGATTTGAAGTTGAACTGATAATCTTTTAGGTAAAGTTCACTTGGAATCCCCCTAAAAAAAAAAGTTCACTTGAAATGATGAGAGAAAAAACTTATTATTTAAAGTAAAATAATAATAATAATAATAAAATGAAAATAAAAAATAGTGATAAAATTATTGTTTAACATAATAATTAAATAAAATTGATAAATTTGAGAGACAAAATTTAGTTATTGAAATAATAAGAACAAATTCATGAAATATGAAATTGTGCTAGAAAATCCGTGTTTTATAATAAAATATTAAGAGATTAAACTGATAAACCTCAATTAAAAAAATATAAATAAAATAAACCTCAATTAACAATTAACAACAAAGTTATTGTTTGAAATAATAAATAAAATAAAGAATCTAGTTTAGTAAATATCAATCATAGTTTTTTTTGGTTAAGAAAGTTTAGATTATGGTAAGGACCGACCCCATGTGCGACACCCCATTTTCAGGGTATCACATTTACGTAACTTATTGCGGAAATACACTCAATAAAATAGTGTTGCTGGTTGCTTTCGGAAAATATAATGTTCTAATTACTTATCCCTTTCAAAATATGTGATAAAATTTTTCGTTTTCTTTTACTCCATATATAATCCAACACCATTAACATAATATAAATAGGTATCATAAGAATTTTACACTTAGACCTTCACATAACAGGTCATCTCCCGAAATCATAACATAAGAAAATGAAGACGTAATTGTAACGTAGCGGTAATCTGGAATTACAACTCAAAAGAATGACTTTCAATAGTCAAACATCCAGACTAACCAAGTACCACTACTTTATAAGACACCAAAAGTCCTATAGCTGGTCAGTACTAAAAATCATTGTTGGGAAGACCACCATAGTACTTCCAACCTATCGAAATATCCGGTGAGGATACCTCTACTTCCGAAACTATGGAAGTATCAGAACATATAAGTTCCTACTCTACAAGAAAATCGGTAAGAAATCAGAGAGGCGGTAAAGATGTCTCCACGGTCAAAGTCTGGTACGTACTTGATGTAGATACTGAATCATCACCCTCGTGATATTCCCACTAACGAATACTTCTTCAAGTATCTCGTAGTTAAGTCCTCGAACGACTCAGTGAATTCCTTCTCTTTATCCGTACTAGTGTACCGAAGTACTACCTTAGTCTAAAATAAACCTGATATGTTTGTAAAGGTGAGTTTCCAATATATGAGTTTTAATAAGACAACCCCATGCACGACTCTCAAATAGCATATACCAAATATTCACAATATAATAACATTAATTCAAACAGTAGAATGATTTAATTCACAGGGCTTCATGCCCGGCATTCATCGTCATTTTATAAAAATGCATGACACTTCTATGTTCAATCTCTAATTTAATACCTAATCTCCGGAGATCCCACAACTTTCTGTTTTGTTTCAAGCTGATCAGGCTCCGCACACGACACATTGTAAAAACGAACAAAACAATGCCCAAGAAAAAATCACTGGTGCACATCCCCATTCCCGTTAGGATGCTCATGCAAAGCACATAACACAATCGTGCACATCCCCATTCCCGTTAGGATGCCCGTTAGGATGCTTATGCAAAGCACATAACACAATTGTGCACATCCCCATTCCCGTTAGGATGCTCATGCAAAGCAATGACACTATTCCCACATTCCTGTTAGAAAATAACTGCACACATATTCAATCTGGACACACAGTCCTATAAATTTGGACACACAGTCCTATATATTGGCTCACACATATAGAGGCCCAATATTTAAATGGAACACAGTCCATAAAAGATACATTGATCCACTCCGGAACTCAATGATCATCACCACCTGACACGTCTGCCATATACATTGATCCACTCTGGATTCAATGCCATTTACATGACACAATTGCCATTGAATGCATGAGAAAAACTTTTATTCTCGTTTTGTTTTCTTTGTCGTAATAATCTTTCCTTATCGAAGCACAAAGCTTAACGACCATGCTTAATTTTTTTAATTAAGACTTTTCACTTTAAACAAATACAGGACACACAGTCCAATTCTTTTAATCTCAACACAGGACACACAGTCTGAATGCTCAATCACGAGGCCCTTAAACCGATGCACCAGTTTTAGGCTCGCGAATATGGAACTCACATTTTCCACATCAATTTAGGACACACAGTCCAAAAACAAAAACTTTGCAGGACACTTCGTCCCATGACACAGATCCTTGATCTACGTGTCCATACAACACTAGAACCCCGACGTCTCGGTTTCTAGGCTTATTTATCTGCTTGTAAAACATTTCGCTCAGTGAAAATACAAAACAAAAGCTCCGAAAACTTATCCAAGTTTAACGGAATAACTTTACTGAATAAAATATTTTTACAGAAATCCTTTTTCTGTTAAAACGTTGATAAAATCTGAAAATCATTGATAAATCTCTTTATTTCCAATTATTTCACTTCAAAAATTAATTCTTAATAAATTTCAACTAATTTTTTTTTAATAATAATAAAATTTAATAATTAAATTTCGAATATTTAAATAATTTAATATTTAATATTTAATATTTAATAATATTAAATAAATAATATTAAATAACTTGTATCATTTCTCTGTCAGAAGTAATTGTTCTGACTGTTATAAATATTATTTTCGGGACTTAATCACTTTAAATAACATTTTATAATAAAATTGAATTTATTATAAAAAAATTAGAGCCTGTGAAAAAATTTCACGGTCGCCCTTACTATGGTTTATTGATACAGTTTCCACAAAATATTATTAAAATAATAATTTTTTTCATTTTTCTCAAAATCTCCCAAATTAATCCCTCTGATTAATTATCCAAGCTTATTAAGTTTTTTTTATCCTTAATTTAAAATTTTTAACACTGACCAATGTCAGGTTACTCAGTCCAACACTCAACAGCAGTTAAATTCCAATCACAAAATAGCATGGCATATATCAATTCATGACATGCATCACAATTATAATATAAACAAATAATCATAATCATGTAAGTCCACACATCACATCAATTCAATTACTCAGATAAACATCATATCAATCTAGCAATTAATAGTAAACAGTACAATATAATAAAATATTTCATACAAAAAAATTAATAAATGACTCAACAAATAAGCATGAGATTATCTTAAACTCCTCAGGCATACCCCCCTTACCTCTTGAAGATTACACTACAGTTTCTGTTAATCTCCTGATCTCGATCCGATTTCTCTCCGTCAGCGTAAATTAGATAGCTCGGTTGTTTCCTTCAAACGAATTGCAACCAAAATAAATCAAATCAAACAACAATACACTTGGCTCATGGAGGTTAGGGTTCGGTTTCAACCAATTTTCTAGGTTAGGAAAATTAAAATTTGGTTAACTTAGGGATTAATGATCCATAAGTTACTTAAGCATGATTAAACACTTAAACCAAGATTATGAACCAAGAACATGAACTAAAACTCATCTACTTCTAAGAACTAGGGTTCGGTTTTCTCAAGATCCATAGGCTAGAAATTTTAAAATTTCTTCAACTCTTGGACTTAATCAACATACTAGACCTAGAGTTAGATTCAAGTGTTACAAACAACTTTTGAATGACAAAACCATCAAGTGCTCATACCTAGGGTTTCGGTTTTGATGAGATCAATAGGTTAAAGTTTGATTTTTTTGATCTTCTATATACTCGAATACAAGAACTATCAAGATACAAAAGGATTGAATCATGAATCAAGACATGAAAATGAAACAAAACCTAAGAACACAACATTGACCTAGGTTCGGTCAAGTCCAGAAATTAGGGAAAGAAATTTCTCATGATCTTATGCTTCTAGATGATGAAAATAGAGATGATTATAAGATCATAGCAATTGGTTTCATGTCAAAAGGATTTTTCTAGAATTAGTTATGAATTTTTGAATCTAGTTTCATGAACTTTAAGTAAATGAAGAACATGTTGATCTAAGCCATGAATCTACAAAAGTTGTGAAGAGAAATGATTTAAATGACAAGAGAATAAGTTGTTACCTCTTGATGATTCAAGGAAAGCAAGATTTGGATGATGTTCTTCACAAATTTCTCATGGTGTTCTTGAGAAACTTAGAGAAGAAGATGAACATGATGAGGGTTTAGAACAGTTTTAGTAATTTGGGTAGATCTCTCAACATACTTGTCCGTTTTGGATGATCTTTATGTCGTTGAAAAGAAGAGAGAAAGATGAAAAACTTTCATGCTGAAAGTTTTCCGAGATTAAGAATAGAAAATGGTCAGAATTGCTAGGCAAAATCTGACGAATTATGAACACTTTGGAGTTCTTAAGGCAAAAGCTTAGGTTTTCAAGAAGAAAAACATGGAAATGGAAAAAAAAAATACCCAAATGAAGAAGACAAGTTGGAGCCGTGTAGTTTGGGTTGGATTTGGTCAAAGTTCTCAATGACATTGGCTTGTAATTGTCATAAAAAGACAAGGGTATATTGGTCATTTCATAACAAAAATTCCCTTTGCCATAAATGCGCCATTATGACATGGATAAGCTCGTCATAAATGCTCGTCAATTCGGTCAAATCCATCATCTCAACTCCATTGCCGACTCCTTGGTTCATCTGGCGCAGCTTTTCCTAGAGATAATCTCGATGTATATGCCCGCAACAAATATAATATTTTAATTTTTTTACCAAAATTTTCAAAACTTCCAATATCGTAGTAAATATGATAAAAACATTTTTCATCTCGTTCACGAATTAAAATTAGGTCTTCTGAGCAGTAAAATTTTACTGTCAGTGAAAACACAGAAAAAGATGCACCGGCTCGCGTCAATTTTCAACCAAAAACTTCCCCGTAGCCTTATGAAAATAAGTATAACAAGGAAATGACCTTGTTTTATCCAAAATCATTTTCTAAGTCTCAGATAAAAATATATATTTATATATTTATTACCGATATTACAAAGCAGCGAAAATCGGGATGTTACACCATGCAAGGCCAGAGCCAACCACCAACCTCTATTAAGATTTCCGGTGGAATTTATGGATCGTCTGTCCCAGCGCAAATTTGTCTTGGATAAGCTATAAATCGAGGGGAAGTGGATATCGAACCCGTGACCTGGCTAGCAGGGCAGCGAAAACTTTACCAACTGGTCCACCCCAAGGGGACAAATATCAATCATAGTTTGATTGTCAATTTTATTTTGAGTTATTTAATTTATTTTATTATTTATTATGTTATTTTATATTTTAATTGAGTTTTTTCTTAAATTATTTTAATATTTCTTAAATAATATTTTTGCTTGTTGTGTTTATTGTTATTATTTAAATATTTTTTCAAATATTAAATATTTGACTCAGTTTAATAGCTTAATATTTTGTTATAAAACATGAATTTTCTAGCATAATTTCATATTTCATTATTTTGTTATCATCATTTCAAGAACTAAATTTTGTCTCTCAAATTTATTTATTTTTATTTAATTATTTTGCTAAACAATAGTTTTTCTCACTATGTTTTTTTTCCTTCAAATAGTGAGTTTTTTCTCTCATTCATTTTTTGTCATTTTATTATTATGTCAAACAATATTATTATTTTTAAATTTCATCATTTATCATTTTATTATTTTTGTTTTATATATTCATATTTTTACTTTAGGGATCTAATTGAAAATTTTATATAAGTTCAGGGATCTAATTAGAATTTTTTTAGTTTTGGGACCCAATTGAAAATTTTATATAAGTTCAAAGACCTAATTAGATTTAATTTAGGGACTTAATTGAAAATCTCTAAATAATTCAGGGATTAACTCAATAATAAAACGTAGAAAAAAATTTGTGGAAGGGTATAGAAAATCCAAAAATAAAATATGATGAGAAATTAGGGTAGCGCCTAGCATGTAATCCTGTAAACTTTTACCCCAAAATAACTGGAAAAAGTGCAAGGAAAGCCAGTGTTTACCGAAACTTGAAATGATGGTACACAAGAATGGGGCCGAAGGGAAATCGAAATTCAAGCCCAAATTCCTGCATCAACCTGACATTTGTCTTCTGCTTCTTTTTTCCTTATATACGTTACCCAAAAAAAAGACTTACCCAATAAAATAAAAAATAAATAAATAAGATAAAAATAAACGTGCTATATATAATTCATAGGGAGTGAGCAATAAAAGTCTAGATCGAAGCGCCGCATGATTCTTTATTATAAGGATGAACATAAACCTTAGAGGATTCTAACAGTGAGAGAGAAACAAGAAATGTGTTGTTAAAGAATTATTAGAAGCAATGATCTGAGAATTTTCTTCATTCTCCTAAGTTTTGATGCATTTTCTGTTTTATTATAGCTTTGGAGCATCTTTTAGAGACTCCTCTCTAGCTGAAATATTTTCTTTCTCAGGCTTTCCGTCAATTCCTCCCTAACAGATTCTCCCCATGAAACTTTTCTCATCTAGCAAGTTATAGACAAGGATGTTTATAGAAACCTCAGGTGTAGTAGCAAGTTTTCTGAACCAAACATTTCCATTTGAGTTAATGTCGGTCAAGGCTGTGTTTTGAGGATACCCTTTTGTCTCTGGATGAGAATGTCTTGAGAAAGTTTGGTCCTTGATGCAAGTTTTTGACTTGTTCTACTCCATTAGTTTTCACAAGTTAAAGGGCCTTTTCCTTTTTGTTTTTTAAGGGAATATTGCTTTTTCTCTTTGAATTTATCTGTTCCATAATTTTTTTTTATTTTTTTATTTTATGGTGATGAGGGATGTTAGAGTAAGATTCTGGTGTTATTATTATGTTTAAATTAAGGAACAGACAAGGCCCTTTGCACTTTTTGTTTCAGCAATCTCTGCATAAACATAGCCACCACCTTCTTTTCATGGCTCATTTGTTAGGCTATGATCCTTGTTCCCATTTCAGCAGGGCCTTTTCTCAATACCCTTCAGTTTCTTCTTATTCTGAGGTTAACAGAAGCATTGGATTTGGTGTTAAAAGTTGTTTTGATTCCAATGGTGCTAGTGGTAATGGTAATAGGGTCTTTGTGAAGGAAAAGACGAGGCCTTGTGGTTTTCAACCTCTTCTTCCCCCACCCTTGTTAGCTGATTTAGAGAAGGGTGTTTCTGTCAGAAATGATGATGGATGTGGTACTACTCTTGATAATGGTGATAATAGATCCCAAAGTGGAATTCCCACTAAACCTTTTTCTTTCCACGATCACCATTTTCCCCATAAACTTGTTGTTGCTGTAGATGTTGATGAAGGTATGTATGTATGCATATGCCAGTCCGTTTATCTTACATACTATCTTCTTAGCTAGGCTATGTTGTATAATTTTCTATTAATAACTCATGTAGAATCTGATCATGTTGCACTTTGGCAGTTTAAGTATCTAAATTGCTTTTTCCTATCCTTATTTTTTTATTTGAAGTATAATTGAAGTATTAAGAAACTAAAGTAATGTGTAGAGATTTCTCAAATAGAATGTAAAGAAAGAAGATTCATTTGCGACGAGAGTCTACAATATTCATGCCTGCCTCACAGCATTGCAAAAAATTTATACTTAATCTGGATTCTTGGGTAGTTTGACTGTTTTATTATTACTAGTGTGAATAAAGTTATATATTTTTTTAAATAATTGTCCACCCTAGGTGTGTACTAATAATCTATTACCTTTGTCTCACCTTAAGTAAGTTATGCTGCTCTCTTGACTCTTTCAGTACAGTGTTGACTGACTTTCAATTTTAGGATTATCCACTTTTCTTCTTCTTCTGATGTGTATGTTTTCATCTGCTCTTTTTTTTTTTTTTTTTTTTTTTTTAAATTCTTAATAAGCAGTATTAGGAAACTTTGTGTCGGCTCTGAACAAGTTCATTGCGGATCGATACTCATCAAATTATTCAGTTTCTGAGTATCATGTGTATGAGTTCTTCAAGGTATCACCTGGTAGATGCTTCAGTAATTCTATATTTTCATGACGTGTCATTGGAATTTACACACTTTATGTTCATTATACAACAACTAGTATGTTCTTTTGGAGGCTAACCTTTTCCCTCCTATTCACCAATTTTCTATGAAAGAATGTACCCTTACATTTCATAAAAAAAGGAATGTAGTCTTATAAGTTATTGGCAAAATAGTTGTATGGAGAACCTATTCTGTTATGAAATTGAGATCAGCTAATTTTCTTTGGTATTAGTCTTCGTAATGTAATTTTAAAGGTTAACCAGCCGTTGATAATTATATTCATTTAATTTATATGGTTTACTAGCTTGAGGTGTTTGAAATTTGCAGTGTGTTTCATGGTCCCTTTATTCTTCATTTTGCCTACATATCATGACTAGGAAACTCCCCTCTGCATAATGTGACAGTGCAGCATCAGTTAAATTGTGCCCTTGAGAGCTTTATTTGTATCGAGGTTTCAATGTTTCATATTGTATTACTGTTTTTGTGACCAATGCCCGATGTTCACACATACAACATTCAGGGACATCATAAATATCTATCCATATTTGCCCTGAATATTGTTTAGGGCCTTAAATTATGTATAAATCTTTCCTTCTGCTGTATAGAACTACTTTTTATATATATGGAAACATGAAATTCTGCTACACTCATAATTTAGTTCTTTTATGGCTTTCTTCATGCTTCCGGACTTTGTGCACCCCTTTTTTCTAAGTGCTTGTACATTGTCATGTCTTGACTCTTGAGCTGCTGCTTGTTATTGTTTCATGAAGTGTATCTGCTTCTAACCCCTTGGTGCTATTAAAGAAAATTAGCATTGAATTTAGTATGTTGTATTGCTTTTAATTTTGAGTGTGTTTTTGTATGTGGAGTCTGATGCACCCTTCTTTTCTGTTACAGATATGGAATTGTTCACGTGATGAAGGTAATTGCATATCTTCAGACTGTCACACTCATATTGCATTTTGTAAATTAGTTTTAATACTCCTTTCTTATGAAAATTTGTGGGATAAGATGATAAACTATTTTTATTTCTGTTACAGCATTTGGTGCAACATCTTAAATAACATCGAGTCTTAGTTTTCACCTTATGTTTAGCATTTTTCAGTCACGTTAGGAGCTTGTGATGTTATCATTTTACATTTTTAAGTTTGTTAGTATTTCTCTCTCTTTGGCATTGTAACCACTCGGTGGTATTTAGCTGGCCTTGAGCCTCAATGAAAGACACATTGCCATTTGCAAAACAACTCTTCTCTCTTGTTACTATGAATATAGTCTCTGCAATTAATCACTCATTTTGCACCTGAACTCATTCACTCATTGAGTTCTCTGCTATTGAGTATTGGGTTTTTCGGTTTCTCCCCCTAAAATCCAAATTTCCGTTTCAATTGGTATCAAAGCATCGACCTGGTGCTTACTCATGGAGCTTGTGATTTATGATCACACAGAAATTGAAGCGATGGAGCGACTATCACAGAAGATCACGAAATACAACACAAACACATGTCAAGCTCGATCAACTCATGGCAAGCTTAGATGAGATTAAAGCTTTGGTCAGATCTCAATGGGGACACCATCAACAAGGGGGGTTTGTCAATTTGTAACCAGAAAACCCCAAGCTCAACCCAGAGCCACAAAGTAACAAGGGTTTCAGAAATTGATTCCACCAGAGTGAAGGGGTTGAAGGTTTACACAGGGGAACATGAAGATGAAGGTCAGCACATAAAACTTGGCTCCCCCACTGCAACCCCAACCATAGTTCCGACCAAAACCCCATTCCCCAACGAGTCAGCTCCATTTTTCTTCAATCCGTCAATGATCGGTGATGACGGCACAGAGAAACCACAGATTGAAGACAACCCTGCAGCAGATTCAGCTTCAGACATCAACACGATTTTGGAGCGTCCCGACATTGCCTCTTCCGTCTTCGGCGACACCCATTGTACTCCCTTCGTTGGTTTGAAATTCTCAGCGGCCCCGTTGATAGACACCAATCCCTATTTTCGCCATTCCGTGCAACTACCGCCAGTCCCGACTTCGTTATGTCTCCTCCGTGACAATGCCAACCCGTCGCATTTGTGCCGGTCATACACATCAGCCCATTTGATCCAGGTCCACCAACTCCAACTCACGTTTAGTTCAGTTCACTCTTCACGTGGGTATCATTTTTTTAAAGTTTTTGCTTACATAATCACCAACTCTTCGTTTTCCCCAAATGTGATGCAAAGTGAGCATTTGATGGAATTCAATCACAACTCTGATATGTGTGAAAGGACATGGGTTGTAGATGATTCATACCCACTTTACAAATCTGGGTCTTTGTCCCCATATTGATGAAACTTTGAAAAAGCAAACAAGAACTGGTTGTCCTGCAACAATAAGGATGAGGTTAGTGGAGTATCAGAGATGGAGGATTCATCTGGTTACCCTTGAACATAACTACATGGCAGGTGCTAAGATACATATGAAGGAGCTAGCGCAACAGATTGAGGTGCTTCCCCTTCTACCAACATAAGAAGGTAAATCGGTTTTAGATCTTAGAGCAAGTATTGGAAGGTTCACAAGCAAATTGGCTTAGAAAGCTGTATAGTTGCTTGTTGTGGACCTCATTGAAAGTGCAACAAAGAAGAATGAGAACATTAATGGGCACCACAGGAATGTCAAGCTCAAGTATGCTGAACTCACATCTCCAAACTTGCAAATTTCTGAAGGATCAATTGATTTGATAATCTCAAATTGGTTATTGCATGGTTTCGCCTTTGCTAAAGTTGGTTGCATAAGAGCAAGGAACAACAAAGTTACTTGCTATCACTTTTCTTGAGATGGAAAGTTGCTTGCCTGTGCTGGGCATGACAATAAGGTTGTGGTTTGGAACATGAACACTTTGCAGAGAGAGAGCACTCCTCGAGAGCACAAATCAGTGTTATTTCAGATGTCCGTTTTAGATCAAATTCATCTCAGTTGGCAACTGCCTCTATTGATAAAACCGTGCAGTTATGAGTTGCAGCCAATCTAAGCTATTGTGTGGAAGATTATAGTGGGCACAATTCAGCTGTTATGCCTCTCATTTTCCACCCTAAGAAGACTAATATTTTATGCTTATCTGACTGTGAAAAATGAAATTTGGTTTTGGAATATTATTGCATCTTGTCGCACCCTTGTATTTAAGAGAGGTAATGCACAAGTGAGGTTTCGGTCTAGAGTGGGACGCTTATTGGCAGCAGCTTATGATAAAGGAGTAACTATTTTTTATATTGAAACTGGCAGACAAATTTACTCACTTCAGGTTCATTCTGAAGCGGTGAGCTATATTTGCTGGGATGCAAGTGGAGATGTCTTGGCATCTCTGATTCATAGTTTGGTGAAGATTTGGTCATTGGCCTCAAGAGAATGCATCCAATGTATCAACAGCGGCGAGAACCAGTTTCATTCCTGTGTTTTTCATCCAAGTTATTCAACTATTTTGGTGATTGGAGGGATTTCATCCTTAGAGCTGTGGAACATGACCGAGAGAAAAAGCATGACAATTGCTACACACGATTTCACAGAATCACGTATTTCAAAGCAATGCTTCTCTATCTTACTAGAATGGGTTGCCAAGGTAATCAAGGTTGCTACAACCATGGAGATGGATGTACCACATTTAAGTGGCAGGGCAAGGATTACATTGGAAGGCTTCCTCTCATCTCTAATTCATCTCTTCTCAAGCAATAGCTCTCTACCAGCTTTTCAACAGGGTCATCGTGAGGTTATTATGCATTGGAAACTGATCAGGAGGGGACGTGTTGATGCTACTAAAGTCCTGGTCAAATGGAGGGATTTACCTCCTAAGCATGGTACTTGGGGTTTACTACGCCCTACTGAAGTAGTTTCCTTCCTCTCATCCTTGAAGATAAGGATGTGCTTGAAGGGGAGGGGAGAGGGTATTGTTACAGCATTTGGTGCAACATCTTAAATAACATTGAGTCTTAGTTTTCACCTTACGTTTAGCATTTTTTCATTCAGACAAGCATAAAATATTAGTCTTCATAGGGTGGAAAACGAGAGACATGACAATTGAATTGTGCCCACTATGTTCTTCTACACAATAGCTTAGATTGGCTGTAACCCATAACTGCACATATTTATCAATAGAGGCAGTTGCCAACTGAGATGAATTTGATCTAAAACAGATATTTGAAATAACTGATTTGTGCTCTTAAGGAGTGTTCTTTGTCTGCAAAGTGTTCATGTTCCAGACCACAACCTCATTGTCATGCCCAGCACAGGCAAGCAACTTTCCATCCGAAGAAAAGTGATAGCAAGTAACTTTGTTGTTCCTTGTTCTTATGCAACCAACTTTAGCAAGAAACCATGCAATAACCAATTTGAGATTATCAAATCAACTGATCCTTCGGAAATTTGCAAGTTTGTAGATGTGAGTTCAGCATAATTGAGCTTGACATTCCTATGGTGCCATTAATGTTTTCATTCTTCTTTATTGCACTTTCAATGAGGTCACAGCAAGCAACAGTCACATTAGGAGCTTGTGATGTTATCATTTTACATTTTTAAGTTTGTTAGTATTTTCTCTCTCTTTGGCATTGTAACCACTCGGTGGTATTTAGCTGGCCTTGAGCCTCAATGAAAGACACATTACCATTTGCAAAACAACTCTTCTTCTCTCTTGTTACTCTGAATATAGTCTCTGCAATTAATCACTCATTTAGCACCAGAACTCATTCACCCATTGAGTTCCCTGCTGTTGAGTGGGTTTTTCAGTTTCTCCCCTAAAATCCAAATGTCCGTTTCAATTTCATTTTCTCTAGGTTCATTTGTTGATGTCTGTTGTGTTTTGAAAATTTATCTTTATTGTGAGATCAGGTTGCCCCTAAATCAAATTCTTAAATTCTCAAAAGAGTCAAAGTATGGTCCAAAAAGAGTAAAATTCTAGTAGTTTTGTTACTTGATTGACATATTATAATGAGGCGAGTATGACTTGTAGCAAGTATCCTGATATTGGTTTTTTGATTGTGTATTTCTTGAACTATTCAATACTGTTTTTCAATGTTGCTTTGTATTTCAGAAAATACAATGCCAATAGAGAGCAACCCTAATAAAGTGATAAAAATGGAAAACGAGAAGAAACCAGCCAAAAGATATACATGGATACTTTTTTTTTTCTTTCAAGTGTATTCTATTGGAATGGTGTAAAGGGTCAAACTGTTCAATATCTTTATCATGTCTTTTATATAGATATGATTTATGCATTATGCCTAATGAATTTATGTTTCTGATGACTAATGAACTGGTTGAAAATCAATACCTTTTTGTTCTGCAGCTGATATCCGTGTTCACGAATTCTTCAAGACACCATATTTCAAGTCAGGGATCCACCCTATCCCAGGTGCTCAGAAGGCCCTTCAGAAGTTATCAAGATTTTGTAACCTATCAGTTGTAACGTATGCTTTTGGTATTAATTTTCCTTCAACCTTAACGGAATCCGGTCTGCATCAACTAATGCCTGTTTGTATGTGTTCGTAATCAGATCGCGGCAGAATGCAATCAAGGATCACACAATTGAATGGATAGAGAAGAACTATCCAGGATTGTTTCAAGAGATTCACTTTGGAAACCACTTTGCTCTTGATGGGGTGTCAAGACCAAAGTCAGAGATTTGTAGGTATGCATGCTCCTTAATCATGTTCACCTTCATTTCTCTGTATTTGCCTTAAACCTGATGCTTTCTTACCAACTCTTTGAACTTTGCTGTGGATAGGCAGATCCAAATCCTTTTTCCCTTTTAAAGCTGCAAGGTTATTGGTTCCTAAGACTTTTTGTTGATAGATTTCTTGTATACTGTCATTGTCAGGTCTTTAAATGCAAAGGTTCTTATTGATGATAACCCAAGATACGCCATAGAGTGCGCCGCAGTAGGAATTAGAGTCCTACTCTTTGATTATGAAAACTCATACCCTTGGTGCAAGACTGAGTCTGCTGATCAGCATCCCCTGGTGACCAAAGTTAAGAACTGGGAAGAAGTTGAACAACAATTGATGTCATTGATAGCTTCATAGTTTACTAAATCCTGCAGCTAGAATTTCTTAAACCCCCTCATTTTACATTAAGTGCTAGACTAATTTTTATGAAGGTTCTCAAGCTCCATTAAACTCAAATCTTAAACTTGACCATCCATTAGTAGATGCCCACAATCTATAGAGAATCAAAATTGACATATATAGGAGCAAATACTTGAAATTTGCTATCTTTCATGCAAACTTGAAGATATTATACTAATAATGTACACAAGAAGCTGTCTAATTTGACAAATGTTTTAATTGGTTTTTTGTTCTTTTGATATGATTCAATGGCAATAGAGTATTATGGTAAAGAAACAAAAAATAAAAGATATTCCAAAATGCACTCTATTTTTTATATCCTATAGTTTTGTTGACTTAAAACATAATAAGAAAAGATGTTGAAAATTTGAGAAGGAAATTAAGGTTGTTTGGTAGAAAAAGAGAAAGGAAAAAGAAGGGAATACAACAAAAAATAAAAGAATAGAAAAGAAGTAAGATGTATGTAAATTAATATTAAATCAATATTAAAATTGAATAAAGAAAAAAGAAAAAAGAAAAATAAATTATTTTTTCATTTATATGATAAAATGAAAAATGGATAAAGTAAAAAAAAAAGGACCATTTCCCTTCCAATTCATCCCAGATAGAAGGGAGGGAATAATAGAGGCTATAGAAAAGAAATCAAAATAATAATATTCATTTTTATTTTTAAGTTGATACCAAACAAACATGATTAAATTGCTTCATTTTCTTTCCAATTCTAAAAAAGTCACACCAAGTGAAGCCTCAATAAGTCGATAATAATAATAATTTATATTTCAAGAGGGTTAAGAGGAAAAAAGCAGTGTTGTTAAAACCGGATCAGACAGGTTGGATATGGAACTAGCTAGTCATCCGGTTTGAAAGAACATAGTGCGTCACCAAAAAAAAAGGAGGTCGAACCTAATCGTCGAACTGCAGAACTCGTTAAAGAAGGAACTAGAACTGTTATAGAAAGGAGAGTGAAGGGATTTGTTTGCAAACGGGTTTGGGTCCATTTTGTCCAACTCGGTTTTTTTTTTGTTTTTTAATACATGGGCCTAAACCAGCCCAATTTCAGTTTTATTTTTTGGGATTTAATTTTGCTACCTCCCTAATGGATACCCCCACCTCATCTTCTCCAATTTATTTCCCAAAACACCCTTCTCATTTTCTTTCTCCCCACCACATCCATCCCCTTCCAACTCCCTCCTGAAATTTCTTTTGAGAGTGTCTAGACTTTTAAAATAATAATAGGAAGCAAAAATAAAGATACAACAAATGTTAAGGTCCAAATGAGCTGAAAAAGTGTTTTGAAAAACAAAAAAGAAAAAGAAAACTATAATGTTGTTTGTAAAATAATCAACACAGACCTTTTGAACTCTTAGTTTAAAGGCATAATACATCCACACAGCAAGGGGATGACATGATTTTTATTTTACATAAATAACGTTAAAAGATAATTAGTGAAAATATGAATAATATTATTTGAAAAATTTTCAAGCACTTAGTTCATAAAGTTTATAAACCTTTGTTTTTTTCTCTCTCTTGTTTGATGTGAGATAGACATCTTCAATGTTCAAACCGGTAATAGAAATTTACAATCCAATGTTTTATAAGTACACCATTATGTACTACATCTTTAGTAGCTAAGGAGTCAAGTAAATACGTCAATGAGAATCAAATCAGGCATATTGTTAATGATATCATGTTGATCGTGGACAACGATTCTCTGCTTCTTGTTTGAGGAATTGATGCCCACGGTTGAATGAAGTAAACCTGACAAGATGAAAGTCAGGAATGAAGTTATTGCAATATTACTTAATTCACGACAAACATCATGTTGGATTTTCTTCAAACAACCTTGAACATAAATGCCTCAAACAAGAAGCAAAAAATCAATGTCCATGGAGGTTTATTGGAGGTCTGATTATCCCATAAATGCCACAACCTTGAACATAAATTCCTCACTCTAATTATTTCAAAAGCCTAAAACTCTTAAACCCTTTGATATTAAGTTTATTGGAGGTTTGTGTAAGACTCGATGACTTAGAGATTTTGATATATGACAAATACAATTTAATGTGTATGCAAGTATTTTAGTGTCAAATTGTAAAGACAGGTATCAAGCAGTGATCAACAAGTTTATTAAGCAAATTCAAGGAAAATATTCAAGGAAGAACTTGAAGAAATCAAAAGAGCTACATGGAGGAATCAAAAAGCAAAGACAAAGATCAAGGAATCATCAAGACAAAAGCTTAAAGGAGAAATTAGATTTAAGTCTTAGATGATTGTAAGAGAAAGAAATCTCTTAGTCACAAAATAGCTTAACTAAAAAAATGCACGAAGAAAATCAATTTTCATAACCTGCATTAAAAGGAATAAGTTTTCGTTAATGAAAATGATTTTTGGAAGTGACAGAAGTGCTCGTCCACTGAAGTGACAGAAGTGCTCGTCCACTAAAGTGATACAAACGCTCGTCCACTAAAGTGACAGAAGCGCTCGTCCACACAAGTCTTTGGACTTGCTAAGACCTTAATGAGAAGCTCCGTCCAATGACGTGGCATATGGAGCTCGTCTACTAGCTCGTCCGATGTAAAATCTTAACTCAAAATGGCTAGATGGACGCGAATTCTAGATGAACCGATGTAGAATCTTATTTCAAGAACCAGAATCAAGAAAACGGATTCTGTTATCATACTCAAATCTATTTTAATTGATCCCAACGACTATAACTTGTTTTCTATATATAGAGGGATCAAAGGAACACTTTCACAATACACGAGATCAAAAGATCACAATCAGAAAGTTTATGAAATCAATTTGAGAAATCAATTGTGAAAATCATTCATCATATTTCTTGAGCTTATTGTGAAAAGAGTGTTTCATTCTTATAAGTGCTTCAATTTGTTTATCTGACTATTGAGAGTTAGGAATCAATTTTTCGTTTTATTTGATTGTAAAGAGAGAGGGAGTCTCTCTGAGTGATTAGGGTGAGGTATCCCTAAGGAAGAACATTGAGGCTCTTCACAAGAGTGTGGTATCTCGAGGTGAAGGAGTGCTCTGTGGTGTAAAGGTTTTTCAAGCTACCTGGCTAAAGCTTGTTGTGTTAGTGTGTGAAAACCCACAGGTGGAATGGGGACTGGATGTAGGTCACAAAGGTGGTGACTGAACCAGGATAAATCTGGTTGTGTGGTATCTCTAAACTCAAACTCTTTAATTTATGTCTTGCGCATATAACTATGATCTTGATGTTCTAAGTATTCAATTGATATCAGTTCTTGATCTGCATAATCAGTATTGAATCTTGAGTAAACTGTAATAATACATGTGTATTCAATTCTATTCACAAGGATCAATATTTGAACAGAATCTTGCATCATATACTGAAACTGAAACCTGCAAGTTTGTTCTTGATTGTTAATGCTTGTATCTGAAACTTGCATAACTTGTTCTTAATCTTTAAAGGCTTAATGAGTTTCTGCATTTTGTTATTACTGAGTTTTGAGTTTCTGCATATTCTGAATCTATTCTGAATTAATCTTTCTTAACTTCATCACCTTCAATTCAAGATTTTATATAAACCCTTCATTGATTTTGTAAAAGATCCCGAGGCCAAAAATATGAAAAGTAAAGTTTTGTGAAAAGTTTTTAAGAGGGAAAGATTTTAAGAAAACTCAATTCCCCCCCTCCTCCTCCTGAGTCGTTGAAGCCAAAACAAAAGTTTGATTATCCCATAAAAAAGAGATGGTTCTTAACTTCCCAGTTCTTGAATTATTTGATACTCATCCTTACATATGGATGAATATTAGAAGTATTATTACTAAAACACCTTTGTTAAAAAGCTTTTCATTAGTTTTTGAAAATTTTGATAGTAGGAGAACTTCATCTCTTGTTTTGAAAAATTGGAAAAACTAATGAGAAGCTTCCTGCCAAAAGTTCTTTAACAATAATATATCAACAACCAACCGTAAGTAAGA
Source organism: Sophora flavescens (assembly GCA_030762895.1). NCBI lineage: Eukaryota > Viridiplantae > Streptophyta > Magnoliopsida > Fabales > Fabaceae > Sophora > Sophora flavescens. The sequence continues at coordinate 117,847,543 of CM061069.1, forward strand.
GTGACTATGAAATAATTCAATAATTGGGAGGTTAATGGCTATCCCTTCTTGATAAGATAATCAAATTACGATAAACTTAATATAAAAAATTTTGAGAGTGTTTAGGCTTTTGAAACAATAAGAGGAAGCAAAAACAAAGATGCAGCAAATGTTAAGTTTCAAATGAACTGGATAAGTGTTTTGAAAAGAAAAAGTAAAAAACTATAAAAGTTGTTTGGAAAATAATCAATACAAAGCTTTTGAACTCTTAGTTTAAAGCCAGAATACATCCACACAACAAGGGAATGACGTTATTTTATTTTTTAAAAAATAAACTTAAAAGATAAATAGTGAAATATGAATAATATTAATTGAACGATTTCCGAGCATTTAGCTCATAAAGTTGATAAACCTCTGTTTTTTTCTCTCTTGTTTGATGTGAGATAGACATCTTCAACGTTCAAACCGGTAATAGAAATATACAATCCAATGTTTTATAACTACACCATTATGTACTACTGTTAGTGGAAGAATGTTAAACTCTTGACAGAAATAATTCCGACAGGCTGACGAAGGAATTGAAGTAAAGAATGTTACTAAGTGTCGAAAATACTTAGCTGATAAGAAAGTGTACATGTCAACGAAAAGATAGATTGACAAACAGTCTTTTTGATGAAATTCATGGGAAGATTGTCAAAGATATGGAAAGAGAAAAAATGACTAAGTCTCAAAATTGACAATATAGTCAAGATAAGTTGTCAAGCAGTTAATCCTATCAAGGACAGGTCAGTTGACACGAAGCGGTTCAAGACATTGAACAGTTATTGGAATTGTATTGACAAGCAGTTTAAATGTAAAGCCTAAGAGAACTGCCAAGGACATGTGGCAGTCATTTAGATAGGAAGTTACTGCCTGTCAAATAGGCAAGTAGAAGGTTTGCTCCAGAGGTAGTGCATAAAATCAAAGAGGAAGTGCAAAGACTGATTAAAGCGAAATTCATTTGAACAACCAGGTATGTCGATTGGCTTTCTAATGTAGTTCCTGTCATTAAAAAGAATGGCAAAATGAGGGTATGCATAGACTTTAGAAATTTAAATATGGCTACCCCCAAAGATAGTATTCGATGCCAATAGCCGACATGCTAGTCGACTCAGCATCAGGAAATGAAATTTTGAGTTGTATGGATAGCCATGCAGGTTATAATCAAATATTTATAGCTGAAGAAGATGTGTCAAAGACTGCCTTCAAGTGTCCAGGAGCAATTGGGACATATGAATGGGTTGTCATGCCTTTCGGTTTAAAGAATGCAGGAGCCACCTATCAACGAGCAATGAACATGATTTTCCATGATGTGATTGGAAAGTTTATAGAAGTATATATTGATGACGTGGTTGTCAAATCCAAAACCAAAAATGACCACTTGGAGCACCTGAAGCAAGGGTTTGAAAGGATGAGAAGACATAACCTCAAAATGAACCCAGAGAAGTGTAGCTTCTGAGTGTCAGCTGCCAAATTTTTAGGCTTCCTAGTTCACAAAAAAGGAATTGAGGTGGACAAAAATAAAACCAAAGCGGTCATGGAAGCCTCAGCACCGACAGATATAAAGGAACTACAATCCTTCCTAGGAAAGGTTAACTTTCTAAGAAGGTTTATATCAAATCTGTCAGGAAGAATAAGAGTATTTGCACCATTGGTCAAGTTGAAAGCAGAGAAAAGCTTCATATGGGAGCCTTGTCACCAAGAGGCTTTTGACCAGATCAAGCAATACCTAGTCAATCCACCGGTCATGATGCCCGCAGTGCCTCGTCAACCGTTGAAGTTGTACATATCAGCATCTGAAGACATTATAGGATGTCTATTGGCCCAGGATGATGATGATAATGTTGAAAGGGTCGTATATTATCTAAGCAGAGTCCTCAATGATGCTGAAAGAAGATATAGTGCAATAGAGAAGTTATGTCTAGCATTGTATTTTTCTTGTATAAAACTTAAATATTATATGATGACATGTAATGTATTCGTTATTTCCAAAACTGATGTTATAAAGTATATGTTGTCAAAACCAGTCCTTAATGGACGTATCGGTAAATGGACCATTGCTTTGTCAGAATATTCTTTACAATACGTACCATCTAAAGCTGTCAAAGGACAGGCAACAGCTGACTTCTTGGTAGAACATCCAGGATTGGATGTGCCAGAAATAAATGTTGTCGGTTTACAACCCTGGAAACTTTACTTTGACGGATCAAGGCATCAAGGAGGTAGTGGAGTATGAATCTTAATCGTGACTCCACAAGGAACTCTTACTAAGTTCGTGTTTGAACTTAAGTGTCCATGTTCCACCAATGAAGCTGAATATGAAGCTTTGATTGTCGGATTAGAGATACTAATAGAAATAAAAGCAAGGAATGTGCATATCTTTGGAGATTATCAATTGGTTATCAAACAACTTACTCAAGAATGCAAGTGTACCAACTACAACTTGACCAAATATTGTATCATAGCTAGTAAGTTAATGAAAAAATTTGATGACGTAATTGTCAAATGTATTCCCAGAAATTTGAATCAATATGCTAATGAGTTGTCTCAAATAGCCTCAGGATACAAGATATCTCAAAAGGCTTTGTCAAGACTAATGGAAATCAGAGAATTATTGTATCCATTAGAAGAAAGAGATATTTTGGTTCATGATGTAATTCTACCTAATGACTGGAGGTCGCCAATAATTGAATATTTGGAAAATCCTAGTCAGAATGAAGATAGGAAAATGAAATACAAAGCATTGAAATACACAATGCAAGGAGGACTGTTATATAGAATGTATGTTGACTGGACTCTACACAAGTGCCTGAGTGAACAAGATGCTTATTTGGCTCTGTCGGAAGTCCATGAGGGCATATGTGGAGCCCATCAGGCAGGAGATAAACTAAAATGGATTCTTCGACGAAGTTTGTATTATTGGCCAGCTATCATTAAAGATTGTATTATGTTTGCCAAGTCTTGTGAACAATGTCAGAAACATGGTCATATACAAAATGTATAGGCCAACGAATTACATTCTATTGTCAAGCCTTGGCCATTCCGAGGATGGGCTTTGGATTTAATTGGCCAAATACATCCTTCTTCATCGAAAGGACATCAATTCATTTTAGTTGGAGTTGATTACTTTACCAAATGGGTAGAAGCAGTTTTCCTTAAAGTAGTCACCCAACATGACGTAATTGATTTTATTGAAAATCACATTATTTGTCGATTTGGCATACCCCAAACGTTGACAACAGATCAAGGGTCAGTATTCGTCGGCAAGAAAGTTGTGGAATACGCTGGTTCTAGGCATATAAAAATGCTCACATCTACACCATACTATGCACAAGCTAATGGCCAAGTTGAGGCCATAAATAAGATCATTATTAGTCTTATAAAAAAACTTGTCGACAACCTAAGAATTGGCATAATACTCTTGATCAAATACTGTGGGCATATAGAAATTTACCTAGGCAGGTGACAGGAACTTCACCATATCGGCTAAATTATGGACATGATCCTGTGTTTCCTGTCGAAATCAATCTTCAGTCTACTCGCATTCACAGGCAAAATGACTTGCCTACCAACCAATACTGGAATGCAATGCTGGACGAATTGGATGTGTTAAGTGATGAAAGATTGATTGCATTAGAAAATTTGATTCGACAGAAGGAAAGAATTACAAAGTTCTATGATAGTCGTGTTAAGTTCAAATCATTTAAGGTAGATGATCTGGTGTGGAAAGTCATTTTGCCCATGGATAAAAGTTGTCGAGAATATGGTAAATGGTCACCTAAATGGGAAGGACCATTTAGAGTTGATAAAGCGTTTTCTGGGAATGCTTATGCACTTGTCAATATTGATACTGGCTCAAAATTAAGTCAATTAATGGCAAGTACTTGAAGGAATATAAACCGACAATGTTGGAAGTAAAAATTGATAACAAGTGAAAAGAAATGAGAATATTCACTAAATTGGCAATACAATGAGATATTGTCAAAAGCACAGATTGTCAGTCTAAGCCATATAGAGATTGGCAATATGACAATATGTTATCAGAATACAAATTGTCAATCAAGGTTAATCTAATCCTAAAGTCTAAGACTATGCTAAGTTCGCTAGCATTTTATCTTCCTCCCTTCAATAATGCAACGGTATAACCTAATTTGTTGAGGCTTCATTCCCCATTTGATGAGGTTTCAGTTACTCCATATGTCGAGGATGCGCAGAGACGCGGAGAAGGAGACGAGCAGAAGCAGATCTCACCATCATTTAACCCAGAGGGATGTAGTTGCTATGGTGGAATAACGATGACACCAAGAGAGAACCACTACCTTCCAGGATGAAGATGTTGGAACCAGATCAAGATGCACTCGTTCCGTTATGAGATCGACTTCTCCCAGATGTGCAGCGAGGTCAGCTCTAGATGTTATGGTGGTTGCTGACCTCCACTGTGTTTTTTTACGTTGGTTATTGACCTTCACTAAGAATATGACCATTAAAACAGAAACTTTGGTCTGAGATCTTAAGGTGGTAAGGTCAGACTCCCATGGGGGAAGAAATAAAAATGAATGAGAACCTTTTTTAGATGGAAGCATATTATGTGAAATACTCAACTATGAAATCGTTCGATTTGCAAACCTCATTGTTTATAGTTGGTCCAGAAAGACAACGAATTTAATGAGAGTTGGTTTACCAAAGTTTCGAAACTTATTATGGCATTTATGATGATTTGATTAGCATGAGTTACGAAGTTGATTGGAAACATACAGTCAAATCAAATAGTAGATAAACGTGCAGATAAGAAAAGAGACATTTTTTTATTAATCAACGGTTGTCGGAAGTCACAAGATTAGAGTTTGACAAAGAAAAGAATTACAACTATCAATTTTGGCCTAAGTTGAAATTGAAGGACAACTGATCCCATGCAAAGGAGAGGTCAGTCTTGTCAGCAGCAGCAGCTTCATGTTCGGGCTGTAATGCGCGGAGTTTGCCAACTACACTTTCAGCTTTCCGGCCAAGTTGAATAGATTCGTCCTCAATAGCTTTGACTTTGTCTCTACTCTTTTCTAGAGCTTTGTCAAACTTGGCGCATTTCAGATCTGTCAATTCAATCTCTGCCAACAGTTTCTTTCGATACTCCAGAAGACTCTCTTTGGTATGAATTCCGGTGGAAATAAGGTCAAGTTCCTTTTGTTTAGAAGTTTCCAGATCTCAGAACCGAGCTAAGAGATCATCTTTAATCTTTTATTCCTCCTCATAAGAAGGAATGATAGAAGTCATCCTTTCTAACTTTCCAGAGAGCCGCTCCCAGAATTTATAAATGGAGAGAAAGTGTGTGCGGCTCGACATAGGGAGATTGGAATGGAGAGGAGCGATCTCTTTGATGAGTCGTGACAATTCTTGTTGAATGCTAGCATCAAATAAAAGTGCATTAAAAGAATTTTCAAGAAGAGCCTGGAGATCATGCATAAGGCTGACGACTCGAGAATCACTGGAGTCATGTTGAGTTGATGAAGAGTTGGAAGAAAGTGTTGATTCTTTTTGGCTTACTTCCGACAGCATATTAATCTAAGTGTTGAAGTGAAGGGCCGGTTTAGGGTCAATAGACTTCATGATTGGAGGTCTGATTGCAGGTGGAGAAGGAACGATAGGAATTGTTTTAGCCAGCAGGGCTTCTATGTCAATATCCTCATCCGGAATTTCAATCATGACGGCAGTATCAACTGGTGTGTCGGCTACGGAAGTTGGAGTGATTGAAATGTGATGATGATGACTGGGGGGGGGGGGGGGGCATTTCTGGATTGAATTCGAGATGTTGAGGATCACCTGTCACACCTCTAGTGTCGACAATAGTGCTTCCCAAATTTCTGTCAACCTGTACCTCTGAATCAGATCGATTCGCTGGTTCGACAGTCTTATTGACAATTTCTTGAATAGTCATTGAATCTTCAATCTGAAGATATTTTTCCTAACATGAAGGAAAATGAGATAAATATGATGATAAAAATAATATAAAGGAAGATGACAAGATCAGTGGAAATACCATGTTAGAGTCTGAAGACATTAAGTCAACATCAGCACTTGCCTTTTCAGTTACTGGAATAGTCTCGACGACTTTCTCTTTCTGTCCAAATAAGAATAAGAGGTTGTGAACAAAAGGGTATAACTTGATAGATCAACTTAAATTTTTTTTACCTTGGATTGGTTGGAGGGAGAAGTGTTGGAGGAACTAACAACGATGTCTTGGACCTTAGATGCAGAACAGGCTTTGGCGGCATCAGAGTCTACCGAGATTGAAAAGCTTTTAGTAGACTTCAATTTTTTGGAAGGGAGGTCAGAAGCAGCAGCTTTCTCTTTTCTTTTCTTAGATCTTTTAATTGTCTGAGGATTAGAAATAGAAGCTTTGGTCGGCCGTGAGCTTTTCTTGACAGTTTTGGCCGCCACAGAAATTACGTCTTCATCATCATCATCATCTTCAAGTGCTTTTTAAGTCAATACATCAGATTTGGACTTACCAGGAAGAGGTTTGTCAAGAGGAATAGCTGTCAATAACAACATAAATAAGTTGATTGTCAGCAAAAGTGAAAGAATAAAAAATTATTTGACGAGTAAATACCTGAATTACAAGTTAGAATTTGCGAATGGAATCCAAAGTTGTCACCAGGTTGGAGAAACCGGCGAGCGAAGGTAACTGGATTTGGTTTTTCAAAAGGGTCAACGTAAGCACTCACGCTTTCTAAAAAGAAAAAGTTACCTCCTTTTGTCGGCTTTCCTGGGTGTGAATCAGCTAAACCAAAAGGGCCACAAGGAATAGGCACAGGTTTAGGAAAAGGAGCCTTTAAATTGTCAAAATATTCCCTGGTCATATTTGGAATGCCCCAATACTTGGCAAGCCTTTCAGATTCCTTATTGTCATGCTTCCTTTTGGCTTCATCTAAAACACTATTAGCATGACGAACCATATCAAACGGTCTTAAAGGATTCCACTTGATTTTGTAAAATTTTTCAAAGGCTTTAATTTCTTTATGAAGTTCACCTCGAGTTTTTTATGCTGGATCCTGTTCCTGCATAGAAGAATCATCCCCGTTACCCACAGTGTCTTCAATACAACTCAAGCAGGTCTTTAGAATTAGATGGTGGTTGGAATAGTACTCATCCCACCAGTCAAGAAAGCTTTGAGTTACTCCATGGAAGATAGAGAATGAGACAGGCTGTAAAAAGGCCCTACGAGCTTTATCCTCGTCACTGATGGCAACAATATTTTCATATGTTGGAACTTTGGCATCAATGAAGTTCTCGTCAGGGTTTGACGAGTAAGGAGCAGGAATAGATTGGCAGAAACCGAGCTTGCAAGCAGTGGTATTGGGCAAGTGAAGATAGATTCTATGGGTTTTGAAACCAGGACCATCAACAAAAATGATTTTTTGGCAAAGAAATTTGGTCCAAATTGACTTGTTAGATTTAGATATAGTGGTACTTAGTTTAGTAAACCACTCCGAACCATACTTCCGGTCAATAAAAGGAGTGAAATTGATCTTTGAAGAGGTGGACGAAAGAGAGTGAAAGATTTTAAAGTAGAACTTGAAGTTGGCAGTTTCATCTCTTGACAAAGATTCAGCAGACATGATGAGTGTGATTCCACATCATCTTTGTCTATCATTTTGCATGCATTTTCATGTAGTTTAGGCATATTTTTATTAGATTTTAGGTTAATTTTCCTTTGGAACGGGTAAGCCAGTTTTCGTGTGTTGTTTTGCAGATATCAAGGGTAAATTGCTCAAGATCAACCATGATGAAGTTTGGATGAAGATGGAGCTTTAAAACTGAAGAAAATGAGCCAAACAGAGCCCATCACGGCCATGATCGAGCAAAACTGAAAAAGAAGAAAGGCTGAAGTCAGAGTCTGTCACGGCCTGGCCGTGATAGCCATCACGGCCGTGACCCAAAACCACCACAAGTCAGAGCACATCACGGCCCAGCCGTGAAATTCATCACGGCCACAAACAGAGGGCTCGCGTCGCGAGCAGTATATTCGCGTCGCGAATGAATGGAATTTTCCAAAAGTGCCAGAGGCAGAGACCGTCACGGCCTGGCCGTGATGGCCATCACGGCCGTGACGCGCATTACTTGGACCTGAAGAAACCGAAATAGATCAGATTTTGAGTTGGTTTGGGACTCTAACTTCCCAATTTCTATAAATAAGGATCAAGGCATCAGAACACATCACACATTGGATCACATCCATAACAACTAGGACTTAGGCATAGATCTCTCTTCTCCTCTTCTCCTCTCTTCTCTGATTTTTGTATTTTCACTATGTTGTCAACCCAGCTTGTCATCTCCATGGCAAGACTGGAGTAGTAGTTTGTTTCTAGGGATTGGGGCTCTGCCCGAGGTTTGTAAATGATGTTGATTTGATGTAAAATCGTTGTTGATTTCGTTATTGTTTTAGATCTGATTTCTAGTGTGTTAATCACTCATAAATTTCGGCAACCGCTTATTTGCGTGACGTAGACGTTCTAAGGAGGAACCTAACGGTGAACTTAGGATTTCTAGGGTGATTCACTCGTAAAGCCCGACGGCCACTGGTTTGTGAGATGTGGATGATCCAAGGAGGAACCTAGCGGTGAACTTAGGTTATTTGCATGACTGAGACATTCTAAGGAGGAACCTAGCGGTGAACTTAGGTGTCGGACCTATAGAAGTCAGACTTGGGACTGAAATCACAAGAGTTAGAAGCCGTCCCTCGAGGAGCAACGAGTTGTCATGGAACGCAAAGGGTCCAATCCGGGATCGACTACCACGAGAGTAGGGGTCGGGTCAATTGGGCACGGCTTTTGTAACCCGAGAGGGAGCTTAAGCTATCAGAGGATAAACTCGCCTTCAAGGCAATTTCGGTAATCAACAAAGGTAAATCAGATTAGAAATATAAACAGCCTCGAAGGTAACCCAAATCCCTAGGAATCCGTTTAGATCCAAAACCCCAAAAACATTTGTTTTCTGCTCATCTATCTTTTAATTTCGAATTCAAAATCCTTTTCACTCAAAACATAAAAATCCTTTTTACAAAGTCCAGATCTAATCGATTCGGAAACCGATTGCGATTCGAGAACACAGTCTCTGTGGGTTCGATATCTTTTATTACTTGACGGCAGTCCGGTACACTTGCCGGATTCGCACGAGCGTGCAGCCGCAGCGCACATCAAGTTTTTGGCGCCGTTGCCGGGGACTGTGCCTTTTCGAATTTCAATTAGTTTTTAAATTGATTTTTCTGGACCCTTTTTCTTTTTGTTTGATTTTTATCTCTGAAATAAAAAAAATAAAAAAATAAAAAAAATCAAAAAAATTCTTTTCCTTCTATTGTATCCATCTCTCTGTGTGTTATATGCAAAGATCCCTAAGTCTTGGGAGCCTTAGTGAGATTGATCCGGAGATCGAGAGGACCTTCCACAGACGTAGAAGACTACAAAGAGAGGGAGAAAGGTTGAGTCCCGTTCCACTCATGGCAAATCAACCGGATACGAAGCCTTTGAAGGACTACGCAGCCCCAAATGCGAGAGGCTTGCGAACTGGGATTGCAAGGCCAGAGATTGAGGCGGAAAACTATACCATACCGCCCATGCTAATCAACATGATTAGGCAACATCAACTCGGAGGATTGCCTTCGGAGGACCCGAGCGATCATATAGAAACATTCTTAGAGTTCACCAATGCAATCAGGATTAATGGAGCCTCAGTCGATGTTGTGCGTTTGAGACTGTTCCCCTCATCTCTCACTGGAAAGGCGAAGGCCTGGCTTAAGCAAATTCCCGCTAATACCTTGACTACTTGGGACCAACTGGAGCAGGTGTTCTTGGAGAAATTCTTCCCTCCATCCAAGACGGCCTACATAAGAACCCAGATCACCGGCTTCTTCCAGAAAGACGGAGAATCATTATCAGAAGCTTGGGATCGCTACAAGGGACTGCTGGAGTCGTGCCCACATCACGGACTCGAGAGGTGGTTAATAGTGCACACCTTCTATAACGGATTGGATTACTCTTCGAAGGTGTCACTAGATTCTGCAGCCGGTGGAGCGTTTATGAATAGGCCTCTCACTGAGGCATTCAACATCATCGAGAATGTCGCCACCAACTACCACCAATGGGGATCCGAAAGAGGTAATAACCCGAACAAGATTTCGGGGGGTAAGTTTGAGGTAAATAGCACAGATCTTATTATGTCAAAGATAGACTCACTTAATAAACGTTTTGATCGGCTGGAAAGAGCTAATGTGAGTGCATTAGGTGCTACTAACCTTGTTTGTGAGATTTGTGGAATGCAGGGACATGACATGATGGAATGCCCTCGTGGCATCGCACATGGATCCGGTGCTTCGGGTGAACAAGTGAACTCTTGTAACAACTACTACGATACGAACCCGAAGCTGCCCAACTATGCTCCCCCAAATCCCTACAACCAAAGAAGAAACAACCCTTACCTCTCTTACGGCAACTACAGCAACACGCTTAACCATGAGTTCCAAGAGGGTCAAGGTAATAAGAGAGCAGCACCGGGGTATCCTCAGGTACAAAGATCTAAACTCGAGACTTTATTTGAAAGTTTTGTTGAAACTCAGACAAAACAGAATGAGGAGTTTAGACAACAAGGAAGGGCAGTGAGTGAAGCAATAAAGGAGCTAGCATCTAAGGTAGACAACTTAGCAACTCATAACAAGATGCTAGAAACCCAGATTGCCCAACAAGCCAGCACGTACTCGAGACCTAAGGGTGCATTCCCGGGGCAACCTGAAGCAAATCCCAATGAGCATTGCAATGTCATACACTTGAGGGATGATAAGCTTGGGGTGGGGGTAGCTGAGATGGAGGTGGAACCGGAGGAGGACACGAGTGAAAAAGAAGAGCCAGAACCGAAGTATGTCCCTCCACCACCGTACCAACCCCCGATACCTTTCCCACAAAGGTTGGTCAGGAAAAAGCAAGTAGATGTAGAGACTAAAATGCCTACTAAACTGAAAGACCCAGGTAGTTTCTCCATCTCTTGCTCGATTGAACAAGTGCAAATAGACCCAGCCTTATGTGACCTAGGGGCTAGCACGAGCTTGATGTCCCTCACTATCATGGAAAGGTTGGGAAGCAAAGAGTTGAGACCATTCAAATTCCCCTTACAAATTGCGGATGGCTCAACTAGGACTCCTCTAGGCATACTAGAGAATGTTCCTGTAAAGGTAGGGAAAATTCTCATCCCTACCGACTTCCTGGTATTGGACATGAAAGGGAATTCTAAATTTCCCATCATTTTAGGAAGGCCATTCTTGGCAACCGCTGGAGCGGTAATAGACGTAAGGAATGGCAAACTCTCTCTAAATGTAGAGGAAGGTAGGGTAAATTTTCAGTTGACTAACTCTTGTAACAACCCTCCTTTTGAGAGCCATGTGTGTAGAATTGATGTAACGTCTCCAGCGGTAGAGAAAGAACTTAGCATGGAAGCAACCCCAAAGATATGCATGGTTGAAGATGCACCCAGTGGTGAAGTTGGAATTGCTGTCCATGCGGAAACAAAACTTCCGCCGGAAGAAAGGAAGGCTAGGAAGCTCCGAGAGAAAAGAGCGAAGCGGAAGCGTTATCGGCCGTATGAGCAGAAACGGTTATTTGAAGTTCCTTGGAAGAGAAGTGTGCCTGCACCTCTACGCCCAGCCGACCCCGGTTGATTTAAGGAAGTTTGGTCAAACTTAAGACCATAAATAAGCGCTTCTTGGGAGGCAACCCAAGTTTTCTTTCCCTTTTTCCTTTTGTTTTTGATTTAACCTCTTGAATAATTTGAGAAGATCAAGAGGCAAAAATATCATTGATAGTGTTTGTCTAGTGTTTTCAGGTTGAGAAAGAGAAGAAGAGCATAAAAAAGATAAAGTCAGAGGCCATCACGCCCTGGCCGTGACAGTGGTCACGGCCGTGATGAAATAAACAAGAGCACAGAAAGGAACACGACCTAGCCGTGACAACCATCACGGGCGTGATGAGTAGGATGCCAAGATCAGAGAGCATCACAGCCTAGCCGTGATGTAGATCACGGCCGTGACAGGGCAACTCCTGAGGACCAGAAACGATCACAGCCTGCCCGTGAAGAGCCTCACGGCCGTGATACTATTTCCACCCAAGTTTTGACTGGAATGTGAAGCCAACAACCGACTCGGTAAGTTGTTCCATTTTTCTCCTCTCTCCGACTTGATTATTTACATTGGAGACAATGTAAGTAATCAAGCTTGGGGTAGGGGTATTTATTTTTGCATTTGCATTGTTGCATTCATATTGCATTCTCATAGGCATAGATTGGTATGATCACATTCTCTAGATTGCCCCTTACTTAGAACATGTATCCGATTGTGAGAACTTGGAGCCAAATGAATTGAGATAGTGAACTTTGAACCCAATTTTTCATTATTCTTGTGATATGGCTAAAAATAAAAATTCTTGAGATAGTCATTTGATAGTTGATAATTAGCATGTGGTTCCTTAAATTTGTGTACCTCGCTGATTTTTGAACTACTAAATGTAAGATTTTGAGCCAAATAGGGGTATTCACTAAATCTACCCCATTTCTTGTGATAGAGTGTTGTAATTCCTCTTGGACTGTATTTTCTAGAACTTGACTTGAAACCATTTCAAAACTTAAAAATTTCTGAAAACATTTTTGAAAATGATTGAGGCACTAAGTATTTTTCCGGCCTCCCGAGCTTTGAATGATAAATGCTACCCCTTAGTTGCCCAATTTTGAGCTTAAAGATAAAATACTTTTCTTGGTACCTTGAATTACTTTGATGAATAATGCTTGGTATGACACCTTTTAAAGTATTACAAAAAGGGCAAAATGGTAGTTGGAAAAAGAATGGGATGAAAATATTTCTCTTGAGCTAAAAAGCTCCCCTTCTCCAAACAAATAAAAATGAAATAAACAGAAAAAAATGGAGAAGGGGATGACAAAGAAAGTGAGAAATGAAAAGAAAAAAAATAAAATAAATAAATAAATAAATATATATATATATATATATATATATATATATATATATATATATATATAGAAGGAAGAAAGGTGGAAAAAGTAAATCAAAGCCCCCAAAAGGTATTTTAGAAGGTGTCATACTTTGTAATGTTTGATAATCTGTCTAGCCTTCTTGAAATTCCCTTTCCTTGATTTTCCCACCTAACAATAAATCCCATGGCCACATTACAACCAAAGGAAAAGACCTCTTGATTCTTAAGTGTTTTCATAAATAAAGTAGAGATTTGGTTAATAGTCAAGCCTATGGTAAAATACTTTCCTTGAGGAAATGGAGTGAATTGTCAATAAACCCTAAAACACTTGAGTGAGGTGAGATGAGTGCCCAAATCAGTGAGAACATGAACTTGAAGAACCTAAGCGTCTAATTGGACATGAACTTGATTATCTCTTGAGTGCTTATTAAAAATGCCTATCACTTGGATTAGCTTCTAGGGTTTTTGGTTCACTATCCATGTTTTAATTGATTTATCTTATGGCCTGAGTAATTGCTTGAGGACAAGCAAAGTTTTAAGCTTGGGGTGATTTGATGAGTGTGATTCCACATCATCTTTGTCTATCATTTTGCATGCATTTTCATGTAGTTTAGGCATATTTTTATTAGATTTTAGGTTAATTTTCCTTTGGAACGGGTAAGGCGGTTTTCGTGTGTTGTTTTGCAGATATCAAGGGTAAATTGCTCAAGATCAACCATGATGAAGTTTGGATGAAGATGGAGCTTTAAAACTGAAGAAAATGAGCCAAACATAGCCCATCACGGCCATGATCGAGCAAAACTGAAAAAGAAGAAAGGCTGAAGTCAGAGTCTGTCACAGCCTAGCCGTGATAGCCATCACGGCCGTGACCCAAAACCACCACAAGTCAGAGCACATCACGGCCCAGCCGTGAAATTCATCACGGCCACAAACAGAGGGCTCGCGTCGCGAGCGGTATATTCGCGTCGCGAATGAATGGAATTTTCCAAAAGTGCCAGAGGCAGAGACCGTCACGGCCTGGCCGTGATGGCCATCACGGCCGTGACGTGCATTACTTGGACCTGAAGAAACCGAAATAGATCAGATTTTGAGTTGGTTTGGGACTCTAACTTCCCAATTTCTATAAATAAGGATCAAGGCATCAGAACACATCACACATTGGATCACATCCATAACAACTAGGACTTAGGCATAGATCTCTCTTCTCCTCTTCTCCTCTCTTCTCTGATTTTTGTATTTTCACTATGTTGTCAACCCAGCTTGTCATCTCCATGGCAAGACTGGAGTAGTAGTTTGTTTCTAGGGATTGGGGCTCTGCCCGAGGTTTGTAAATGATGTTGATTTGATGTAAAATCGTTGTTGATTTCGTTATTGTTTTAGATCTGATTTCTAGTGTGTTAATCACTCATAAATTTCGGCAACCGCTTATTTGCGTGACGTAGACGTTCTAAGGAGGAACCTAACGGTGAACTTAGGATTTCTAGGGTGTTTCACTCGTAAAGCCCGGCGGCCACTGGTTTGTGAGATGTGGATGATCCAAGGAGGAACCTAGCGGTGAACTTAGGTTATTTGCATGACTGAGACATTCTAAGGAGGAACCTAGCGGTGAACTTAGGTGTCGGACCTATAGAAGTCAGACTTGGGACTGAAATCACGAGAGTTAGAAGCCGTCCCTCGAGGAGCAACGAGTTGTCACGGAACGCAAAGGGTCCAATCTGGGATCGACTACCACGAGAGTAGGGGTCGGGTCAATTGGGCACGGCTTTTGTAACCCGAGAGGGAGCTTAAGCTATCAGAGGATAAACTCGCCTTCAAGGCAATTTCGGTAATCAACAAAGGTAAATCAGATTAGCAACATAAACAGCCTCGAAGGTAACCCAAATCCCTAGGAATCCGTTTAGATCCAAAACCCCAAAAACATTTGTTTTCTGCTCATCTATCTTTTAATTTCGAATTCAAAATCCTTTTCACTCAAAACATAAAAATCCTTTTTACAAAGTCCAGATCTAATCGATTCGAAAACCGATTGCGATTCGAGAACACAGTCTCTGTGGGTTCGATATCTTTTATTACTTGACGGCAGTCCGGTACACTTGCCGGAATCGCACGAGCGTCGTCGCGCGTCGACTTACGCCACATCAAGATACATAACAGAGATAAGAGCCATAAGTATCGATTGACAAGTCCAAAGGAGCTATGTATGAAAATTGACGCTCTAAGACAGCATTCAACCACAACTGGAGAAGCCAAAGAGGCCCTCCTACGTTAGTTTTCTTCTGTCTAGATCTGACAGTATCAACTAACATACTCATATTGTTATAAAGATTAGCCAAAACGCATTGGCCCAATGTTAATCTCTTGCCAATTGACAAAAGATTAGCAAGAGGAACATATGAAGCAATCAAAGTAGCAGACTTGCTACAGAAGACATAAGAA
Source organism: Sophora flavescens (assembly GCA_030762895.1). Classification (NCBI taxonomy): domain Eukaryota; kingdom Viridiplantae; phylum Streptophyta; class Magnoliopsida; order Fabales; family Fabaceae; genus Sophora; species Sophora flavescens. The sequence continues at coordinate 117,863,016 of CM061069.1, forward strand.
CATAGCCAAAGAAACAGAAAGGCTACGTGTTCAGTATCCGTCACGGGTTCTTGGTCTCCACCTCTAAAATCTGTTATATATTTAGAGAAAGAGCATTTTGGAACATAGACATCAATTTGATTCTCAACTTCGACATCGGAGTGCATAATAGGGCCATCTGGACGAAGGCCCGTAATAGCTGATATGTCGAATAAAGTCAGACCCATCATTCCATAAGGGAAGTGGAAATTATTTGTGGTTCTGTTCCAGAAAAAGATTGACGCCCCTATTAAAGAAAAATCTACTAATTTAACATGACGAGAAAGCTGAATAAATTCAAAAATTCGAACTTCGTCCCACACGTTGCGTTTTTCAGCCCAGACTCGGTCAAGCCAACTAATGTAAGCATCAAAACGAGTAGCAGGAGGCATTCTAAAAATTCTATTTCTCTTTTTAAAGACATGAATAGGGATTGGAGTTAATGAAGATAAGATAACCTCATTTGAGTTAGCAGAAGGAAAAGAACCATGTACATCCTCAGAAATTTCATTCTAGGCTACAAGAGGACCCAAGAATGCAACAGGCGGACTCAAAGCAACGGAAGAATCATGAACAGGGTAAATTACCTTAGATTCCTGCCATAACTCTGATTCTTCCAAAATTGGGTCTTGAACCACTGCCCTAAGAGGAGCAATCGTGGCTCGAGGTACTGAAGTTGACATCTTTGAAGATGTTTCCATGGAGATTAAACGAAGTGATGAAGAGGAAAGGTTTTTCCTTTAAAGAAGAAGGGTTTTTCGCGAGGGAAGAGGAACGGTAAGAAGAAGAAAATCACAAAAGTGATGTGACTGCTATTTAAAGAAGAGTGAAGGTCTCTAGTTCGAATTTCGAGAAACCTGCATCGTTATGATTATCCCTATTAAGTAGGGATGAGATTAAAATGAGATTTAGTTAACGGAATAAAATCCGGAATTGAGAGAATTCGTTGGCAATTTAAAATTCAAATTTTACTATTCTTTCGGGCAAGGTCGTCGAAAAGCAAAACTTGGGGGGCATCTGTTAGTGGAAGAATTTTAAACTCTCGACAGAAATAATTTCGACAGGATGACGAAGGAATTGAAGTAAAGAATGTTACTAAGTGTCGAAAATACTTAGCTGATAAGAAAGTGTACATGTCAACGAAAAGATAGATTGACAAACAGTCTTTTTGACGAAATTAATGGGAGGATTGTCAAAGATATGGAAAGAGAAAAAATGACTAAGTCTCAAAATCGACAATATAGTCAAGATAAGTTGTCAAGCAGTTAATCCCGTCAAAGACAAGCCAGTTGACATGAAGCGGTTCAAGACTTTGAACAGTTATTGGAATTGTATTGACAAGCAGTTTAAATGTAAAGCCTAAGAGAACTGCCAAGGACATGTGGCAGTCATTTAGATAGGAAGTTACTACTAGGTAGTTATTTTGTTTAACTATAAATACGAGTTATTATAATGTAATAAAGGAGGTTACTTGATACACATCCTACACATCTCGATCACACAACAGATTGACGGATTACATTCAAGTATTCCCCCCATCCTTCTTATTTCAATATTATGGCAAAATTCAATGCCATTTTCATCCTTTTTGTTCAAGTTCTTTACTTGTTCCTTTTAATTTCCAGTATTTCTCTCAAGTTTCATCTTTTAAGTTTATTTTATTTCTTGCAAGTGGTATAATTTAGATCTTTCTTTACTTAACTTTCCTTTCAAGCTTCAGTTTTCTTTTCAGTGTAAACTTAGTATGATTAGGAAGTTATTTCCTATTAAATAATTGTCCTTCTTTTTAAACTTCAAACTTATCTTTTCAAACTCAAGCAGTTTTACTGTCAACTTTCATTATTGACAATATTCTACACATCTCTTTCAAACTTACATATTTATTTCGACACTAAGTCCTTACCCATAAATCCTAATTTGGCTACTTTGTCAAATTCATACTTGGCAGTTAATTCATACATACATTCTGACGAGATTACCGCATAACTCGTAGGTCCCGCACTCGTCTGATCTATAATTATTTGTCACGAAGGAATTTTTGGATACCAACCAAAAACCAACGTTAACAACTACATCAATGAGAATTAAATCAGGTATATAGCTAATGATATCATGTCGATCATGGACAACGATTCTCTGCTTCTTGTTTGAGGCATTGATGCCCACTGTTAAATGATGAAAACCTGACAAGATGAAAGTCGGGAATTAAGTTATTGCAATATTACTTAATTCACGACTAACATCAAGTTGGATTTTCTTCATACAACCTTGAACATCAATGCCTCAAACAAGAAGGAGAAAATCAATGTCCATGATGGACATGATATCATAAACAATATGCCTAATTAGATGCTCAATTACATATTATCTTTTTTTCCCACTAAAGACGTACTACATAATAGTGTATTTATGAAATATTGGATAGTAAATTTCTACTGCTGGTTTAAACAATGAAGGTGTCTATTTATTAACTTTATAAATAAAGTTTTGCAAAATCGTTTAACTAAAGTCATGCATACTTTCACTCGTTATCTTAACTTTAGTTGTAAAAAAAAAGGATAGCTAATGGACTCCCCTTCCTAAAGTGTTTCTTTTGCTTCAATTCTAAGAGTCCAACAACTTTGTATATATTAATTTTTTAGTCATTTTTTTTAAGTTTTTCCATTATCAATTTTTTTTAAAAAAAATACTACTCTACCTCATTTGGATCTGACTAATTGCTACAACCTTATTTTTCCTCACTCTAATTATTTCAAAAGCCTAAAACTCTTAAACTCCCTGATATTAAGTTTATTGGAGGTTTGATTATCCCATCAAAAGGATATGGTTCTTAACTTCCCAGTTCTTGAATTATTTGATACTCATCCTTACATATGGATGAATGTTAATAGTATTATTACTAAAGCACATTTGCTAGATAGCTTTTCTTTAGTTTTTGCGAACTTTGATAGTAGGAGTACTTCATCGCTTGTTTTGAAAAATTGGAAAAACTAATGAGAAGCTTCCTACCAAAAGTGCTTTAATTATAATATATCCACAACCAACTTTATGTAAGAGTGACTATGAAATAATTCAAGAATTGGGAAGTTAATAACTATCTCTTCTTGATAAGATATTCAAACTTTGATAAACTTAATATAAAAAAGTTTGAGAGTGTTTAGGCTTTTGAAATAATAAGAGGAAGCAAAAATAAAGATGCAACAAATGTTAAGGTCCAAATGAACTGGAGAAGTGTTTTGAAAAGAAAAAGTAAAAAACTATAAAAAGTTGTTTTATAAAATAACCAATATAAAGCTTTTGAACTCTTAGTTTAAAGTCAGAATACATCCACATAGCAAGGGGACGACATGATTTTGAATTTTTAAAAATCAAGTTCAAAGATAAATAGTGAAAATATGAGTAACCCTTTTGTTTTGTTTTCTCTTGTTTGATGTGAGTAACACCCCATTTTTACTGTTTTTCAATTTCGGCATAATTTTAATTGTTTATATTTTTTTTATCTAAGACCTAGAAAATTATTTTGGATAAAACAAAATCATAATTATACTCTACCTTATGGTAGAAGGTTATGGTAAAAATTTAGGTTTAAAATTCAGATAGAACCCGGTCTGCGTTTTCACTGACAATAAAATTTTACAGATCAAAAAACCTAATTTTGATCCGAGAATTAAACAGTTTAGATTCTTATCACTTTTCCAACGAGATAGGCTATTTTGAAAAATATCACAAAAAAATAAAGTATTATACTTTCTTCGGGTGAACTATCAACAATCGGGTAATCGACAAAATCGAGAACGGATGTGCAGAGATAGAATCGGGCACCGAGTGATGTGACAACTTGCCACCTCGGGGTGGTGAGTCATGGGGTGATTCACCACCATGACTCACCAAGTAACAATGGTGTTTCAAAAAAATGACTAACCTTCTTAAGGAAATGACCATTATACCCTTAAACTTTCATGGAATTTCCAAGTTTGTCTCACAAAATTTTGGACCTAATTACACCCCCCAATGGTACACGGCCTACCCCCTTCACACACTTAACCATTTCATTTTTGCCACTTCATCTTTTCCAAAGATCATTCTCTCTAAAAACCTAAGAATATCATTGTTGAAAGATTTCTATTTTGATCACCTTTCTTTATTTCTTTCATCATCTAGAGGTAAATCCTCATCAACTATGATCATGATTACTCTTCACATCCTTTATTTCCGTTCATTCTTGTCAAGATTACTAGAATGCTATTGTCCTTGATATTCTTCAATTAATTCTAGAAAATCATAGAATAAGAATTTTTGAAGTATGATAATTTTTCCTTTCTCTCTAACACTCTAGGATCATGGATCCAAGACCTTGAAAAATTTAGAGATTCCTTGCTAATTTTTTTTTTGAATTGGTCGAACCCTATATCAAATGGATTAAATGAGTTTTCTTCAACCTTTAACTTGTGTAAGGATTTTTAGAAGCTATCCATGATCCCTAGATTGATGATCCAAGAGCATGAGAGCAAAGGAAATTTCCTCCCTAATTTTCTTGCTATGGCCGAAACCCCTTAGAAGTGGATTAAGTAGGATTTTACAATTTTCATACTTGTTTGATTTGTTGATTGTATAGGTATGGGTTATTTGTTGTTGTAAATATTTTAATGTTGATTGAGAAAAGGCTTTTAGAAAAGAAAAAAGGCATTTGATTCGTAAATGATTTTATTCTAAATGAAAAATAATTTAAAAAGTGCCTTACGGTGAAACTATGAGAAATAAATTTACTATTTAGGACAAAAACGTGTTAGAAATGAATTTCAAGGATTTGATGTGTTTTCGGAAAATAAAGTTCAAAAGAAAATGAATTTGAGAAAAATGAGTTTTCTTTACGATTTAACGTTTTACAAACGAATTTCAGCGGAAAAGATTTTCTGCAAAAGGGTTTTAAATCAGCGAAAATATTTCCGATAAACTTGGATAAGTTTCGGAGTTTTGTTTTGATATTTGTTGTTTCATAGAATGAAAACTATGTTTAAAAGTAAAAGTGAACCTAGTTGCCGAGACGTCGAGATTCTAGTGTTCTGTGAGAAAAACACGTAGATCGTTGATCTGTGTTATTTGTGGGGGACTTTATGTCCTATAAATGAAATGGTGGACTTCATGTCCCATGTCTGCGAACCTAGGATCGGCGTATCAACCTATAGTTTCGTCTAATGAGCACTCAAACTGTGTGTCATGTGTTGAATGTTAATGGGCTTGATGCCTGAGTAAGAATAGTCATGAGCTTTGAGCCTCGTCATGAAAGAACGAACGAAAAAGAAAAGCAGCAAGAACAAATGTTTTACATGCATGAGCTGTCAGACGTGCCATTGTGTGACGAGCTACAATCCATGAGTGGATCGATAAATTGAGGAAGTCAAGACTAAGGTAGGTCTATAGGGACATCTCGGTTCGTGAGCCACAAAGGCTGGGGCCTCGTGACCTCGAGCTGTGGACGTAATGATGTAAAACGTGGATATACTCAATCAGGGACTACTCAATATTATGTAGGTGATTGAGTGTGATAGCCCTGACCAATTGGGGTTCAGACCTCAGTGAATAGGCCGACCTCACGAAAATGATTGTGTTATGGGGATATTACAGCCTATATACTCGATGAAGGGAAGTTAGAATCTCCGGAGATTAAGAAACATATAGTGGACATTGAAGTGTCATGCATTTTTACAAAATAACGATGATTGTTGAGTATGAATCTCATTGTTTAAAATATTGAGATTATTGTTGAGGATTCACAGGTTCTGTTATGCATGTATTGGTGATTTTTGTTGTTATCTGTGTGTCGCGCATGTAGTTATCGTGATAAAAATCATATGTTGGTATCTCACCCTCGCGTTATATTTGTTTGTGGTTTTATTGTTGTACCTTGGTAGACGAGTACAAATGATGCAGAGGAGCTCCCGGTTTCACTTGGAGATACTAGTCTGATCTTTGAAGAGGACTTATGTAGATGAGATGACCATATGGGTCATTCTCGGTGGATTTTTGTAAAACGACCAGCTTAGGCTTTTGATATGTGTTTTTTTTTTAGGATAATATATATATATACACATGTGTGTGTGTGTGGGGGGGGGGGGGGGGCTTGGAGAGATTTTCTTTTGAATGTAAATCTAAGACTTTTCTTTTTGGTCATGTAAATATTTTCAGAAAACTCTTACATTACAATGACTTATAATGTTTCATATTACTATGAAGGATGAAATGTAGGTGTAGTAGTTTGTTTTACTTTATTGGTTACAGATTAATGTTTGGGGATATCGAAAAGAAATTTTTTTTACAGCATTTTCGAACATAGTTAATATGTAAACTATTTTCCGAAATTAACCAGCGTTCACTTTCTTTTTTATGTTTTCCGCATCAAGTTAGACATGTAGCACAAAGCAGGGTGTTCCAATGTGAGACAGACTTCTTCAATGTTCCAACCGGTAATAGAAATCTACAATCCAATGTTTTATAAGTACATCATCATGTACTACATTTTAGTAGAGAGTCAAGATAATACGTCACTGATAATTGAGCTAGGCTTTTTGCATATGATATCATGCGGTCATGGACAACGATTATCTGCTTCTTTTTTGAGGCATTGGTTCCCATTGTAGAATGAAGAAAACCAACAAGAAGAAAGTCGGGAATTAAGTTATTGCAATATTACTTAATTCACAACTAACATCATGTTTGATTTTCTTCAAATAACCTTGGACATCAATGCCTCAAACAAGAAGCAGAAAATCAATTTTCATGATGGACATGATATCATAAGAAATATACCTAACTAGATACTAAATTACATATTATCTTTTCACCTCACTAAAGACGTAGTACATGATAGTGTATTTATGAAATTTTGGATTTTAAATTTCTACTATTAGTTTGAACAATGAAGATGTCTATCAATCATATCTAAAAAAGAAGAAAAAACAAGGCTTTATTGACTTTATGAAAGTTCTCAAAAATCGTTCAAATAAAGTCATGCATACTTTCACTCGTTATCTTAACTTTAATTGTAAAAAAATGATAAGTGATGGAATCCCCTTCCTACCGTGTTTCTCTTTTGCCTCAATTCTAAGAGTCCATCAGCTTTGTTTATTATTTTTTTAAGCAATTTTTATAGTTTTTCCATTTTCCTTTATTTTTTTTAAATACTACTCTACCTCAATTGGATCTCACCACTTGCTACAACCTTATTTTCCCTCACTATAATTATTTCAAAAGCCTAAAACTCTTAAACTCCATGATATTAAATTAATTGGAGGTTTGATTATCCCATCAAAAAGTGATGGTTCTCTTAACTTCCCAGTTCTTGAATTATTTGATACTCATCCTTACATATGGATGTAAGGATGAATGTTAATAGTATTATTACTAAAGCACATTTGTTAGAAAACTTTTCATTAGTTTTTGCAAATTTTGATAGTATGAGTACTTCATCGCTTGTTTTGAAAAATTCGAAAAACTAATGAGAAGCTTCCTACCAAAAGTGCTTTAACAGTAATATATCAACAACCAACTGTATGTAAGAGTGACTATGAAATAATTCAAGAATCGGGAAGTTAATAACTATTTCTTCTTGATAAGACATTCAAACTCTGATTGTAACACCCTTATTTTTTCACTGCTTTCTAATGTTGGTAATAAATATATAAATGTTTATATTTTTATCCGGGACTTAGAAAATGATTTTGGGTAAACCACTGTCATTTCCATGTCATGCTTGATATCATAGGGTTACAATGAAATTTTGGGTTGAAAATTCAGACGGAACCCGGTCTGCGTTTTCGCTGACCGTAAAAGCTTACTGCTCAAAAAATCTAATTTTAATTCGTGAACGAGATGAATAATGTTTTTATCGTATTTGCTATGATACTGGAAGTTTTGAAAATTTTAGCGTAAAAATATATTATATTTACTGCGGGCGAAAAGTCGAGATATCTCTAGGAAAACCTGAGTAAGATGAATCAGGGGGTCAGCAACGGAGCTGAGATGACTGATGTGACTGAGATGACAAGCATTTATGATGATCCTATCCGAGTCATAATGGCCAGAATGGCACATTAATGACATTAGATATTTTTATGTGAAAAAAACCATTTTACCCCTAGTTTCACATGATAATTACAAGCCTTGCCATTGTGATTTTGGACCAAAATACCCCCCAAACCCATGGCTCCCCCTATTTGGCACCACGCTTAGGCAGATTTCTCTTCATTGTCATCATCTTTCTTAAGAACAAAACCATATTTCTTAAAGAACTCCAAGAACACTTTGGTTGGATTTGTGAAGAACATCAACCAAATCATCCATTTATTTGATCATCAAGAGGTAATTTCTTCCCTCCTTGATTATTTAACTCTTTCTCTTAACAACTTTTATGAGTTTATGCCATGAATCATTATGTTCATCAATTTGATTAAAGTTCGTGAAGCTTTCTTCAAAAATTCATAAGAAATTGTAGAAAAATCATTTTGACTTGAAACCAATTCCTATGACCTCATGATAATCTCTATATTTGTTATCCAAGAGCATGTTTTCAAAAAACAAATTCCTCCCTATTCTTTATCCCTTGGCCGAAACCTCACACATGGGCGTATAGGGATTTTGTTTCAAAAACTTGTTGAATGATCATTTGATTCATCTTTTACTTCTTATGATTATTGAATCCAAGTGATTATAAAACCAAAAATCAAACCCTAGCCTATTTTCTTCAAAAGGGCCGAAACCCTAATTTTATTTGTTGGATGGATTTTTGATTCAAAGTTGTGATGAGACCGAAACCCTAGTTCATGGAGCTAGATGAGTTTCATTCAAAGTTCTTAGTTCATGATCTTAGTTTAAGTGCTTAATCAGGCTTAGGTTGCTTAAGGATCATAAATCCATAAGTTAGAAAATTTTTAATTTTCCTAACCTAGCAATCTAGAAGAGGCTGAACCCTAACCCTAACCCTCTTGAATAAGTGTGTTTTTGTTTGATTTTGATTTATTTTGGTTGCAATTTGTTATGAATGAACCAATCGGATTGAGTTGATCTAAGCCGACGGTGGAAAACCATATCCTAATCGGAATGTTCTTGAGAAAGTTTAGTTTGAATCTCCAAGAGGTAAGGAGAGTTTGTCTGAGGAGTTTAAGATAATCGCATGTTAGTTGTTTGAGTTGTGTGTAAATTATTCATAGTAATTTCTTGTGATTTAAATTGTTGGTTGTTAATTATTGATTTGATTATGTGTTTAATTGAATTTTTGTGAAATGTTGATTTACATGGTTATAATTAAATTGTTAAATTATAATTGTAATGCATGCCATGAATTGGATGTATGTCATGCTATACTGTGTTGAAATTATCTGCTGTTGAGTGATGGATTGAGAAACCTGACATTGGTCAGTGTTCAATTTAATTTGAGGATAAAAGCTTAATAAGCTTAAATAATTAATCAAAGTGATTAATTGTGGAATTTTGAGATAAAGTGAAAAATTATTACTTTAATAATATTTTTGTAGAAATTGTGTCAATAAGTGACAGTGAGGGCGAAACTGTGAAAATTTTTCACAGGCACTAGTTTTTCTAAAATAAGTTCAATTTTATTATAAAATGTTATTTAAAGTGATTAAGCTCCGAAAATAACGTAATATACATGTCAGAACAATTACTTATAACAGAAAAGTCATTTAAGTTAGAAAAAGTTTTTTATGAAAAATTTTGAGGAAAAAGTTTTATTTTATTATTATAAATTGTATTTAGAAATGATTTTTTAAAAGTTGACGTTTATCGAGAACAATTTTCAGAAATGAAGTAATTGGAAAGAAAAGAGTTTATCAATGATTTTCACATTTTATCAACGTTTTTCATAGAAAAGAATTTCTATAAGAGGATTTTATTCAGTGACATTATTTCTTTAAACTTGGATAAGTTTCGGAGGTTTGGTTTTGTATTTGTTTTTCACCGAGCGAAATTTTTTAAAAAGGATAAACGAACCTAGTGACCGAGACGTCGGGGTTCTAGTGTTCCGTGGACACGTATATCAGGGATCTGTGTCATTGGACCGAGTGTCCTGTAAAGGTTTTTTTGGACTGTGTGTCCTAAATTTTACGTGGAAAATGTGAGTTCCATATCCGCGAGCCTAAGACTGGTGCATTAGTTTAGGGCTTTGCGATTGAGCACTCGGACTACACTGTGTTGAGTTTAAAACATTTGGACTGTGTGTCCTATGTTTGTTTAAAGCAAGAAGTCTTGATATAAAAATTAAGCATGGTTGTGAGCTTTGGGCTTCGACAAGGAAATATTATTACGACAAAGAAAACAAAACGAGAATAAAAGTTTTTCTCATGCATTTTTGGCAAATGTGCCATGTGTTATGATCATTGAGTCCTGAGTGGACCAATGTATCTTTTATGGATTATGTTTCCATTTGGTCATTGGATTCTGAGTGAGCCAATGTATCTTTACTGGACTTTGTTTCCAATTTTATGCGATGACTATTGAGGTTCTGAGTGATGCAATAGGTTATGGACAATAAACTCCATTGATCGCAGTAACTAATGTGTTCTGTGTGGACCAATGAGTTACATTTTTGAACAATAACCTTGGTGTACTGAGTGATGACCATTGTGTTATGTGTTCTTTTGGACATTGTTTTATTTCGTTTTACAATGAGCCATGTAAAGAGATTGATCTGCTCAAAACGAAACAGAAAGTTGTGTGATCTCCGGAGATTAGGTATCAAAATAGAGCCTAAATATTGAAGTGTCATGTATTTTTATAAATTGACGATGATTGTCGGGTATGAAACCCTTTGGATAAAATTATTCTACTGTTAGATAATTTTTGTATGCTGTGAATATCTGGTATATGTTGTTTTATGTGTCGTGCATACGGTTGTCTTATCAAAACTTATATATTGGTATCTCACCCTTGCACATATGTTTGTTGTTTCCTCTTCTATGTTGAATATATATATATATATATACACGTTCAGATGGATACGGATGCAGTGGATCTGAACTACTCGGGGGTCCGAGCCCTAGGGTTTGACAACGATGATCAAGGGAACACCTGGGTGATCCACCCAGGGGCTCGGAGTGCTACCTACACGGGTCCGATGAGGACACTCCGAGGGATTGTAGCAGATGGACCACAACAGCTCATTCACAGCAGGGAGACAATCGATGTTTCACTACCTCCCATTTGGATGATCTTACAGCATCTGGTACGCCTCGGGGACTTAGAGCATCAACCACCTCTGCACGTTCAGCCTTTATAGCAGGTAGCCTCGGAGTCACCTCCTGGGCCTATAGTCTTGATCCCGGAGGAGGCTGGAGGAGGATCCTGATGAGGATCCGGACTATGTTCCTCTGGAGGATGGAGTAGTCCCGGATATTGGAGAGGGGGCTGATGTATCCTCTCCAGATACACCTCCTGGAGGTGGGGGTGTCTATACTGGACTCTCCAATGGGTTTTTGTAGTGGTGACCAGCTGTAGGGTATAGTATTTTTGGGTAGAGTGTGATTTTAGATAGTCTGACTTATTGGCTACTAAGTGCCATCTTTTTTAGTAGTTTTTTTCAGACTCCCACTGTGAGGTTATGTAGTTTCAGTTTGATGTGATATATGTTTGACAATAGATGGTGACTGGTAAGAAAAAGGTTTTATGTAAAACTTTGATGATGCATATGTATAATATATAGCGATGTATATTAGGTTAATAGTGTTTGGGTGTGTGTACACTAAATAAAAAGAAAAAAAAAATTATCACCATTTTGATAAGAATAGGTAATTAGAAACTTATTTTGTTTTCCGTAGGAAACCAGCAAATTAATATTTTTGTTAAGTTTGAATTTTTATTTGCAACATGTTACGTAAATATGATACCCTGGGAATGGGGTGTCGCACTAATAAACTTAATATAAAAAAGTTTGAGAGTGTTTAGGCTTTTGAAATAATAAGAGGAAGCAAAAATAAAGATGCAATAAATGTTAAGGTCCAAATGAACTGGAGAAGTTTTTTGAAAAGAAAAAGTAAAAAACTATAAAATTTGTTTGTAAAATAATCAACACAAAGCTTTTGAACTCTTAGTTTAAAGCCATAATATATCCACATAGTAAGGGGATGACATGATTTTTTTTAAAAATAAATTTAAAAGATAAATGGTAAAAATATGAATAATATTAATTGAACGATTTTCGAGCATTTAGTTCATAAAGTTGATAACCCTTTGTTTTTTTTTTCTCTTGTTTGATGTGAGACAAACTTCTTCAATGTTCCAACTGGTAATAGAAATCTACAATCCAATGTTTTATAAGTACAGCATTATGTACTACATTTTAGTAGGGAGTCAAGATAATACGTCACTGAGAATTAAACCAGGCTTTTTGCATATGATATCATGCGGTCAAGGACGACGATTATCTGCTTCTTTTTTGAGGCATTGGTTCCCATGGTTGAATGAAGAAAACCAACAAGATGAAAGTCGAGAATTAAGTTATTGCAATATTACCTAATTCACAACTAACATCATGTTTAATTTTCTTCATCTAACCTTGGACATCAATGCCTCAAACAAGAAGCAGACAATCAATTTTTCTGATGGATATGATATCATAAGCAATATGCCTAATTAGATACTAAATTACATATTGTCTTTTCACCTCACTAAAGAAGTAGTACACGATAGTTTATTTATGAAACTTTGGATTTTAAATTTCTACTATTAGTTTGAACAATGAAGATGTCTATCAATCATATCTAAAAAAGAAGAAAATACAAAGCTTTATTAACTTTATGAATAAAGTTCTCCAAAATCGTTCAACTAAAGTCATGCATACTTTCACTCGTTATCTTAGCTTTAAGACTTAATTGAAATTTTGGTCCCCCAACTTTAACTCTCGTGCAATTTTGGTCCCTATTATTTTTTTTCAAGCACATTTAATCCTCCAATTTTTTGAAAGTTTAAAATTAGTCCCTTCATCCAATTTTCATTAATTTGTGTCCCACATAGTAGGTCTAATGCCACATGAACAAGTCCACCTGGATTTATTATATTAAATTAAATAATTATTATATTTAAATTATAATTTAAAATTTTTTTAAAAATTAGTGAAAAATAGAAAACCCGTGTGACTCATGAAAGTGAAACCCTGTAACCCGTTTTTGCAAACAGGACCCTGTAGCGCACACAGGAGCTGCCACGCCTTTGTTACTGTCACTCCGCCGTCGCAGCTCCACCGCAGCCGCCACTCTGACCACCGTAGAGGTGAAAGTTCAAATCCTACGCATGACATTTGCTCATCAAAAAAAATATTTGTGTTGATATTACTCAGGGAGCGTATGGTTTCCCTCTTTCTCTCTACAACCTTCTGTTGTTACTTTTTCAATTTAATTACACAGACACACACAGTCTCTCTGATTTTTCAGCAGAGTTTATGAGTTCTTGTTTTTAGTTCTGAGCAGTTCACCCTTTTGTGTCTTAGCCTCTGTCTAAGTTTGCACAATGACAATTTTATGATTACTACTTGCTTGTCAATAGGATTTTCGGTCACAATCGAGGTTTCGGTCAGGTTTAAAAGAGACACAATAATGGCGGGTTTGTTCTCATTAGTGGTGGCAGACGCAGTGGTGGAAGAGGAGGTGGTGGTGGAGGAGATGAATTAGGACCATTTTTTAATTTTAAATATAATTATTAATATTTTTTTTGACAAGATATATAATAATTATTTAATATAATAAATCTAGGTGGACTTGTCATGTTGTACTAGGCCTTCCATGTAGGACACAAATTGATGGAATTTGGATGAAGGGACTAATTTTGTAACTTTCAAAAAATTAGAGCACCAAATGTGCTCGAAAAAAAACAAAAGGGACCAAAATCGCATATAAACTAAAGTTGGGGGGACCAAAAGTACAATTAAGCCTAACGTTAATTGTAAAAAAATGATAACTAATGGATTGCCCTTCCTATTATGTTTCTTTTGCCTCAATTATAAGAGTCCATCATCTTTGTGTTTATTATTTTTTAAGCAAATTTTATAGTTTTTCCATTTTCCTTTAATTTTTTTAAAAAATACTACTCTACCTCATTTGGATCTCATCACTTGCTACAACCTTATTTTCACTCACTCTAATTATTTCAAAAGTCTAAAACTCTTAAACTCGCTGATATTAAATTTATTGGAGGTTTGATTATCCCATAAAAAAGAGATGGTTCTTAACTTCTGATGAGTGTGATTTCACCTCATCTTTGTTTATCATTTTGCTTGTATTTTCATGTAGTTTAGGCACATTTAATTGGATTTTTGGTTATTTTTACTTTGGAACGGGTAAGGCGGTTTTCGTGGTGTTGTTTTCAGAAATCAAGGGTAAAATGCTCAGGATCAACCATGATGGAGTTTGGATGAAGATTGGGCTTGAAAAATGAAGAAAATGAGCCAAACAGATCCTATCACGGCCTAGCCGTGATGCCCATCACGGCCTAGCCGTGATGCCCATCACGGCCATGATCGAGCAGAGAAGAAGGCAAAAGTCAGAAGCTGTCACGGCCTAGCTGTGATCATCATCACGGCCATGACAGACTGTCTCGCGTCACGAATCTTCCTCTCGCCTCGCGAGAATCTGAAATCTATAGAAGTGCTCGAGGCAGAAGCCGTCACGGCCTGGCCGTGATGGACATCACGGCCGTGACGCGCATTACTTGGACCTGAAGCAACTGAATTGGATCAGAATTTGAGTTAGATTGGGATTCAAACTTCCCAAATCTATAAATATGGGATCAAGTCAGAGGCTTAAAAGACTTTGGGCTGCTACACTTAGGCTTTAATCTAGGATCTCTCTTCTCCTTCATCTTCTTCTCTTATTTTCTGTTTTCATGTTATTTGTAATCAAGCTTGTCGTCACCATGACAAGGCTTGAGTAGTAGCTTAGTTTCTAGGGATTGGGGCCATGCCCAAGTTTTGTTTATGATGTTAATTTGATGTAATATCTTTGTTAATTACGATTTTGTTTTAGATCTGATTTCTAGTGTTTGAATCACTCGTAAATTTGGTGGCCACTTGTTTGCGTGTCATAGACTTTGGACTAAAATCACGAGAGTTAGAAGCCGTCCTTCGAGGATCAATGAATTGTCACGAAACGCAAAGGTTCCAATTTGAATTCGACTACCACGAGAGTAGGGATTGGTTCAATTGGGCACGGCTTTTGTAACCCGAGAGGGAGCTTAAGCTATTTGAGGATAAATTCGCCTTCAAGGCAATTTCGATAGTTAACAAGGGTAATCGAGTTAGCAACGTAAACGATCTTGTTGGTAACCTAAATCCCTAGGAATCCTTTTAGATTCAAAAACCACAAATAGATTTGTTTTTTGTTTTATTTATCTCTTAATTCAAATTCAAAACCTTTTCAAAATCCAAATCCTTTTTATACAGTCCAGATTTACCAAATTAAAAATTAGTTGTGATTCGAGATCACAGTCTCTGTGGGATCGATATCTTTTATTACTTGGCGACAATCCGGTACACTTGTCGGGATCGCACGTGCGCTCGCACGACGTCCATCAAGTTTTTGGCGCCGTTGCCGGGGACTGTGCTTTCTCAAATCTCAATTTAATTTTTAAATTGATTTTTCTGGACTTTTTCTTTAATTTTCGTATTTTTTTAAAAAAAAATTCTTCTTCTTCGTTTTAGTATCTATCTCTCTGTGTTTTTCTGTTTTATGCAAAGGTTCCTAAGTCTTGGAAACCTTATTGAAGTCGACCCCGAAATCGAAAGGACCTTTCATAGACGTAGGAGGCTACAAAGAGAGAGAGAGAGGTTGATCCCCATTCCACCAATGGCGAATCTTCCGGATACGAAACCGTTAAAGGACTACGCAGCCCCAAATGCTAGGGGTTTGCGAACTGGGATTGCCAGGCCAGAGATTGAGGCGAAGAACTACACTATACTGCCTATGCTAATCAACATGATTAGGCAGCACCAATTCGGAGGATTGCCCTCGAAGGACCTGACTGATCACGTAGAAACATTCTTGGAGTTCACCGATACAATTAGGATTCATGGTGCCCCGATCGATGTTATACGCTTAAGGCTATTCCCCTCATCTCTGACTGGAAAGGCAAAGGCTTGGCTAAAGCAATTTCCCGCCAACACCATGTCTGCTTGGGACCAACTGGAACAGGTGTTCTTGGAGAAATTCTCCCCTCCATCCAAGACGGCCTATATACGAACCCAGATCACCGGCTTCTTCCAAAAAGACGGAGAATCCTTATCGGAAGCTTGGGATCGCTACAAGGGACTGCTGGAGTCTTGCCCTCACCATGGACTCGAGAGGTGGTTATTAGTGCACACCTTCTACAACGGATTGGATTACTCTTCGAAGGTGTCACTTGATTCTGCAGCTGGTGGAGCATTTATGAATAGGCCTCTGACTGAGGCATTCAACATCATTGAAAACGTGGCCACCAACTACCACCAATGGGGTTCAGAAAGAGGTAATAACCCGAACAAGATTTCGGGGGGTAAGTTTGAAGTTAATAGCACTGATCTTATAATGTCAAAAATAGACTCACTGAATAAACGTTTTGATCGGCTTGAAAGGGCTAATGTGAGTGCAATAGGTGCTACTAACATTGTTTGTGAGATTTGTGGAATGCAGGGACACGACATCATGGAGTGCCCACGAGGTATTGCTCATGGATCCGGCGCTTCGGGTGAACAAGTGAACGCCTATCACAACTTCTACGACACAAACCCGAAGTTTCCCAATTATGCTCCCCCAAATCCCTACAACCAAAGGAAGAACAACCCTTACCTCTCCTACGGCAACTACAGCAACACGCTGAACCACGAGTTCCAAGAGGGCCAAGGTAATAGGAAACCTGCACCGGGGTATCCTCAGGTACAGCAGTCTAAACTCGAGTCTTTATTGGAAAGTTTTGTTGAAACCCAAACAAAACAAAATGAGGAGTTTAGACAGCAAGGCAGGGCAGTAAACGAGGCAATAAAAGAGCTAGCATCTAAGACAGACAACTAAGCAATCCATAACAAGATGCTAGAAACCCAGATTGCCCAACAAGCTAGCACATACACTAGACCTAAGGGTACGTTCCCGGGTCAACCCGACGCTAATCCCATTGAGCATTGTAATGCCATACACTTGAGGGATGATAAGCTTGGGGTGGGGGAAAAGGACGTGGAACCAGATGAGGACATGAGCAAAGATGAAGAGCCAGAACCAAATTATGTCCCTCCACCACCGTACCAACCCCCGATACCTTTCCCACAAAGGTTGGTCAAGAAAAAGTAAGTAGACATATAAGCTAAAATGCCTCCTAAACTGAAAGACCCAGGTAGCTTATCTATCGCTTGCTCAATTAAACAAGTGCAAATCGACCAAGCGTTATGTGACTTAGGGGCTAGTGCGAGCTTGATGCCGCTCACTATCTTGGAAAGGTTGGGAACGAAAGAGTTGAGACCATTCAAATTCTCCTTACAATTTGCGGATGGCTCAACTAGGACTCCTCTAGGCATACTAGAGAACGTTCCTGTAAAGGTAGGGAAGTTCTTCATCCCTACCGATTTCCTGGTATTGGATATGAAAGGGAATTTTGAATTCCCCATCATTTTAGGAAGGCCATTCTTGGCCACCTCTGGAGCGGTAATAGATGTAAGGAATGGCAAACTCTCTCTAAATGTAGAGGAAGGTAGGGTCGATTTTGAATTTACTAACTCATATAACAACCCTCCTTTTGAGAGCCATGTGTGCAGGATCGATATAACGTCTCCAGTGGTAAAAGAAGAGCTCAACATGGAAGCAACTCCGAATTTATGCATGGCTGATGATGCTCCCAGTGGTGATGGAGTTGGAGTTGCTGATCATGTAGAAACAAAACTTTCGCCGAAAGGGAGTAAGGCCAGGAAGGTCCGAATGAAAAGAGCAAAGCGGAAGCATAATTGGCCATATGAGCAGAATCGGCTCTTTGAAGGACTCCCATGGAAGAGAAGTGTTCCTGCACTTCTACGCCCAGCCGACCCCGGTTGATTGAAGGAAGTTTGGTCAAGCTTAGGACCGTAAACAAGCGCTTCTTGGGAGGCAACCCAAGCTTTCTTTCCCTTTTCCTTTTGTTTTTGAATTTAGCTCTTGAATAATTTGAGAAGATCAAGAGGCAAAAATCATAAATTAATAGATTTGTCTAGTGTTTTCAGGTTAAAGAGGAAGGAAAAACAAAAAGAGCAAGGACTAATGAAGTCAGAAGCCATCACGGCCCAGCCGTGATATCCGTCACGGCCGTGATGAGCTAATAAAGGAGACCAGAAAGGATCACGGCCCAGCCGTGATATCCATTACGGGCATGATGAGTAGGATGCTAAGACCAGAATTGATCACGACCTGCCCGTGATGAGCCTCACCGCCGTGATACAATTTCCAACAAGTTTTGACTGGAATGTGAGCCAACACCCGCTACCACCTCGGTGAGTTGTTCCATTTTTCTCCTCTCTCCGACTTGATTATTTACATTGGGGACAATGTAAGTTTTAAGCTTGGGGTAGGGGCATTTTTGCATTGTATTTTTGCATTTTTCATGTTGCATTCATATAGGCATAGTTTTGCATGATCACATTCTTTAGATTGCCCCTCACTTAGAATATGCATCCAATTGTGAGAACTTGGTGCCAAATAAATTGAGATAGTGAATTTTTGAACCCAATTTTTTTTTATTCTTGTGACAAGGCTAAAAATAAAAATTCTTGAGATAATCTTTTGATAGTTAACAATTAGCATGTGGTTCCTTAAATTTGTGTTTCTCATTGATTTTTGAACTACTAAATGTAAGATTTTGAGCCAAAAAGGGGTACTCACTAAATCTACCCCATTCCTTGTGATAGAGTGTTTTAATTCCTCTTGGACTGTATTTTCTAGAACCTGACTTGAAACCGTTTCGAAACTTGAAAATTTTTGAAAACATATTTGAAAATGATTGAGGCACTAGGTATTTTTCCGGCCTTCTGAGCTTTGATTGATTAAATGCTACCCCTTAGTTGCCCAATTTTGAGCCTAAAAGAATAAGATACTTTTCTTGGTACCTTGAATTACTTTGATAAATAATGCTTGGTATGGCACCTTTTAAAGTATTACAAAAAGGGTAAAAAGGTAGTTTGAAAAAGTATGGGATGAGAAATTTAGAAAATATTTCTCTTGAGCTAAAAATCTCCCCTTCCCCAAATAAATAAAATGAAATAAACACAAAAAAAAAATGGAGAAGGGGATGATAAAAGAAAGTGAGAAATAAAAATAAAAAGAAAGAAAGAAAGGTGGAAAAGTTAATCAAAGCCCAAAAAGGTATTTTAGAAGGTGTCATGCTTTGCAATGTTTGATAATTTGTTTAGCCTTCTTGAAATTTCCTTTTCTTGATCTCCCCACCTAACAATTAATCCCATGGCCACATTACAACCAAAGTAAAAGACCTCTTGATTATTACGTGTTTTCATTAATAAAGTAGAGATTTGGTTAATAGTCAAGCTTATGGTAGAATACCTTCCTTGAGGAAATTGAGCGAATTGTCATATACCCTGGAACACTTGAGTGAGGTGAGACGAGTGCCTGAATCAGTGAGAATATGAATTTGAAGAACCTAAGCTTCTAATTGGACTTGAAATCAATTATCTCTTGGAGATTTATTCGAATGTGCCTGTCACTTGGATTAGTTTCTCGGGTTCTTGATTCACTATCCATGCTCTGATTATTTATATCTTCTGGCCTTAGAGATTGCTTGAGGACAAGCAAAGTCTTAAGATTGGGGTGATTTGATGAGTGTGATTTCACCTCATCTTTGTTTATCATTTTGCATGCATTTTCATGTAGTTTAGGCACATTTAATTGGATTTTTGGTTATTTTTACTTTGGAACGGGTAAGGCGGTTTTCCTGGTGTTGTTTTGCAAAAATCAAGGGTAAAATGCTCAGGATCAACCATGATGGAGTTTGGATGAAGACGGGGCTTGAAAAATGAAGAAAATGAGCCAAACAGAGCCCATCACGGCCATGATCGAGCAGAGAAGAAGGCAAAAGTCAGAAGATGTCACATCCTAGCTGTGATCATCATCACGGCCATGACAGACTGTCTCGCGTCGCGAATCTTCCTCTCGCCTCGCGAGAATCTGAAATCTATAGAAGTGCTCGAGGCAGAAGCCGTCACGGCCTGGCCGTGATGGACATCACGGCCGTGACGCGCATTACTTGGACCTGAAGCAACTGAATTGGATCAGAATTTGAGTTAGATTGGGATTCAAACTTCCCAAATCTATAAATATGGGATCAAGTCAGAGGCTTAAAAGACTTTGGGCTGCTACACTTAGGCTTTAATCTAGGATCTCTCTTCTCCTTCATCTTCTTCTCTTATTTTCTGTTTTCATGTTATTTGTAATCAAGCTTGTCGTCACCATGACAAGGCTTGAGTAGTAGCTTAGTTTCTAGGGATTGGGGCCATGCCCAAGTTTTGTTTATGATGTTAATTTGATGTAATATCTTTGTTAATTACGATTTTGTTTTAGATCTGATTTCTAGTGTTTGAATCACTCGTAAATTTGGTGGCCACTTGTTTGCGTGTCATAGACATTCTAAGGAGGAACCTAGCGGTGAACTTAGGTGTCGGATCTATAGAGTCAGACTTTGGACTGAAATCACGAGAGTTAGAAGCCGTCCTTCGAGGATCAACGAATTGTCACGAAACGCAAAGGGTCCAATCTGAATTCGACTACCACGAGAGTAGGGGTTGGTTCAATTGGGCACGACTTTTGTAACCCTAGAGGGAGCTTAAGCTATTTGAGGATAAATTCACCTTCAAGGCAATTTCGATAGTTAACAAGGGTAATCGAGTTAGCAACGTAAACGATCTTGTTGGTAACCTAAATCCCTAGGAATCCTTTTAGATTCAAAAACCACAAATAGATTTGTTTTTTGTTTTATTTATCTCTTAATTCAAATTCAAAACCTTTTCAAAATCCAAATCCTTTTTATACAGTCCAGATTTACATATTGAAAATTAGTTGTGATTCGAGATCACAGTCTCTGTGGGATCGATATCTTTTATTACTTGGCGACAATCCGGTACACTTGCCGGGATCGCACGTGCGCTCGCACGACACACACCAACTTCCCAGTTCTTGAAGTATTTGACACTCATCCTTATATATGGATGAATGTTAATAGTATTATTACTAAGGCACATTTGTTAGAAAGCTTTCATTAGTTTTTGCAAATTTTGATAGTAGGAGTACTTCATCGCTTGTTTTGAAAAATTCGAAAAACTAATGAGAAGCTTCCTACCAAAAGTGCACTAACAATAATATATCAACAACCAACCGTATGTAAGAGTGACTATGAAATAATTCAAGAATAGGGAAGTTTGTAACACCTTGATTTTCACTACTTTCTAATATCGGTAATAAATATATAAATGTTTATATTTTTATCTGAGACCTAGAAAATGATTATGGGAAAACCAAAGTCATTTGTATTATACTAATTTTTATAAGGTTATGGTTAAATTTTGGGTTGAAAATTCAGGCGGAACCTGGTCTGTGTTTTCGCTGACAGTAAAATTTTACTGATCAGAAAACCTAATTTTAACTCGAGAAAGAAATGGTTAGATTTTATATCCCATTTCCAACGATATAGGATATTTTGAAATTTTTCAAAATAAATAGATTATTATACTCGATTCGGGCATAAAACCTAAATCGGGTAACCGACGGAGTCGAAAACGGATGTGCAGAGACAAAAATCGATATCCGATGATGCGACATCTTGCCACCTAGGGTGGTGACTCATAGGGGTGACTCACCTAGAATTTAATTCATGTAATGATGGATTTAAGTGTGAAAAGACCAAAATACCCCTAACCTAACCTATCTTAGTTAAATATTAACCATGGTTAAGGCAAGACAACTTCAATTTTGCTTCTCCTTCCCATTTTGTGGTGCAAAATCAGCCACATCTCCTTCAACCTCAACCACAAGTTTGTCATGATTGTTTATGCTTGAAATTACTAAAATGTCTTTAAGTCTTAATTAAATAACAAATTGCCCCTAAGTGAAATTACACTTTTGTCCTTAAATGAAAAATAATTTGGACCCTTTGCCCCTCAAATTCCCATGGCCCAAACCCCCTCTTAGGCCATCTCATTCATTTATTCCACCACTTCATCTTCTTCATCAACTTTTCATAAGCTTTTTCTCTCAAAGTTCATAAGTTTCTTACAACCAATTTGTGAAGCAACCACTTGATTTATTGCTAGTTTTCAATCTTCAAGAGGTATACCATACTCATCTCACTCAATCAATATCATGTACTTCATTCATTTTCATGATTTGAGCCATGATTAACATGTTCTAAATTCTTAGATATAGAACTTTGAAAAATCATAGAAAATCATAGAAAAATCATTTTCATATGATTCCAATTGCTATGAATTAGTTATGATCCCTAGTATCTTCATTCAAGAGCATGTGTAAAAATAAAATTTCCTTCCCAATTTTTCTTCAAGAGGCCGAAACCCTAAATTTGAAGGTGGAGGAGATTTTGCTTCATTATCCATCACGTGATACTTGATTCTATCTATTCAATACCTATTGTCATTAAATCTAGAAGCTTGGAAATTTTGAAAATCTCAAGCCTATTTTATGACTTAAGGCCGAACAAACCCTAATCTTGGTGTTAGAGGATTTTGTTTCAATTTCGAGTCATGATCATTGATTATGTAATCTCTAATGCCTAAGGATCACAAATCCAAGAGCATGTGAATTTTAGAAATTCCTAACTATTTGTACTGGTCATGGCCGAACCCGAGCCATAGAACTTAGGTGTTGTAATTGTTTGTTGATTGATTATTTTGTTGTGGTTTGATGAAGGATAAGTGTTTTTGGTGTGATCGTGTACGTTGTATTGCTGATCGGAACTCTGTTCGAGAAGGAGAATAATCTAAGAAACTTCAAAAGAGGTAAGAGGAGTACCTGAGGGGTTTTTTCCAATAGCTATATGCTGTTTGCAACACCCCCCTGGGCATTACCTCTTAAACACGTGCATAACTAAATTATAAAGAAAATTTGTTGGTTGCTTTCGGAAAATAACTTCATTATTTTTCATAAGACCAAAATTGGGGGTAATTTTTTTTTTCCTTTCTGCGGAGTACTTCGGAAAAGTGATACACACATCACAAAAGTAAAGTCACATCATACTTAATAACACACACAACTGGGTTCATTCATAAATCAAACTACCACTACATATAAATTTTCCTGAAATAATTTTTCATACTGAAAATTATAAAATCATACAAGGTTTTTCAGAACTACCTATACCGACTCTCTTAAAAACACACAATCCAAAGAAGACATCCTAAGCTGGTCACTCTATAAGACATCTACTGGAAATAACTCCGTAGTTCTCACCATTATAATCATCACCAACCTCTTCAAGGATCAGGATTAATATCCCCAAGTGAGGTTAGGAACTTCTCGGCACCATCTGCTCTTGTGTACCAAGGTACAACATCAAAGAACCAGGAAAACCTGATATATTGTAAGGGTGAGATACCAATACGTGGACTTAAACACGATAACTACATGCACAACTCACAAAACAACATATAAGCATATATAGTCATTACAACACTTTACTTAGCAATAAACAAATAGTTATATCAATGGGTCTCATACCCAAACAATCATCATCATTTTTGAAAAAATGCATGACACTTTTATATTCAAAATCTATTTCCTAATCTCTGAAGATTCCAAACTTCTTTTCGTTTGAGTGGATCAGGCTCTTACATGGCACATTGTCAACGAAAGAAACAATGGTCAACATAAACATGGCACATTATCCAAACTCCTGGCACAATGGTCAACGTAAAACATGGCACACTGTCTAAAACTCCTGGCACGATGGTCAACGTGATAAATGGAACATTTGTCCATAGAGATACATTGTCCATTAAGGCACAATGATCAAATTTACATGGCACATTTTCCATTAAGGTACAATGGTCAACATCGGCACGACTGCCAAATAATGCATGTAAAATATTTTATTTTCGCCACTTTTCTTTGTGTTTCATTCTTTCCTTTGCCGAGGCTCAAGGCTCATGACCATTCATAAATTTTTCATTATCAACACAGGACGTGTAGTCCGAGTGCCCATTCACAAAGTTCCAGACCAATGCACCAATCTTAGACTTTGTGGTTATATAAAACAACATTCACTTTTAACCACATTCATCATGATGTATATAGGACACACAGTCCACAACAACGTATGTAGGACACACAGTCCACAACAATGTAAGTAGGGCACACGGTCCACAACAATGTATATAGGACACAAAGTCCACAACAATGTGATACGGATCATAGATCCACGTGCTTTTTACTACAGAAACACTAGTATCCCGACGTCTCGGTTACTAGAGTTACTTTTCAATGTTATTTTTCATTCAGTGAAACACAAATACATAATAAAACCTCTGCAACTTATCCAAGTTATCAGAATATTTTTGTTAAGTAAATTCATTTTGGAATTTTGGAATTAAGTTAAAAGAAATTCATTTCTTTTTCAAAGTCGTTTTTGTTTTGGAATTTTCCTTTTTTTGAAAAACAACATCGAAACTTTTTAAATCCCTTTTTAATTTATTTCCATCCGAGAAGTAAACTTGTTTCCTCATGGTTTTTCACCACAAAAATATTTTTCTAAATTGGTTTCACTTAGGATAAAATCATTTAAATTTTTCAAATGATTTTCCTTCAATATTTCAAACACATTTTGAAAAGATAATTAATTTCTCTTTTACTAAAAACAAATTCTCAAATAAATACTATTTTCAATATTCATCATAAGACTTCTTAAAGCTTTTATCTTAATGATTAATTGAGCACTGACCACTATCAGGCTTTCCAGAAAACAAATTAATCCACACCATAATTTCCACATCAACATCACAACAGATTATACAGCTTATAACATGCATCAAACTATATAACATATTTTCAAATAATTAACCAAACTCAGGTATTTAAAACAAATCATTTAACCAAAGAAAAATAAACTCAAATCACCACATCAAAACTCAAAAACTAACATATAGACCATTCATAGACAACATGTAGTTATCGGAAAAACATCCCTCTGGCAGTCTCCCCTTACCTGATTCGAAGGGTAGAAAAGATCTTAGTTTCCGTGTTACTTAAAGCGAACCTCCTTTGCTCGTAACATGTCGCAAGTCTAAGAATATATCAAGCGCATAACATAAGTTAAAACAACAAAATCATCTTATCTCTCTATGCATGGGTTTCGGCCATGGCTAAGAAAATGATGCAAGAGATGTCAAATTTTCACAAACTCTTGGATCAATGACCCTTAAGTATTAGAAAGACAAGATCAATTATCACAACTCAAAAATTAAAACTCAACTCATCTATTCCATGATGAGCAAGTTTCGGTCTACATAAAAAATAGGCTATGAATTTTATTTGATTTCCAACTCTTGAACTTCATGCATGTAGCTATTTGAAGGATCAAAACAAGTATCTTTTTCCCAAAAAAAAAATGAAACAAAATCTCCTCCACTCTCACAACTAGAGGTTCGGCCATATTAACAAAAATTGGAAAGAAAATTCATTTTTGATTCAAGTTCATGAACTTAGATCATATATATACTAGAGGGTTTAAATCAAGTGTTGGTTTTTTTTTTTCAAAAAGAACAAAATCATCAACTTGTTCCTATGGGGGTTTTCGGCTGTAACACCCCCCTTGGGCATTACATGACTAACTTAATTTCGTAATAACATATTAAAATAAAATAAAAATTGCTGGTTCCTTTGGGAAAAAAATTTATATAAATACTTAAGCATCAGAAAAATGGGTATGAATATTATTTTTTTTCCTGCAATTACGGTTGAAAATAGTAACCCCACATTTTCACCTATCACTGTATAGATTCTGGTCATGTATATAAAATTTGTCGCAACCCAAAAACATAAGCCGTGATCGGTACACATGCTTACAATCCTAGCCTGGCAAGCCTATTTATTTAGAAACATACTTGAATAAAGATCTAGAATTTTGACAACAATTTCGACAGAATGTCCTTTGTAATTCCAACATCCCAAACAAAAACACCTGCTAAAAAAATTATATTTTCACCCCAGAAGTTCCAGTCATACAAAAAAAAATGAAGATTGTATTTTTCTGAAAATATTTACATAAACAAACTATACATGACCAAAAGGAAAAATCTTAAATTTTGCATCCAAAAGAAAGGCTCTCCGAGCCATTTACATTCCATCCAAAAATAAAGGCTCTCCGAGCCATAAACATACATACTATCATTAATCAACAACGTCTCGAAATATTAAGCTGGTCGTACTATGAGTTATCCACTAGAGAAATCCCGTGGTCATTACCACATTCAACAGCCCCTTCCAAATAGGGACTGATAACTCGAGTGAAGCTAGAAACTCCTCTGCCACATCTTTACACGAAAATAGTATACCATAAAAATAGAAAACCAAACAGAAATAATGCAAAGGTGAGATACCAATATATGAGTTTTATCATAGCAATCACATACACAACTCACAAAACAATAGCACATGACAAAGAAAATATATAAAAAAACATCATAATTATTTTCCATAGGGATTCATACCCGACAACCAAATGCATTTTTGTAAAACATTTCATGTCACTTCAATATTCACTATCTATTTCACAATCTCCGAATATCCTAACTTCCCTTCGTCGAGCATGATAGGATCGCGATAATGCCTATAACACAATTGTTTTGCATTGGGTTTGCCTCTCAATTTAGGTTTGATCCCTAATTGTTCTAGGGTATCACATCTCACCTAAATAATATTGAATAGTTCCTGATTGAATACATTAAGTGTTAGGTAACCGATTTCCACCGCCCAAGGTTGCAAATGCCTGAGCCTTCTGTGGGTTTTCGAGCCCGAATGTCCCTAAAGACCCAAAAACTAAATATTATGTCTTTGGTCCATAACTATCCAATTTGTTAGTTCACCCTTTGTGAAACTGTAGCTCGATACAAAATGGTATGTCTACCACAACAGCACATTGGCCAGACTATGCATGCAAAACAAAGGTTTTCGTTTCTGTTTTCCTTCTCGCTTCGTTTCTTTCCCCGTCGAGGCTTAAAGATTACGACTACTTTTTATTCAGGTATTAAATACATTTTAATACCAACTTAAGATTTTAAAATCTCTTTCTCATAAGAACACTAGCCCGATGTCTCGGTAATCTAGGTTCTTCTCAGTAGGAACACTAGCCCGGCTTTATCGGCACTCCGAATTCAGTCCGATATCTCGGCAATCCAAATCCAGCCCGAGTTTATAGCTCGGAAATCTGGGTCCTTTCCTTTCCTAAAAAACTCAAACAGGAACTCTAGCCCGTACTTCGGCAATCCAGACCTAGCCCTTAATTTGGCCAATCTAGATCTATCCCGTCGTTTCGGTAATCTAGGTCCTTTCCACTTTCCTCTTTTACACTTGGTTTTTTGTTCGGTGAAAACTAAATCGAAAAACAAAATTTCAAAAGTTTCTCAACTTTGTGTCACAAATACTTTTCATCATTGTAAATACGTTTTCATAGAAAATTTTGTTCTATAAAATCCATTTCTGAAAACTTAGAAAACCACTGAAATCTTTTTCTCAACTTTAAACCAAACACAAAACTTTTGCAAATCGATTTATCAAAGAGCCATTTTCTCTAAAACTTTCCATTTTTGAAACCAACTTTTTATAAAACCTATGAGAAAATCATTGTTTCCAAAAGACTTTCCCTTTCCAAAATACTTTTAAATAGTTTTCATAAGCTTGATGTTTTCCATTTTCTTTTTTTCTTAACTTTGTTCCATCTTCACACTTTCATCATTTAGGATTTTCTTCTCACTTTCCAAAGAAACAAAACACAACTTTTTCGATATTTGAGTTAAGATACTTTAATGTCTTAATCTTTATTAACAAGCAATGACCAGTGTCATGCCCTCAGCTAATCACAAACAAGTAATACAGTAATATCATCCAATATGTATATATAGGCCATTCACATCATACAACATCAACACATAAAATTTTCAATTATCATCACAACACACTATAAATCAACATATAACAAGGTGCATAACTAGTATGAACTCCTCAGGAAAACTCCCTTTACCTTTGAAGACCATAAAAGATCCTCTCATTGGTTTTTCAATTGCCAGCTTCCTTCTGAGTGAAGCTGCACAAATCCAAACTCCAACTAATAACCCGACTGGACGTTCCAGTTTCCTCTAAACAGTTTCTGCCAACTCCCGAAAATGTAAAACCTATTTCCCCCAAGTAAACACAACCCCGACAACATCCCGGAGAGGGAGTCAAAACATTTTCAACCATCAGACAAATATAACATTCAATCATTCTTCATCGAACACTTTCTCTAAGTTGATTTAAACACTTAATTTTCACAAAAACATAACCAATTTCAAATAATATCAGATTGGGGTTTTAGGGTTCATAGAGAAATTTGGGGAAAATCAATCTACTTAAAGAATGATGAAATTAGTTTAGGATAACACTAATTCATAGTCTTAATTGCATAAAACAAGGTTAAATTTCAAAATCCATAACAGAAATCAAAAGCTAGGGTTAGGGTTTCAAAAATCAATTTGGGGGTTTTTGAAACTAGAAGAAATTAGGGGCAAACACTTACCCAAGGAAGAAGAAGGTGTCTTGGTGGCTATTTTGGAGGTTCGACATAGTGGCGGCAGTGACGGCGGCTCCGACGAGTTCTGAAAGGTGACTAGAACCATAGGTTTTCATGCGAACACCATGAGGAAGAAGAAGACGATCGTTAGAGGTGGTCAAACATGGCAGCATCGATGCAAACGAAGTAGAGGACGGCGGTTTCGTGGCGGTCCGCGGCTGGGAACGGCGTTGGACGACAGTGGAGCTCCGCGATACGAACCGATGGCGAACGGTGGCGCTCCAAGTGACTAGACGGTGACTGGGTTGTGGAGAGAAGGAGGAGAAGGAAATGATGAAGCCTGGAGAGAGAGGTATAGATGTGTAGATGGTGAAGAAAAAAGAAAGAGAAGAAGAAAAAGAAAGAGAAGTCCCGGAGGGGGGGGTGTCGAGTATGGGGAGAGAGAAATAGAGGTGAGAGTTTATTTTTCTTTTCTTTTTTGTTAGTATTAGGTAAAATGTGTGGTTGAAATAGATTTTAGAAAAAAGGAAATAATATTAACCAATAGATCTAAAAATAACGAGTGACAAATATATACTTTCAGAATTCAAATTGGAGTAAAAATTGATAATTGAACTGGTCACCCAAGAAAATCAATGATCCAAAATTAACCTCCGATTAATGTCAAACCAGTTTATTTTCAAATCTAACATTAACTAGAGTAAAATATGAAAATGATTTTCTTTCAATCATATTATTTAAAATATTTTTCTAAATAAACACTAATAGTGACAATAACATAATCTTATTGTCTAGTAAGCGTGCATACACTGAAATAAGACAGTCTTAACGCACTCAATAAAATAACTTTAAAAGAGTAATTATAATTACTCAAGATTAAGCGTCATAAAATAACAAAATTTAGTGTCTAAAATAATTATTATTCCAATAAAAATAATATAAACAGATATATTTTAGCGATATTGAAAAACGGTAAAAACCAGGGTGTTACATCGGCCATGACATAGAAAATGAGTTTGGAGAACTACTTTGTTACATGCAAACACACAAGATGAATGTGGAGGTTGTTGGGAGTCCATAGAAATTGGTTTTACATTAAAATGATTTTCTATGATTTTCTAGTGATTTTTGAATGAAATCCTATAACATGCAACCATGAAATTAATCATGACATACAAGAGATGAGATGAAGGTTTTAGAGAAGATAATGATCAAGAGTGAAGAAGTTACATCTTGAATGATGAAGAAAAGTGAAGAGAAATAGTCAACCAAAGCTTAGTTAAAAGTTTGACAGCTTTGAGGATGTGGTGGTATTATGAGTGTATCTCAAAATATGCTCAACTTAAAATTTCAAACTGGCTTGTTTTAAAGGCAAGAAGGAGAGGCACAACTTTTATGTTCAAGGTTTTGTTTGATTCAGAGCAGAACATGGGTGTAAAAAGTCCTCTTTCCATTGTTCTCTTGTGATGTTGAGGATTTTGAGTGGTTTTGGTAATTTGGGCATATCTCCCAGTATACTTATCCGTTTTTGATGATATTTAGCTCGTTGGAAATAAGAGATGAAGAGGAACAACTTTCATGCAGAAAGTTTTTCAAGTTTCAGAAAAGAAGAGGGTAAAATTTCAGTATGATTTTGGTGAGTCAATGGAGTTCTTATGTTTTTTGGAGAGAAATGATGAAGAAGATGATGGAAATGAAACAAAATGGCTAAGCATGATGGGGGATGGGCTGCACGAAATTGAGGAGGCTAGGAGGGTATTTTGGTCAAATTCACTTAGGGTGAACTTGGAATTATATAAAGGACTTAGGGGTATTTAGATCTTTTCACTGAAATAAATATCATGATATTTAGAATGTCATCATTACCAATGTGTGGTGAAGGATGAAGGAGTGGTGTGGCTGAATTGTTACCACAAATAGCTCAATGGCACACTTGATAATTTGATAGAAAACTAGGGACAATTTGGAAAATTCATTAGGAAAATATATATTTATCAAATGTCATCATTACATGTGGTGAGTCACATGCTGACTCACCCTGTGAGTTGTCACTGGTGACTGACCGTCCTCATCCACCTGGCTAATCTCTGTAGCTCCGTTCCTGACTCCGTCGATCACCCGCTTTAGGTTTTGCATCCGAACAAAGCATAATAACTTATTTATTTTGAAAATTTTCAAAAGAACCAAAATCGTTGGAAATGGGATTTAAAATCTAACCATTTCGTTCTCGAGTCAAAATTAGGTTTTCTGATCAGTAAATTTTCACTGTCAACGAAAACGCGAATCAGGTTCCGTCTGAATTTTTAACCCAAAATTTAACTATAACCTTGTGAAAATAAGTATAATATGAATATGACATTGGTTCTCCCAAAATCATTTCCTAAGTCTCGGATAATAATATAAACATTTATGTATTTATTAATAATATTAGAAAATAGTGAAAATCAGGGTGTTACACTATTAGTATGTGGTATGTATAATTTATTTGGGCATGTTTATGTTAGTTTAAATTATTTTACGTAGTTCAAATTATCTGCTTTTAATTTTTTATCTGCAGTTAATTGTTATAGCATTTTAATGCATGTCATAAACTGTGTTAATTGCTATAGTGTTGACATGAAATTTTTATATGTATTGATTGTTGATTGAAAAGTCTGACAGTGGTCAATGCTCAATTAATTACGGAGATAAAAGCGTTAAAAAGCTTTATAAGAAATATCAAATTTTTAATTGGTGGAATATAGTAATATAATAATCTTACTAAATTATTTGATTGGTTAAAAATGTGGAATAGTTAAAAATACTATTATCTTAATGATTTATCGACGTAAGAGTGAATTATAAGTCACAGTGAGGGCGTAACCGTGAAAATATTTTAGTATTGCTAATTTTTAGGTAAGAAATTACAAAATATTAGAAAATTTTATTATAAAAAGTTCAGTTTCAAAAATAATTTAATTCTTGTGTCGAGAAAATTATTTTACTAGAAAAGTCAAATTTTGACTAAAAACGTTTTTTTAAATGTCAAACGACGGTTAATTCCGAAAATATTTACGGAAAGTATTTTTAAAAACAACAATATTTGTTAGAACAGAGAATTAGTCTCAAAACGATATTTTCGTTGAACTAAAGTTTCAAATAAAGTTTTTTAGAAGAAAATGAGTTTTTAAGTGATTTGATGATTTTATAAACGAATTTCCAACGGAAAATGATTTTCTGTAAATTAGTTTTACTCAAAGGAGTTTATTCCAACAACTTGGATAAGTTGCGGCGTTTTGTTTTGGATTTGTGTTTCACATAACGAAAATGATTTTAAAGTTGAAATACAGACCTGGTGACCGAGACATCGGGATTCTAGTGTTCTATGATGTAGACCGTATGTCCTAAAGGTGAATGTTGTGTACTATAAAAGTTTTGATGATTTTTGTGTGCTAAAATCTACGAATCTAAGACTGATGCATCGGCCTAGACCTTCGTGATTTCCACATTCGGACTTGAAATCCTATTGTTGAAATTGAAAGACAAATTTAGATCTTTAAAAGTTGAGAAGGTTGTAAGCCTTTGAGCTTCAACATGGAAAGAATGAACACGAAGACAAGTAACGAAAACAAAATGTTTTACATGCATTAGTCGGCAGACGTGCCTAAGGTTTTATGCTTGATACCTTGGAAGGTATTCATGTTATGACGTATCATTGGGCCTTGATGGACAATGAAAAACCATTCAAGATGTTATCACTGTGCCTAGTTTTGGACAGTGTGCTATGGTTAAAAGATATGCCTTATTTGGCAATCGAGCTTGATCAACTCATTTACACGACGTTGGGATATCTCCGGAGATTAAGTACAAAATTTTAGATGACGAATATTAAAGTGTCATGCATTTGTTTTAAAAGTGACAATGATTGTCGGGTATGAAGCCCTTTGATAAACTATTTGCTTATATTTATTTTAACATCTATGTTGTTATAATTGTACATGTTATATGATGTTTGTGTGTCTCACATGTAGTTATCATTTTAAAACCCATATATTGGTTCACACCCTTGCATATATCTAGTTTTTCTGTTGTACCTTGGTACACGAATACAGATGTTACATAGGAGTTTCCTTAGGTTACTTAGAGATTTAAGTCCGGATGCGGGAAAGATGTGTGTGATCATAGGGATGACCACGGGGTCTTTTCAGTGAATATCTTGCAGAATGACCAGCTTAGGTTTTTGTTTGGGAATGTAAGTTTGAAAAGTTTAGTATATGTGTCTTGTTAATCTGCAAATGGGTTATAAAGAAAGACTTTTACGAAAAAATGGTACACTATAGAAGGTCTGATTATAAATAAAAGTGGTATATGTGTGCTGTCAAGTATAGTGTGAATGTACTATTGTGTTGTGCGCATCACATTTTCCCTAAGTGTTATGAAGAAAAAATTTTACACCCAGATTTTTATGACTTGACTTAAATAGATTTTCAGAAAGCAACCGCCAAATTTATTTTAATTTATTTCCGCACGTGTTCACGAGGTAATGCCCAAGGTGGGTGTTACAAAGTTAATACTCTTCTTGATAAGATATTCAAACTTTGATAAACTTAATATATGGTTCTTAACTTCCCAGTTCTTGAATTACTTGATACTCATCCTTACATATGTATGAATGTTAATAGCATTATTACTAAAGCACATTTGCTTGAAAGCTTTTCATTAGTTTTTGCAAATTCTGATAGTAGGAGTACTTCATGGCTTGTTTTGAAAAATTCGAAAAACTAATAAGAATCTTCCTACCAAAAGTGCTTTAACAATAATATATCAACAACCAACCGTATGTATGTAAGAGTGGCTATGAAATAATTCAAGAATTGGGAAGTTAATAACTATCTCTTCTTAAAAAGATATTCAAACGTTGATAAACTTAATATAAAAAAGTTTGAGAGTGTTTAGGCTTTTGAAATATTAAGAGGAAGAAAAAATAAAGATGCTAACAAATGTTAATATCGAAATGAACTGGAGAAGGTGTTTTGAAAAGAAAAAGTAAAAAACTATAAAAGTTGTTTTTATAAAATAATCAATACAAAGCTTTTGAACTCTTAGTTTAAAGTCAGAATACATCCACATAGCAAGAGGATGACATGATTTTTGATTTTTAAAAATAAATTTAATAGATAAATAGTGAAAATATGAATAATATTAATTGAACGATTTTCCAGTATTTAGTTCATAAAGTTGATAACCGTTTGTTTTTTTTTTTCTCTTGTTTGATGTGAGACAGACTTCTTCAATGTTCCAACCGGTAATAGAAATCTTCAATTTCGATATTTTATAAGTACATCATTATGTACTACATTTTAGTAGGGAATCAAGATAATACATCACTGAGAATTAAACCAGGCTTTTTGCATATGATATCATGCGGTCATTGACAATGATTATCTTATTCTTTTTTGAGGCATTGGTTCCCATGGTTGAATGAAGAAAACCAACAAGTTTAAAGTCAGGAATTAAGTTATTCCAATATTACT
Organism: Sophora flavescens; assembly: GCA_030762895.1. Classification (NCBI taxonomy): domain Eukaryota; kingdom Viridiplantae; phylum Streptophyta; class Magnoliopsida; order Fabales; family Fabaceae; genus Sophora; species Sophora flavescens. The sequence continues at coordinate 117,897,317 of CM061069.1, forward strand.
TAATTCACAACTAACATCATGTTTGATTTTCTTCATATAACCTTGGACATTAATGCCTCATACAAGAAGCAGAAAAACAATTTTCATGATGGACATGAAATCATAAGCAATATGCCTAATTAGGTACTAAATTACATATTATCTTTTCACCTCACTAAAGACATAGTACACGATAGTGTATTTATGAAATTTTGGATTTTAAATTTCTACTTGTACTGGTCGAGGTTATTAACCCGGCCACCGAGCTCAAGTACCCGGCCCAGTCCGGAAATTGAGGATAATAAATCGAAGAAGATATTGATATCAAATCTCTAATCCCTTAAATCAAGGAATCATATCTCAAAAGAGATATTAAGAGACAAATCAAATCTCTAAAGAGAGAGGGGGATCCTATTATAAAAGGGGCAGTACCCCTCATAAGAGAAGGACTTTTAAATGAACACCGGTGACTCTCCCTAAAGCGTGTTAGAGGAACTAGCGTCGACCAAGAGACTATCAAACAGTCCTTGCTCCCTAGTACTCGTCCGATACAAAATTAAGGGATCGAGATCACCGCCCCGCCAAGGGATGAACCTAGAACTACGTCTGGCTTTGATTCCCACTGGGATACGTAGGACCGGAATCACTGAATTCTGTCAAGCCCTAATCATAAAATAACCCCCTTGGTTTCACGTTCTATGGCGAGATTCTGACAAAACGGATCTTGGCAGGAACATTTGGCGCCGTCTGTGGGAACGAGGCAAACTGTCCCCGGCCGCATTAGTTGAGCAACAATGGTGCAAACTTGGAGTGTGAATGTGTAGAGAGGTTTCCGAAGGATAGGAGTATGCGTATGAAAGCCATGAAAGAAAGAATGTCAGAGGCATGGAAGCCGGCTCTAGTGTGGACATCACAGAAATAGAAAGGTTGGGAGTATTTTGTTTCATGTATGGAATTATTGGTCATACTGAGCAGTATTGTGATAAACTGCTTGATTGTGAGGGTGGTCATGGAGCTAGAGGGTGGGGAGCAGAGCTGAGGGCGGAGCCGAGAAGGGCGGGCGGCGGCGGTGGCGGTGGCTGAGGAAGTAGCAAGGGGATAAGGGATGAAGGCCGTAAGTCTCAGGTGCATGCTGCTAACGGTTCATCAAATCAGGATCCCGGAATTCATGCATGCCATAATGTTGGAGAGACAAATATGGGTCACGTAACAAATGCTACTAATGTGCCTGATAAAGGAAAATCCGTTATGCTCCCAGGAGTTGAAATCAATCCTGTTTCTTTAGGGATATGTGAGCAACGGTTTCAGGTGCAAGTAAATGCAAATCCAAGGCAAATAACAAGTGGTGACACTGATTTGAATTTTGAAGATCAGGACGAGCAGAATGTGAGGAATCATGATATTGTGGAGAATTTATTTGATGGCAGATGCGCAACATGATCCCCATGCAATTGATAAGGGGTCATTATGGGGAGAGAGAAAGAGACGTAGGCAAGTTATCATGGGCAAACAAAATGCAGATGATTTTGTGCCTTAGTTTACGGAATGGAATGAAACATAGCTGGATTCAAGATTTGAAGGAAGAGGAAGCGAGGATGATGGCGAGGGGGGAGTGTCCGACTCCAAGTGTGTGCTCCTCGGGCGTCATGGAAATGGAAGCAAACCACCACCATGCAAAGTTGTACTTGTACACTAACCAAACAAGGTGAGCGCTTCCTCACAAAGCTCGCCATCACCTCCTCCACCGACAACTCGATACGAAGCTTTGTACAAGCTTCTCCCAAATCCGTTGTTCTCTCCACTCTCTCCCATCCCCCCCCCTTCTACCTTCCATCCACAACTCTCACCACTTGCTCTCTTTCTTTATGCGAGAATCAGCGAAGCACCTTGGTTTGATTGGAACCCCACCATTGTGGCAGATTTGGTTGCGTTTCTCGATAAACAGGGTCGGCACGAGGAAGCTCAAACACTGATTTCTGAGGTCACTTCAAGATTAGAATCTGGCAAGCGAGAACTTACTCTCTTCTACTGTAAACTAATGGAGTCGGACACTCCAAGCGAGGTTCACAAATAGGGTTTTACGTTGCTTATCGTTACCTGAACCAGCTTCTTCATTCTTTTACATTAAACGCAGGGCTTATGAGTATATGGTCAGTGATTTGTGTTCAATGGATAGGCCTCGTGAGGCTGAGAATTTGGTTCAAGATTTAAGAGATAATGGAGGGCTTGAATCTACGGCTTTTGAGTTGAAGTCCATGATGTACGGGTATGGAAGGTTGGGTTTGTTTCAAGACTTGCAGAAAGTTGTGGATCAAATGAAAAAAGTGGGCCGGTTATCGATACAGTTTGTTCCAATATGGTTCTTTCAACTTATGGCATTCATGGGGAGCACATGAAAATGGTTTCCTGGCTTCAGAGGATGAAAAACTATGGCATTCCCTTCTCATGAGTGACAAGTAAAATGCCTCATGCATGACGCGGACGTCTTCTCCTGACTAGAATGAGGCTTTCCATCATGCAAAGTTTCAAACCAAAAGTTCATCATGACTTGAGAAGGGAGAGGCTATACACTGCCACGTACAGCAATAAGATCATATCTTCTTTTGAGATAAAACCGCAGAGTCCAACCGATTTTCAAGTGGCTGATACATGGCACCAACAGTTACTAGAGAAACTTAAGTGTTGATCGGTTTGACTTTATCAAAGATAAGACATAATTTTTATCATTATCTTTATTGCACATTAATTCAAAATTTGAATTTGTTGATAATGGAGATTATCCCTTTAACCCTTATCCACTAGATGAGATATTTCTGATTGAATGTAGTTGTAGTATGCAGTTTTTGAAAAAATCCCAATGGTTGCGGGTTGTGGAGCATGGTGTGATCTCGGCCGAAAAGTGGAGCATGTGTCTAAAGGTGGTTACAAGCTTGTATTACCTCCTCATCCGAAAGTGGCGCAAGACAAAGGAAGTTGACGAACTGATCATTGATGACCACAAACGATCAATAAGATACGTGGCTCTAATTTATTTGATTTTAAATTATTTTCACACCCGCTAACCTGCTCACACTTAATTTTGGATACATGAGGGACAGTGACAAGATTTCAGGAGTTCGAGCCGATCAATTTCTAAAGGCCAAGTTTGAGCCTGTAGGCCGAGTTTGAGCCGATCAAATGCTAAAGGCCAAGTTTGAGCCTATTAGCCGAGTTCTTAAGGCCGAGTTCGAGCCGATTAAATTCTAAAGGCCAAGTTTGAGCCTGTAGGCCGAGTTCGAGCCGATCAAATGCTAAAGGCCAAGTTTAAGCCTATTAGCCGAGTTCTTAAGGCCGAGTTCGAGCCGATTAAATTCTAAAGGCCAAGTTCGAGCCTGAAGGCCGAGTACGAGCCAATGGCCGAGTTCGAGCCAGTCAAATTTCAAAGGCCAAGTCTGAGCCTGGTGGCCGAGTACGAGCCAATGGCCGAGTTCGAGCCAGTCAAATTTCAAAGGCTAAGTTCGAGCCTGGTGGCCGAGTTCGAGCCATTAAATTTCTAAAGGCCAAGTCTGAGCCTGAAGGCCGAGTACGAGCCATTAAATCCTAAAGGCCAAGTTTGAGCCTATTAGCCGAGTTCTTAAGGCCGAGTTCGAGCCAGTCAAATTTCAAAGGCCAAGTCTGAGCCTGGTGGCCGAGTATGAGCCAATGGCCGAGTTCGAGCCAGTCAAATTTCAAAGGCCAAGTCTGAGCCTCAAGGCCGAGTACGAGCCACTAAATTATTGAAGGCCGAGTACGAGCCATTGAATTGTTTAAGGCCAAGTTTGAGCCTGTAGGCCGAGTTCGAGCCGATAAAATGCTAAAGGCCAAGTTTGAGCCTATTAGCCGAGTTCTTAAGGCCGAGTACGAGTCATTCAATCCTACAAGGCCAAGTCTGAGCCTCAAGGCCGAGTACGAGCCACTAAATTATTGAAGGCCGAGTACGAGCCATTGAATTGTTTAAGGCCAAGTCTGAGCCTAAAGGCCGAGTACGAGTCACTGAATTGTTTAAGGCCAAGTCTGAGCCTAAAGGCCGAGTTCGAGCCATTGAAGTCATTAAACGCCCAGTCTGAGCCTCAAGGCCGAGTACGAGCCACTAAATTATTGAAGGCCGAGTACGAGCCATTGAATTGTTTAAGGCCAAGTCTGAACCTGAAGGCCGAGTTCGAGCCATTGAAATTATTAAAGGCCAAGTTTGAGCCTCAAGACCGAGTCCGAGCCATTAAAATTATTAAGGGAACCGAGCACAATGCTGAAAGTAAAAATGTGGCCGAGTTCAAAGCCTTAAAAATACAAAAAGGAAGGCAGGATCGGTTGAAGTAACAGCTTGAAATAAGGAAGGAAGAAAGTCCACATGGCCGAAGTATCAGCTCGGTTTAATACTTGTCAGCTCTTTCGCTTGTTTAAGCTCAGAGCTTGGGGGGCTTGTGTACTAGCCGAGGTTATTAACCCGGCCACCGAGCTCAAGTACCCGGCCCAGTCCGGAAATTGAGGATAATAAATCGAAGAAGATATTGATATCAAATCTCTAATCCCTTAAATCAAGGAATCATATCTCAAAAGAGATATTAAGAGATAAATCAAATCTCTAAAGAGAGAGGGGAATCCTATTATAAAAGGGGCAGTACCCCTCATAAGAGAAGGACTTTTAACTGAACACCGGTGACTCTCCCTAAAGCGTGTTAGAAGAACTAGCGTCGACCAAGAGACTATCAAACAGTCCTTGCTACCTAGTACTCGTCCGATACAAAATTAAGGGATCGAGATCACCGCCCCGCCACGGGATGAACCTAGAACTACGTCTGGCTTTGATTCCCACTGGGATACGTAGGACCGGAATCACTGAATTCTGTCAAGCCCTAATCATAAAATAACCCCCTTGGTTTCACGTTCTATGGCGAGATTCTGACAAAACGGATCTTGGCAGGAACACTACTATTAGTTTGAACAATGAAGATGTTTATCAATCATATCTAAAAAAGAAGAAAAAACAAAGCTTTATTGACTTTATGAATAAAGTTCTCCAAAATTGTTCAACTAAAGTCATGCATACTTTAATTTCACTCGTTATATTAACTTTAATTGTAAAAAAATGATAACTAATGGATTCCCCTTCCTACTGTGTTTCTTTTGCCTCAATTCTAAGAGTCGGCCAGCTTTGTGTTTATTATTTTTGAACCAATTTTTATAGTCTTTCCATTTTCCTTTATTTTTTTAAAAATACCACTCTACCTCATTTGAATCTCACCACTTTCTACAACCTTATTTTCCCTCACTCTAATTATTTCAAAAGCCTAAAACTCTTAAACTCCCTGATATTAAATTTATTGGAGGTTTGATTATCCCATCAAAAAGAGATGGTTCTTAACTTTCCAGTTCTTGAATTATTTGATACTCATCCTTACATATGGATGAATTTTAATAGTATTATTACTAAAGCACGTTTGTTAGAAAGATTTTCATTAGTTTTTGCAAATTTTGATAGTAGGAGTACTTCATCGCTTGTTTTGAAAAATTCGAAAAAACTAATGAGAAGCTTCCTACCAAAAGTGCTTTAACAATAATATATCAACAACCAACCTTATGTAGGAGTGACTATGAAATAATTCAAGAATTGGGAAGTTAATAACTATCTCCTCTTGATAAGATATTCAAACTCTGATAAACTTAATATAAAAAAGTTTGAGAGTGTTTAGGCTTTTTGAAATAATAAGAGGAAGCAAAAATAAAGATGCAACAAATATTAAGGTCCAAATGAATTGGAGAAGTATTTTGAAAAGAAAAAGTAAAAAATTATAAAAGTTGTTTTATAAAATAATCAATACAAAGCTTTTGAACTCTGAGTTTAAAGTCAGCAGGGCCGGCCCAATATACTACCTCAGTTTTATTTTTCAGGGTGTTCGCTCACTCAGAAAGTTAAAGCGAGTGAGTCTATACCTTAAAAAATGAAAAAGTGTATAAAATAAATAAATAAAAATCTAGTGAATATATTTCTGGAGAAGCAAAAGCGAGCAGACAATGTGAATTTGATCATTGTGCCTTAATGGAAAATGTATCTTTATGGACAAATGTTCTATTTATCAAGTTGACCATTATGCCAGGATGTTTGGACATTGTGCCATGTTTAAAGTAAACCATTGTGCCAAGAGTTTGGACAATGAGCCATGTTTAAGTTGACCATTGTTTCTCTCGTTGACAATGTGCCATTTAAGAACCTGATCAGCTCAAACGAAAAGAAGTTTTGGATCTCCGGAGATTAGGATAGATGTTGAATATATAAGTGCCATGCATTTTTCAAAAACGATGATGATTATTGAATGTTATGTTTATTTGTGAAAATTTTATGTTGAATATGAATAATTATTTGTACATGTTGTTTTGTGTGTATGCATGTAGTTATCGTAATTAATCCATATATTGGTATCTCATCCTTACAATATATCAGGTTTTCCTGGTTCTTTGCTGCCGTACCTTGGTACATTGGATCTAGATTGCCTCCAGCAGCAGTGGGGCTGGAGGCAATCCAAATCCCGGTACCCTAGTGTAGTTGCCGAGAAGCTCCTGACCTCACTTGGGGATATTAATTCCGATCCTTGAAGAGGTGGGTGATTATTATAATGGTGAGAACTAAGGAGTTCTTTCCAATAGGTGTCTATTAGAATGACCAGCTTAGGATGTTTTCTTTGGGTTGTGTGTTTTTGAGAAAGTGGTTATAGGTGGTTTTGAAGAGCCTTGTATAATTTATAATTTTCTATATGAAAAACTATTTTCAAGAAAAATTATATGTTGTGGTGGTATGATTTATGAATAAACCCAGTTTGTGTGTGTTATTAAGTATGATGTAACTTTACATGTGTCACCCTTTTCCAAAGTATTCTGCAGAAATTTTTTTTTACAACCGAGCTTTTCTAACTTAAAGTAAATTAATTTTCCGAAAACAACCAGCAAACTTTCCTTTTTATTTATTTCCACATGTGTTTACGAGGTAATGCCCAAGGGGGGTGTTGCAGTTGGATACCATATCACTTGCCAAGCCTCTTTTTTAGTACCAAAACTGCGACCAAGCACCTGGAATTGAAGAATTTTTTTTTTTGATGATTATTCGATTGTCCTTTTAGTCTTTGCTAATCAAGCTCTTGACACATATATCCTTTTTGTTCTTGATCTTTTTCTTGATGAATGTAGGATTGTTATTGAGTTTTTTACTCACAAGGATCCTGATATCATAGCTTTGCTTGTTCCAACGTATACTTTTCTTTTACATATTTTTTCTCAGATCACGCTAGTTCAAGGTATAAAAAATAATATTAACATTCCACATTTCATTCCATACACAAAGTCATAAAGACATATTTTAAGATCATATAAAATTTAATACTCCTTATATCTTTACGCATATGTGATTGATAAAATAAATGTATGCTTTAAATATATCAATTTCCACAATTATATATATATATATAAAATAATAATAATAATAATAATAATAATAATAATAATAATAATATTCCTTACTTGTGCTTTTTTTTTTTTGGGTAAACAACGGGACACCTTACTTGTACATTCTGATCATTATAAACATTAAGCAATACCTTGCTTCTTATGTCCTCAGTCTTATTGTAGTAGTAATAATAATAATAATAATAATAATAATAATAATAATTAATATGATTCTATTGCCAACTGATTATCTTGCCAATCGCAAACAATGTTATATAATTATTTTACATGTATGCATTTAATGTTTTTCAACTATTCTTCAACACAATATTTATTAAGCGTATATTTCTTATATTCATTATTTTTGCTTATGAATATTATTCCCCACATCACTATATTTGTCAACATCGAAACCTATAATAGCTTATTGTTCGCATGATTAAATTTCCAATGGGCAATCACTGTAAGCTGATTTGTGAGACGCCCCGACGTCCCATTAAAGAAAACGGAAATTTTTAAAACCTAATCGTATTATTAACGTTAGACGGTTATATAAAAAAAAGGCAGAAAAATTAAAAACTTACATATAACCCACTTCCATACAGATATATCAACATACATACATACATACATACATGCATCAACATATAAACATCACATCCTGGTACGGTACTGTAAAGGGAATCCCCTCAGTAGGATCCCAATATGTACAAACTGATATCATAACAAAATACAGAAAGAGAGACGCCTCACTAACTCTCAATACCCAGTTCCCTCTCAAATACATAAAAAAACCTCACACACGCCTACACGGATAGCACTGGCCCGAGCTATCACAGACTACTGCCCTCACTACCACCCGATGGTCTCGACGGTCCTGCTACTCCTCCGCTACCACTGGAAGAGATCTTGTCTGAAGGTCTCTGGAACATCCGTCTATAAACTCTGCTATCTCGGGAAGGTAGCCGAAAGGACACTCGGGAAGACTCCGACCCTGTGGCTCGAACCTCGGGAGGTGCGGGAACCTCTGGAACAAGCATCAGATCAGGAACCGGTGCTATAGGGTCCTCCTCTAGTACTGGTGCAAGCGCAGGCTCCGGTGTGCTGGTGCAGGTGCTGGGACAAGTGCCTCAAAAGGTACAAGGAAAGGAACTTGGGGGCCATATCCGACATAGGGGGCATCGGTGGTAACTGTCCATCCGATCTGGCAGGCTCTGAAAGTACCCACCAAACCTAAGGGAGCTCCCTGCCCTAGTCCGGTAGTCACGGAAACTGGACCCGTGTAAACTGTGAAGTAGGTGACGGGGTCCACGAGTCACCCGTTGGGATTTATGAACTCGAACTCAAAGGTCCCCGTGAGAGGGAACCCTGCATCCTGGGTCATCCAAGGGTGATGCCAATGTGCCATCTGTCTGATCCGGGTCTAAGGTGCATAATAACAAAACAAGCACAACAGGAAGAAGAAAAGGGATAAGAAACGATTTAACGTCAAACGTGGAAAGGGTTTAGCAACATTTAAAACTATAAAAGTAAATTAAACATCCATCTCCATATAACTATATATATATATATAACACAACCATCCTCGACGACGTCTATGATTTTCCTCTACCCTCCATCATGATGTAATGCAATGCAGTATGTATACTCAGGTTTGACCGCATATCTGGATATCCATATCGACACGTCTCTAGAGCCCCCGGCGCACATCCTCGTCCATGGAGGGAGGATGCCCATGCAAAGAAATGGCACTATAGTTGTACAAATACACGACGGTGCACACCACTGAACCACGGCCAGGGTGCTCATTCAAAGCATGAACTATAGCTGCAACAATAATGAAATAATGTCTGGGACGATCCTGCCAATAGCCTAAACCACGGGGATACAACCTCCAAGGAATAGACCCCACAGACCATATTTCAGGTCACCCATATGAGAAATATCACAGACCATGTTTCAGGTCACCCCCTAGTGCCCTAACCGCTTATCACTATCTCATATATCACCTCAATAATAAAGAAGAGCCTTTCATTATGGCATCCCAAGAAAAACAAGTCTTTCACCTTTTGGGATGCCATGATGAAAGGATCTTCTTTATTACCTACCTTATTAAGGTCCACCAATTTGAATCCTAACTCATCGGTTTGCACACCATTGTTAATGTCGACCCACTGACATTTAAAAACAGGTACTCTAAACTTCGTGTAATTAACCTCCCATATCTCTTCAATGATTCCAAAGTATGAAATGGATGCCATAACCCCACTGTTTTGCATAGTACTTTTGTCATCCTAGGACTTTGTATAGAAGGAAAACTTATTGATATCGTACCCACTCCAGCATATGATATCAAAGTTAGGCCCCTGTGCTAGCCATTTTAATGTATCAGAAGCAATACCATCCTTTGCAATTTTTTCTTTAAACCAGTTCAAGAAAGTCTTGTTATGCTTGTTCAAACACCATTTTTCATTCATTCTAGGGTAAGTTTCATTGATGATGCTTTTGTGCTCACATAAGTATGGTTCAACCTCATCAGTGTTATTCAATATATACAAATGTGCTTGAAGCACTTCCTCCCGATCCATGCTCTTAACAGTGATACCTCGTGTACCCTTACCATCATATCTTCCTTCGTGACGAGACTTCGGAAGCCCTACAGGTTCCGCTTCTGACATGTAGTCTGTACAAAACTCAATAGCTTCTTCTACCACATACCCTTCAACAATAGATGCTTCGGGACGGTGTGGATTCTTCATATATCCTTTCAAGATCTTCATGTATCGCTCAACCGGGTACATCCACCTTAAATAAACGGGGCCGCACAACCTAATCTCCCTCACTAGATGAACAATCAAATGAACCATAATGTCAAAAAATGGAGGTGGAAAATACATCTCCAATTGGCACAAGATAATGGCTGCCTCATTTTCCAAGTCATCCAACTTTTTAGTGTCAATGACCTTGCTACATATAGCATTGAAGAATAAGCATAACCTAGTAATGGCATGTCTGACTTTTTTAGGCAAGATGTAGGGAATGGCCACCGGTAGTAGTTGTTGCATCAAGACATGACAACCATGAGACTTTAAGCCAACTAATTTGAGATCTTTCATCGAGACAAGTCTTTTGATATTTGAAGAGTAACCCTGTGGCACTTTGACTCCCCGTAGACATTCACAGAAACTTCTTTTCTCTTTTTTTGATAAAGTATGACATGCTGGGAGCAAATAAGTCTTCTTATCCCCCACTTTATGTGGAGCTAATTGCTCTCGTATACCCATCTCAACTAGATCCAGACAAGCATTCACATCATCCTTTGTCTTGCCTTGAATGTTGAGAAGCGTTCCGATTAAACTGTCACACACATTTTTCTCCACATGCATCACATCAATACAATGTCTTACATCAATCTTGCACCAGTATGGAAGATCAAAGAAGATCGACCTCTTCTTCCATATTTTCTTCTCTGTAGCCTTCTTCTGGGTCTTCCCATAGATAACATTAGTGTTGTTCACCCTTTCATAAACTTGCTCTCCGGTCAAGGCCACCGGAGCAATTTCATTATCCGGAAGTCCATTGAAAGCTTTTCTCAATCTACGATAAGGATGATTACATCGAAGAAATCTCCGATGCCCAAGGTAAACTGTCTTCCTTCCATGTTGCAGTTGATGGTAACATCTGCCTTCTTCACATATTGGACATGCTTTATGCCCCTTAACACTATACCCACACAGGTTCCCGTATGCTGGAAAGTCATTGATGGTGTAAAATAACATGGCACGCAATCTGAATGTCTCACGGCAATACCCATCGATCACATCAATGCCTTCATCCCACAACATTCTCAAGTCTTCAATCAAGGGACTCAGATAAACATCAATATCATTTCCTGGCTGTTTACGACCCGAAATCATCATAGTTAACATAATGTTTTTTGTGCTTCATGCACAACCAAGGAGACAGGTTGTAAATGACCAAGAGAACAGGTCATGAACTATGAATGCTACTTAAGTTTCCATATGGGTTCATTCCATCGGTAGCAAGTCCAAGCCTGAGGTTTCTGGGCTCATTGCCGAAATCCGGAAACAAACTACCAATTCTCTTTCATTGCAAAGAATCGGCCGGATGGCGAAGCTGTCCATCACACTTCCTCTCATCTGCATGCCATCTAATGTTCTTTGTGTCATTTACATTAGCAAACAATTGCTTGAACCGCGGAATCACGGGAAGATACCATAACACCTTCGCAGGAGGACCTTTGGTGACCACATCACAACTAGAATCACCATCCTTCACTTTGTAGCGTGATACCCCACACCTGGGGCACTCGTGCATCTCTTCAAACTCTTTCCTGTACAATATGCAATCATTAGGGTAAGTGTGTATTTTCTTATACTCCATACCCATCGGACACAATATCTTCTTCGCCTCATAGTTTCGAGATGGCAATGTGTTACCTTCTGGAAGCATGTCTTTCAACAACTCAAGCAATTCGGTAAAGCTTTTATAGCTCCATCCATTTCTCGTCTTCACATTGAACAATCTTAACACCGCTGACAATCGTGTGAAATTAGTGCACCCCGGATACAAAGTCACTTCTGCATCACTGCACAAAGTATCATAAACATGTGCGCGCCAAAAAGACTCTTGCCCAATATAACGGATCATGTCCTCTAGTCCATCGTCCATATCCACGTCATCAACTTCCTCCCTATCCGACACCCTCGGCCTGTCTAACGATTCACCATGACATATCCATGTTGTATAACTCTTGCAAATCCCCTCACAAATAAGATGATCACGTATCTCCTTAGCTTCTAGTCGTATCTCATTCAAACAGTTAACACAAGGACAATAAAACCTTCCATTACCACTATCAGGAGCATTTGTTTTTGCAAACTGTAGAAAATCTTCCACTCCATTATCATACTAATCACTTGTCCGTCTAGCATTCATCCAACCTCGATCCATGACTAAAACCAATAACTTCGTACTGAGTCCAACATATTCATCAACCACTTCTTAAGACAAGGTATGGCCCTATCCCATTCGAGAAGAAACTTTTTCAACATTCGGTTAACAGTTAATCCTTAACTCTCATGCTCATACTCGACGAAATTTCGGCAGCATTTCCCTTCGGTCTCCGACGTACATGACTTCACCGCGATGACATCCACCACCATAAAGTATGCACCCGGAGAACGAAAGGAAATGTATCAATCCGAACTTTCATCAAGTATATAACATTAGAATCAATGAATAACTATTTTAACTGAATGAAGAAAAAGTTTTTTCCCAAACTGTCCAACTTTGGACAATTCAAGATCCAATACAATGAGCGGTACATTAAGCACGTACACGTGTGCTCATTAGTAGTATTGCATCTCAAACGGGAAACTAAGGCTTTACTAATTATTGTGGGCACATTCTCGGATCAAATAAATTTTCAAGCAAATACATTAAAACTCCAATGAAATCTTTTCAGCCAAAACGATGGAAATCAAACCTTACTTTGTAATTTTCCAATGCAAAGCGGCTATCTGCTGGTATAACTCTTTTCTTGTATTTTCCTGTCAGCACACCACATGCAAGTGGACTCCAAGTTGTCAAACCCAAGCCATAGTTACAGGTTTGATTTGGATCTGAAAAAATAACATTGCCTCATCATAAACCAAATGACTTGACAAAACCCGTGAAAGTATAATCTTAAATGCTTCTCTCCATGAATCTCAACTCTCAATTTCCCAGCATCCATACGCAAGATGATATAAAATACAAAATTGGTAAAACTACTATGGGCAAGAAGCTCTTACCCTGTGTATCCAAGGATTGTGCCCCTCACGTAGAGTCTAAAATCAAAGCATGAAAAATAAAGTGTTAGCTTATTTAAGACCAAAAGATCATATAAGAAAATGAGTAGCGAAGAGCCATGTCTATTCAGGCAGGAAGCAAAAACCATGAAGAAAAAAACTAAATCCATTAGGCCATCATATATATTCAATCAAAAACTATATATATCCTTTATTCTCCTTAAGAAAACACAAAGTTTCCCTTCCTGCCATGAATTTTTGGTGCATATTGCAGTTGAAACACAGCTTCTAAAAAGGAAAGCGAAATGTAAATGACCAACTTCTAAAATAGACCAGAAACTCTTAAGAGCTACCAAATTATAAAATAATCTCTTTGAACACTCGAAGTCTCTAGTGCTTAAGAGATCGCCACACAGAGACTAATATCTTGCTACCACAAAGTATCGTAGCATCTGAATAACAAGCAAGCAAAACATTACCAGTAAAATAAAATTAAAACCAAAACAAAAAGCAAGAAATATTACCAGTAATAATGTCAAGACAGAAAAACAAAATGTAAGAAGAAAACACAACTTTCACATTGAGCAATGAATAATTTAAATAACAAATAAAATGTTTACTCACACATTATGTCTAACATTTTTTTAGTATATCAGTAAAGTTTTATGATAAGGATACTAGGGATACACTGTTGAATCACCGGCAAGTGTACCGGATCGTCGTAAGTAATAAAACACGATAAGTAATTACTGAGGTCGGACACAAGGATTGGGCTACCAATTCTACCAATTTGCAAGGAGTTCGATACGTTTGACCAAGCGAGGCAAGTGGTTGAGGGGAGAGAGAAAATATGATCGCAATTCAAATCGACAATTCAAATAGAGATATAGTATTAAAATCTGAAATTAAAACATATAAGGTCACAAGTCCACCTACCCAATCATGCATAGTACCCAAGTGATGACGATTCCTCCCTAAGTTCAATTACAATGTCAACCAGGACCCCCAAATTCTCCTAATGACACTGTCGTGCTCAATAGGACGTATTCAACGATTGAATTAATTACTTACTAGGTCTCATAACCCAATCATCAAACTCTATTAAATCTGGTTCCTATAAGGTTGCACCGATCTCCTATTCACTCTCGTGCAATATTCGATCAATGATCCCAATTCAAGTTCTAAACACGAATTGCCTACTAAGCCTCATCACGTTAACTAGTAAATCACGCATGCATATGATCAACGCAATAAATTTAGAATTGGAAAACATGAATTGAGATAAGGGAGAGAAACATACATCACATTGAACTACACCGTCATGGGTGGTTTCATTGATCCCTTAGACAAGGGGATTAGCTCCTCATGCTTGTAACAAGACACAAACAATTGGAGTTCATCCAAATTGTACAATAAGAAAATAAAATAGGGAGACGCAGCTCCAGAGAATCTCAAAAACGATCTAAAAACAAGTGGTTAACAAAAGGTTTTTCAATCTGCCCTAAAACATCAATTTATAGATTTCAGAATCTGCGCCCTGAGTTTTGGCGAATTTCAGTTTTGGCTCCATCCTGAGTTTGAATACTCGCGAGGCGAGGTAGTGTTTCGCGGGGCGAGACAGAGAGGATGACATTTCTGGCACAGTCAGACCTTCAGACTCGCGAGGTGAGATGGTTATTCACGGGGCGAGACAGAGAGGGTGACATTTGCTGTTCAGGCTGGTCTTCAGGCTCGCGAGGTGAAACCTCCAGAATTGCTTTTCCACTGTTTTCTTCATTTTCCTTGACTCTAAGAGCTTCACTTTTAACCTGAGACAATAAATGAAAATGAAAAAACGTAATTCTACTCAAAATAAACTAAAAACTACTAAAAATGCATAAAACGAGTCAAAGTCTAACTTAAGAACAAAACAAGGCCAATTTGGGAGATTAGTGAGGGTGACTCGCCCAATTAGGCACAAAATATACCCCTTTTCTAGCTGGAAACTAGATGAGCCAGAGGCTTATCAAAACACCCCAAACTTAAACCTTGCTTGTCCCCAAGCAAGCTAAAACTCAAAAAGACTCAAGACTTGGCAGGCTTAAAGGATTCAATCAATTTCGCACAAATTTCATGCAATCTTAACAAAACAGTTTTTCTTCAATGCTTTCCCCCCTTGAAACAATGTAATCCCCAAATTCATTTACTTTAAACAATTGAGAACTTCCATTATTCATGCAATCAGTAATCTAAGTTGAGAATCCAATTGGCACACAAAAGGGAGATCACCAAATCCAAACAATTGCCTTCCTCACAAGGGAATTTAATATTTCACTCATCCTCTCAATTTGTCTAGGCTATAAACTTTTCACTAAAGTTCACATTTCAAGAGCACTTCCCATGAATTTGATTTTCATCTCAAACAAAGTTCCCACGAAAACATGCATGCAACATCAAAAGGTCTTTTAAAGGTTGTGATGGGGCCTGGCTAAGGGTAGGATATTCAAAGGTACTAGGCTTAAGTCCCTAGGAATTACGAGAGCATGAGCATTTTGACACATTGAACTTCTACTCAAATTCCTTTTTCCATTTTTCCTTTTTGCCTTGGGTGACTACAGCCTTTCTCTTCTAATACCCTTTTTTTTACATTTGTTACTTTTCTTCTTTTTTTTCTTTTGCCTTTGGCTCCAACCTTTATTTTTATTTTTCTCAACCCAGAATGACATATCATACATTGTAGCCACCCCAAACTTACTTTCTTGCAACCCTTCTATTGCTAAGCTTCCATGCTCTCCTAATCCTAAGATCGGGTCAACATGGTTTTTTCCAGATTTTTGGCTCATAATATAGGGTTGTCAAGAAACAATAGGTTAATCAGGCTCAATTTGGCTAACTAGGGAACATGCATTAGGGATGGTTCTTTTAGGACAAGTAGTTATTTCAAAGAAAATTTCCTAAATCATTTGATGCAAGCACATAAACATGCAAACCATGAAGAGATTCAAGCAAATTCGGGAAAGTGCAGCTTAAAAGCGATTCACACAATTAAGAACATGTTGGAGGCTCAAATTCTCACCTGGACATTTTTGCAAATTGTTTGACCGAGATACAATTCCTAGTGTCTCACCCCAAACTTGTCATAAATCAAGCAATCACAATAAAATTTCTCAAAGTTCAATTTTCAATTTTCCACATGGGGATCAAATTGTCGATTTTCAGAACCTAGGGGGAAATCATCAATGGGCAACATGATTCATGCAATCACTCTATGCTAAATTTAATTGAAATCCACCAAGCTTGCCGACACAACATTCATACACAAATTCTTGATCTTATCAAATTATTCAAGAGCGAAATTCAAAAACAAAAGGAAAAGGGAAAAGAAAACAAAAACAAAGCAATTGGTTCCCTCCCCCACACTTAAAGTATACATTGTCCTCAATGGAAGAACATAAATATAACACAAGAGAGAGGGAAAAAAGAAGGTGTTCCCTGATAAAGTTGTAGTGTAGGTGGGCGCTTCCAAGGAAGGCTCTTCTACGGTTGCATCCTCATCAAATGGTCCCTCAGGCACCCGACCAATGACAACTCCCGGAAGAACTCCCACAGCACTTCCTGATCTGGAAAAATTGCAAACCTTAATTGCAGATTCACGAGGCGATACATCACTCGCGAGCCGAATCTGGAAAAAGTGTTCTTTACACTTTCCAGAATCGTGAGGCGAATAATAGCTCGTGAGGCGAATCTGGAATTCCAACTGCTGATGATGCCAGAATTCGCGAGGCGAAAATGGTACTCGCGACGCGAGACAGAAGCGTGAGTAAGCCTCTGGGATTCAGGGCTTCTGTCTCGCGAGGCCACTGTGGGTTCGCGGGGCGAATCTGGTTTTTTTTTATATTTAAATGACCGAAACTAAAAAATAAAGGATACCTAGCTTGGGTTGCCTCCCAAGTAGCGCTTGTTTATCGTCCCGAGCCCGACTCACGTCACCCCTAAGGGTTAATCCGGACGAAGAACTTGCTTGTCATTTTGGATTGATTCCCCATGGTAATGCTTTAGCCCTTGCCCATTCACCTTGAAGTTACCAGAGGCCCCTTCTAATTCTACTGCTCTGGATGGAAAAACTTGGTGTACCTTGAATGGTCCTGACCACCTTGATTTTAGCCTTCCCGGAGAGAGTCTCAACCTTGAATTAATAAGAAGGAGCATTTGTCCGGGCTCAAACCTCCTAGGCAAGATGTGCTTGTCATGCCATGCCTTAGTCCGCTCTTTGTGGATTCTTGCATTTTCATATGCTTGCATGCAAATCTCGGACAACTCATTTAAGTTCAAAAGCCCTCTATAATCGGCACATACTATCCACCCCGTGATGGTCCTTGTTGGGATCAATTCATTGCTTTCATTGACCACCACGGTTGTGCCACCTTTCTTTGGGACTACATGAATTGGACTAACCCAACTACTATCCGAGATTGGATAGGTGATTCCGGCCTCTAAAGGTTTAATCACTTCCTCACGCACAGCTTCTTTCATTCCTTCCTTGTTGATCTTTTCCCTTGCACCTTCATCCTCTGGGAGACTTGGTAAGGCTTCCATGTTTTTCAACCACTCAAGATAGTCCTCATCCCACAAAGGGTCTTTTTCCTCACTATCATCATCATGGGATTTTACCAACACTTGTGCAAGTGAAGAACCATGGGCTTCTCTAGTTGCCCTTGCCTTGACAGTTGAGTCCACCATATCCACTCGATACACATCCGACCTCTCAGCAGGGTGTTTCATTGCTTCAAAGACATTGAAGACTACCTTCTCATCTTGCACCCATAGAGTGAGTTTCCCTTGTTGCACATCTATCAAGGCACGCCCAGTGGCCAAGAAGGGCCTACCCAATATGAGAGGGATCTCGGCGTCTTCATCCATATCAAGCACCACAAAGTCCGCCGGAAATATGAACTTGTCCACCTTCACTAACAAATCTTCGACCACCCCATAAGGATATTTTATAGAACGATCGGCTAGTTGGAGTGACATCCGTGTATCCTTGACTTCTTTGATCCCCAACTTCTTCATCATAGAGAGGGGCATCAAGTTGATGCTTGCCCCAAGGTCACGCAACGCCTTCCCTAGAGTCATCTCCCCAATGGTGCATGGTATAGAAAAAGAATCGGGATCCTTCAACTTTGGAGGTAGTTTGCTTTGAATAATGGCACTACACTCCTCGGTCAAAGCAACAGTTTCCTCATCCACTATTTTCCGCTTCTTGGAGAGAAGCTCCTTCATAAACCGGGCATAAGATGGCATTTGTTCCAAGGCTTCCGCAAATGGAATGTTAATTTGAAGTTTGCGGAAGACATCAAGGAATTTATTGAACTGCTTATCTTGTTGAGGCTTCTTCAATCTTTCAGGATATGGCACCTCCATGTAGGGCGGGAGGTCTTTGGGCTCAACCCACTTCTTTCTTCGGAACTCTTCATCTACAAGTTTTAACCTTCCCCCTTGCTCCGGTGCCTTGTCACTTGCCAACTCCTCTTTCTCAGGTTGCTCTTCCTCAACATGTGGTTGTTTTGGGGCCTCGTCTTCCTGAGATCTAGTTGCGCCCCTGTTAGATCCCAACACCCTACCGCTTCTAGTTGTTATGGCATTGCATTGGTTCTTAGGGTTGTTCTCGGTATCACCTGGGAAAGTGCCTGGGAGACGCTCATTTGGTTGCCTTGCGAGCTGAGCTATCTGCGTCTCTAGATTCTGAATTGCCGCCCCTGTATGAGTTGCCAACTTGTCAATGGTTGTGCTTGTATTGATTGACAACTTCTCAATTGCCGCATTCGTCCTTTCTATAGCCAACTCCCAAGGTTGCCTTCCACTATCTGTTGTTGGCAACTGATTAGTCACTGGAAAAGCCTACTGAGTATTGTGTTGATGGATCCCATAGTTTGGCCCCTGATTCTGTTGAGGTTGTTGTTGCCCGACTAGACCACCACTAGCATTACTCCAAGCGAAACCCGGATGGTCTCTCCTCATGTAACCCTTATTCTGATTCTGACTGTAGTCATTCTGTCTGTTCTTATGATAGTTGTTATGGGGTACACTGTCATAAAAATTGTGGCATGAGTCCACATGTTCTTGAGAGAAGTTGAACGGACAACTCTGAATGTCATGATCTCCATTACAATTATCACAACCCGGAGGCATTCCTTCGTGTATCACATTAACCATTTTGTTCCCGGACAATGCCGCCATTTTCATCTTCAACAGTTTATTCTGCTCTAGTATAGCTTCTATTGTTGCAGAACTGACTCCACTTGAGGTTTCCCTAACACGATTGTAATCATTGTACGACATCTTCTCCAATAACGCCCATCCATCCTCAGCTAATAAATAGGAAAAAGAGCCGCCAGCTGCGGCATTACAATTCATCTGGTAGCGCCCCCTTAACCCGTTAAAGAAATGTTGAACCTTGGAGACCGAGTCAAAGAAAGTTGAAGGACATCTTCTCAATAGCACATTATACCTCTCCCAGGCTTCATTATAAGATTCATCTTTTGTCTGCCTGAAGGATGTGACGGCTACTCTTGCTTGTGCCACTTTCTGAGGAGGAAAATACTTAGTGAGGAATTTTTGGGCCATTTGCTCCCATGTTTTGATACTGTTCCGATCCAAGCTGTCAAACCAATCGCGAGCGACATCCCTAAGAGAGAGAGGGAAAAGCCGGAAGCGAAACTCATCTTGAGAAACTCCTCTTGTCCTCTGCAAGTCACAAGTTTCAAGGAAGTGAGTGATGTGTCTATGAGGGTCTTGTTTGCCACTCCCATCAAATTGATTCTCACGGATATAGGTTGTGACACATCCTTCCACTCTGAAGGAATCTGTATTCAGGTTGCCCCTCACGATAGAAGAATCACAATCACCCAAGTTGGGTAGATTGTACCCGAAGAGAGGCTTGTAAGGAGGAGGAGGAGGATTTGCGGCCATCTCCTCAAAATCAAATACTTCAAGACTCTTTCGCTCTCTGGCTTCTTTCCTTAATCGCTTCTCGGTCTTGGTGATCTCCGAATCAAATAGCAAGTCCTCTTGTGAAAGGGTACCTCACATACAAAAACAAGGCAAGACCAAGTGGAATCAAAGAAGTAGAGAGAAATAATAGTAAATAAATAACCAAAAAAAAAAAGCTTAACCAAATAATCAAACTTCCCTAAAATTAGGAAAATTGGTTGTGCCAATCCCAGGCAACGGCACCAAAAACTTGTTGAATCACCGGCAAGTGTACCGGATCGTTGTAAGTAATAAAACACGGTAAGTAATTACCGAGGTCGGACACAGGGATTGGGCTACCAATTCTACCAATTTGCAAGGAGTTCGATACGTTTGACCAAGCGAGGCAAGTGGTTGAGGGGAGAGAGAAAATAGGATCGCAATTCAAATCGACAATTCAAATAGAGATATAGTATTAAAATCTGAAATTAAAACATCTAAGGTCACAAGTCCACCTACCCAATCATGCATAGTACCCAAGTGATGATGATTCCTCCCTAAGTTCAATTACAATGTCAACCAGGACCCCCAAATTCTCCTAATGACACTGTCGTGCTCAATAGGACGTATTTAACGATTGAATTAATTACTTACTAGGTCTCATAACCCAATCATCAAACTCTATTAAATTTGGTTCCTATAAGGTTGCACCGATCTCCTATTCACTCTCGTGCAATATTCGATCAATGATCCCAATTCAAGTTCTAAACGTGAATTGCCTACTAAGCCTCATCACGTTAACTAGTCAATCACGCATGCATATGATCAACACAATAAATTTAGAATTGGAAAACATGAATTGAGATAAGGGAGAGAAACATACATCACATTGAACTACACCGTCATGGGTGGTTTCGTTGATCCCTTAGACAAGGGGATTAGCTCCTCATGCTTGTAACAAGACACAAACAATTGGAGTTCATCCAAATTGTACAATAAGAAAATAATATAGGGAGACGCAGCTCCAGAGAATCTCAAAAATGATCTAAAAACAAGTGGTTGACAAATGGTTTTTCAATCTGCCCTAAAACAGTAATTTATAGATTTCAGAATCTGCGCCCGCTCGCAAGGCGAGTAGCCTCTCGCGAGGCGAATTTCAGTTTTGGCTCCATCCTGAGTTTGAATACTCGCGAGGCGGGGTAGTGTTTCGCGGGGCGAGACAGAGAGGATGACATTTCTGGCACAGTCAGACCTTCAGACTCGCGAGGCGAGATGGTGATTCGCGGGGCGAGACAGAGAGGGTGACATTTGCTGTTTAGGCTGGTCTTCAGGCTCGCGAGGCGAGCTCCTGTTTCGCGAGGCGAAACCTCCAGAATTGATTTTCCACTGTTTTCTTCATTTTCCTTGACTCTAAGAGCTTCACTTTTAACCCGAGACAATAAAAGAAAACTAAAAGCGTAATTCTACTCAATAAACTAAAAACTACTAAAAATGCATAAAACGAGTCAAAGTCTAACTTAAGAACAAAACAAGGCCAATTTGGGAGATTGGTGAGGGTGACTCGTCCAATTAGGCACAAAATATACCCCTTTTCTAGATGGAAACTAGATGAGCCAGAGGCTTATCATACACCATCCCAAAACACTACACAGAGAGACAAGAGTTAAATGGTTGCAGCCAAATACAAGAAATCAACGCCTAATAAGAAACAAACAACAGCAAACCAAAGTGAAATGTTCCACAAAACCTGTTACAAAGTAAACCCACATCACACAAAAAATGCACCATGACAAGTGGAAACCACTAGGTAATATATCAACAAAATAGAGGATGTATTCACAGTAATAAGCCTAAAAATAAAAGTGGATTCAAACACCAGCTGGACTAATTAATTAATTGAAGCCCACACAACCTTAGCACCAGACACTTTAAGCCTAACTAAATAATCGAACCAATTTATTTACTTTTCTTAAAATATAACCTTAGTTTCTATCAACTGCTAACATTATAAATCATGACAGTTTAGTTGATATAGCAATAGAATAATGTACCAGTCAGTTCTGATTTAATAAAAAATAAAAAAGCAATAAGAAAATAGAAAGATTTCAATCTTATTCTGACAACCATACCGAAGATTGTTCACTAAATCTCAAGTCCTTATAAGATTAGCCACATGCATGTATCTTATTTACCAACAAAACAAGTAAATAAGCATGCACTCTCACCAGAAGCAGCGGAGACCGGCGAGCAGCAGGGAGAGACAGAGATGGGAGGCGGCGAAGCAAAGTGAGGGAGGGCGAGCACGAGAGCGATGAGAGAGAGATGGGGACGAAGTGACACATATACTATAGTAAGGGGGAAATATTGCCACAATACACCCAAATTTAGAAGTGTGAACACACACTCACATAAAATCAAATACATGAAAAGAAATAAAAACATGAGCTATAAACACCAGAATAACAGAACACCACCATACCATCAGTAATCATCAGCCATGTTCAACCTATGAATTTCTAGTAGTGAAAGCACTAAGCAGGCATACAATTTTGGTAATAATGATTTGTAGAAGAAAGCATTGCAGGCTTCAATCTCTCACAAGCACAAAACAAGCACAAAACAAGCACAAGCACAAGTACAAAACAAGCATAAGCACATTGTTCATCAAGCATTTTTCGGAATTGACCGATCTCAAATAGTGATTACATCACAAGCAGTGATAGTTCAATTAGAATTAGAGGCTTTGCATACAGCAAATTTGAATTAAATAATTGAGAATTTTAGTGAAGCAAAAGGAATCAAAATCACAAACTCAAAAATCTAAAAAATCTCAAGAATCTGAACAAAATCACAGATGTTAGGTTTTCGTTCAAACCTTGTTGAGGCGTAACTCAGTATTGAAAAACAAAATCACAGAGGAAGAAACGAAATCTCAATCTGATCTGCAAAGGAAGAAACAAGATAGAAGAGGAAGCTAAGTCAAAAGAGAAGAAGAAGACGAATACCTGGTGCAAATGGAAGAGGAAAACACGAGTGGAAAAAGAAGAAGAATACCTGGAGCAAATGGAAATCGCGAGTGGAAATCCAACACAAAATGAGGGAGCGAATGAAAAACAAAGGAATGGAAGAGCAGGGCAAAAACAAAGGAAAAGGGCATGTGACAGATGGAGGGAATGGAAATAGAAACAAAAAGTAGTGTTTTGTCAAATATTACACATCGGTTATCAAAAAATCGATGTGGTTAGTAATATTTCACATCGGTTCTATAGTAACCGATGTAGAAACTTACGGTTTAATTTAAAATTTCATTTTTTTTAATTTATGCCATCGGTTATATTTAAACCTATGTGGTTAATATATATTAGACATCGGTTCAATAGGAATCGATGTGGAAAGATAAAAATTTTAAATATTAATTTTTTTTAATTTTATACATCGGTTATAATACAACCGATGTGGTTAATCTATATATTAGACATCGGTTCTAAATGGAAAGACAAAAATTTTAAATTTTAAATTTTTTGTTTTAATTTTGGATATCGGTTAAAATACAACCGATGTGGAAAATATTCACACATTGGTTATTTATGAAACTGATATGGAATCCTTTGCTTTTAATTTCAAAAATACCACCGCCTGGTTTTACACATCGGTTTTTGTGAAACCGATGTGGAATCTCCGATGTTAAAATCATATTTTGCACTAGTGGAGGTTTAGCGGTAGGACTTGGAATACACAGCTGAGATGTTGTTTGAGGTTTAGAAACCCTTGCATATTAAGTATGCGGCTTGTTCGGGTAAGTTTGAGGCATAGAGACCAATTAGGGTTTTCCCGGTGAGTGTCTTTGAGATGTCTGAGTGTGAAATAATAATTTTGGAGTTAGATATGAGATTAGGCCTTTTATGGTTTTAGGTTGTTTACTAGGTCCTAATGAGCCTATATCTCAAATTTGAGCGCAATCGGATGTTGAACGGACCCTGAACGCAAAGAGTTGACTTTTTGTAGAAGTCAACGCTAGAGCATGGGAGTATCCATGCTCGAGCGGCCAGGTCAACAGACAAGGGCCATTCTTTTACCTGCCACATGTCATCAGGGCTGACGTGACACTCCAGGAGTGGTTGCATGGCACGGTGGTCCACCCACTCCCAATGCTCGAGTATAGAAAAGCCAATGCTCAAGTGTTGGAATGCTCGGATACTGTTTTTCGCGTGTTAGCACGAATTTCAATAAAATAAAATGGCTTAAGTGAAATAAGTCACTTAAGCCATAAAAGAAAGAACATAAAGCAAAAACAAGAGCTGAGAGTTGAGAGGAGAAAATAGAGAGTTTTAGAGTCGGAAAGAGAGAAAATCAAGAAAGAGAAAGAGTACTAGAAAGAGTTTGAGAGTTTCTATCATCCCGTCACGAATCGGAGCAGTGATCCTTTGACGGTATCTACCCCTACCATTGATCCTTTGATCACCATGTCTGTTTGCTTACAGTGTCCTATAGTTGTTAAAAATAGGACATTTCTTGTAGATCTCATCTGTTTGCCTATGTAGCAGATAGACGTTATCCTTGTTATGGATTGGCTTTCGGCTAACCATGTAGTGTTAGACTGTGCCCGAAAGGCCTTATCTTTTCTTGAGCCTTCTAGCATAGTATCTGCCAATGAAGGAACAGCTATAAGGAGTGACGAGTCTCTACAGTATGTGATACTTTTCTCTTTGGAAGCTAAGGAGACTCCGAGTATAGATTCTTTGCCTATTGTGAGAGAGTTTCCTGAGGTTTTCCCTCTTGATGTTCTAGGTTTGCGCCAAAGAGGGAGGTCGAGTTCGCTATAGATCTCATACCAGGGACTGGACTGATATCAGTAGCTCCTTATCGGATGTCACCTATGTAGTTGGCAGAGTTGAAGAAACAGCTAGATGATATGGTGAAGAAAGAATTCATCAGACCGAGTGTTTCGCCATGGGGAGCACCGTTATTTTTTGTCAAGAAGAAGGATGGAAGTTCTAGGTTGTGCATGGATTATAGGAAGTTGAACAAGGTTACAATCAAGAACAAATATTCATTGCCTAGGATAGATGATATGATGGATCAGTTGAAGGGAGCTTCAGTATTTTCTAAGATAAATTTGAGATCAGGATACCATCATATTAGGGTGACGAATGAGGATATACCTAAAACAGCTTTCAGGACGAGGTATGGACACTACAAGTACCTAGTTATGCCTTTTGGTGTAACTAATGCTCCAGCAGTGTTCATGGATTTTATGAACATAATCTTTAGACCATTCATCGATAAGTTTGTAGTGGTGCTCATAGATGATATTCTCATCTATTCTCGTAGCAGTGAAGAACATGAGGAACATCCGAGAGTGGTGTTACAGGTGTTGAGAGATAGGCAGTTGTATGCTAAGCTATCCAAGTGTGAATTTTGGTTAGAGGAAGTGCAGTTTCTAGGGCATATAACCAACAAGGAAAGGATAGTTGTTGATCCAGTTAAGGTAGAGGCAGCGATCAAGTGGGAGAGGCCTCAGTCAGTGAGTAAGGTGAGGAGTTTTCTAGGATTAGACGGGTATTACAGGAGGTTTATCGAGGGTTTCTCAAAAATTGCGTTGCCTATGACGTAGTTAACGAGAAAGGGTACAACGTTTGTCTGGACGGATAAGTGTGAGGAGAGCTTTTAGAAGCTAAAGGAGAAGTTGACTACATCTCCAGTGCTGACATTACCAGATCCTCTAAGACAGTTTGATGTGTGCTGTGACGCATCATATCAAGGGTTGGGTTGTGTTTTGATGCAAGAGGGAAGAGTTGTGGTTTATGCTTCCCGACAATTGAGGGTTAATGAAAGAAATTACCCAATTCATGATCTGGAGTTAGCAGCCATAGTGTTCGCATTGAAGATATGGCGACACTATCTCTATGGAGCCAAGTTTAATGTGTTCAGCGATCACAAGAGTCTTAAGTATTTGTTTGATCAAAATGAGTTGAACATGAGGCAGCGTAGATGGATGGAATTCATTAAGGACTATGAGTTTGATCTTCAATACCATCCAAGGAAGGATAATGTTGTGGCGGATGCACTTAGTCGGAAATCTTTGCACGTATCTGCGATGATGGTGAAAGAGATGGAGTTACTTGAACAATTTAGAGATATGAACCTAGGTATGGATTTGACTGAGGATAGGATATGCTTAGGTATGATCACCATCAGTAGTGAGTTTTTGAGAGACCTTAGGATTAAGGAAGGTCAGGATGAATATTTGCTAAAGGTGAGTCGAGGTATAGACAAGGGTAAGGTTTCAGAGTTTAGGGGAGGATCATATGGTGTGTTGAGGTTTAGAGACAGGATATGTGTGCCAGAGGACTTAGAGAGTAAGAAGATGATCTTAGAGGAGGCACATAAGAGTAAGTTAAGTTTCCACCCAGGAACCACCAAGATGTATCACGACTTGAAGAACATGTTTTGGTGGCCAAATATGAAGAAAGAAGTGGCGGAGTATGTTCTATCATGTTTCGTATGTCAGAAAGCTAAGATAGAGCATCAAAAGCCCGCAGGGTTGCTGTAGTCCTTGTATATCCCAGAATGGAAGTGGGATAATATAGCGATGGACTTTGTGGTTGGATTACCACGAACTCCGAAGAAGTTTGATGCGATTTGTGTTATCATTGATAGATTAACGAAGTGTGCTCACTTCTTACCTATTGGTGAGAGTTATAGTCTTGAGAAGTTAACCCAGATCTACATCAAGGAAGTCGTGAGGTTGCACGGTGTGCCGTCAAGTATTGTCTCCGACCGAGATCTTAGGTTTACATCGAGATTTTGGAGACAGTTACACAATGCTTTGGGAACAAAGTTGAGGATGAGTTCTACTTATCATCCTTAGACAGATGGACAGTCAGAAAGAACAGTTCAATCATTGGAGGATCTGGTAAGAGCTTGTGTTGGAAAATGTTGGTAGTTGGGATGAGTTCTTACCATTGATTGAGTTCACATACAATAACAGTTTCCACAGCAGTATCAGGATGGCACCGTATGAGGATTTGTATGGAAGAAGGTGTAGGACTCCATTGTGTTGGTATGAGACAGGTTAGAGCCAAGTGTTGGGTCCTGATGTGGTACAGCAAACAACGGAGCAAGTCAGGAAAATCAAAGAGAAAATGAAGGAAGCGCATGATAGCCAGAGAAGCTACAGTAATAAGAGGAGGAGACCCTTAGAGTTCCAGGAAGGTGATCACGTGTTTTGAGAGTCACTCCGAATACCGGAATTGGCAGAGCTATAAAGTCTAGAAAGCTCACTCCCCGATTCATTGGACCATTTCAGATTCTTCGACTAATTGGTCCAGTAGCTTACCAGATAGCCTTACCCCCTTACCTTTCCAACCTTCATGATGTCTTCCATGTATCCCAGTTGAGAAAATATTACCCAAATTCTTCCCATGTAATTGAGCCAGAGTCAATACAACTCCGAGAGAATCTTGAATATGAGGCCTTACCGTCTAAGATTGCAGATAGAAGGATTAAAGAACTCCGTGATAAACATACTCCCCTGGTGAAGGTCATATGGGATAGTGTTATCGGAGATTCTACTTGGGAGTGTGAGGCAAACATTCAGTAGCAGTGCCCCCATCTGTTTTCAGGTATGTAAATTCTGAGAACATAATTTCTTTTAAGGGGGTAGAAATGTAACATTTATGATTTTATGTGTGGTTTACGTATGAGGTTTAGGGATAGGACTTGGAATACATATTTGAGATGTTGTTTGAGGTTTAGAAACCCTTGCATGTTAATTACGCGGCTTGTTCGGATAAGTTTGAGGCATAGAGACCAACTAGGGTTTTCCCGGTGAGCGTCATTGAGACGTCTGAGTTTGAAATAAGAATTTTGGAGTTAGAGATGAGATTAGGCAATTTTTGATGGTTTTAGGTTGTTTATTAGGTCCTAATGAGCCTATATCTCAAATTTGAGCACAATCGGACGTCGAATGGACCCTGAACGCAAAGAGTTGACTTTTAGTCAGAAGTCAACGCTTGAGTGTAGGAGTATCCGCGCTCAAGCGCCCAGGTCAACAGACAAGGGCCATGCTTTGACCTGCCACGTGTCATCAGGGCTAACGTGGCACTCCAGGAGTGGTTGCATGGTGCGGTGGTCCACCCACTCCCAACGCTCGAGCGTGGAAAAGCCAACGCTCCAACGTTGGAACGCTCGGACGTTGTTTTTCCAGTGCTCAAGCGCTAGCACGAATTTCAGAAAAATAAAATTGCTTAAGTGACATAAGTCACTTAAGACATAAGAGAAAGAACAAAAGGCAAAAACGAGAGTTGAGAGTTTAGAGGAGAAAATAGAGTGTTTTAGAGTGACAAAGAGAGAAAATCAAGAGAGAGAAAGAGTACTAGCAAGAGTTTGAGAGTTTCTATCATCCCGTCACGAACCGGAGCACATCGTTGCGTTCGTATCGACGATATCAACGTTGTTCTCTTCTTCGTTTCTTCAAAAACCAAAGGTAAATCATCCTCATTTATGTCGAACCTCATTCCATTATGTTCCTCGAACTATCTTTCATTTCGTTTGTCGAAATTTGATTCCGTTTTAGAATATGAACTCGTATTAATGTGTGCTTCGCAATGTGATGCTTAGGTGAAATTTTGGAAGCTCTGAGGTCCTAGAATCGTGCAGGGCAGAATCGAGGAGGTTAGAGGACGTCTCGTTTTGCTTCATTTCGGACATTGTACGACTCTCCAGGTGGGGGAAGAAACCATTTAACATCGAAAACGGCGCAGTTAAATTTAATTCGATAATGGCGTAGGGCGACCCAACCTCCACACTAGAGCGAGTAACGGACAATGTCTATACCACATTGGGGACTACTTAGTGGTACCGATAATGATATAGAAATTGTGTGTTTATCATCATTACGTTATATATATATATATATATATATATATATATATGATTATTTTATTATTTGGTGATTGTCTGCTTGACTGTTTGATATGGTATTGGTAATTGATATTATGAGTGTTGGAAGTATTGAGACTATGTTTATATTTAATATTATTATATTGTTGTGATGATTATTATATTTGGAAATGATGTTATGACCTGATGATATATGATGATGATTTTGGATAACATGATGATGATTATGATGATATGATGAGTGTTATGATTGCGCTTAGAGGTTGAGTAAGTTATAATTTATGTTGAGACATGATGATGTATTGGGGAATGCATATGATATGAGATGGTAGGGCCTAACCGAGATGATTACTGGAATATAATGAAGATATTGATGAGATGAACTACTTTGAGGTTAATTATGAGGTTATGATGAGCCGTCGGGGCACTAGGGGAGGACCTGAAACATGATCGTGTGGACCTGAAACATGGTCATATGGACCTGAAACATGGTCGTGTGGGGTCTATGCCTCTGAGGGAGAATTCCCGGGGATAGGCTAATGGTGAACCGTCCCAGACATGATTTCATTTTAGTCGGAGCTATAGTTCATGCGTTGCATGAGCACCCTGGCCGGGGTTAAAAGGTGTGCACCGGATTGTGTAGCTATAGTGCCATTACTTTGCATGGGCACCCTCCATCCACGAACGAGGGTGTGCGTCGGGGACTCTGGGACGTGTCGATTATATTGATGTGATATCCGGATATGGCCGATACCTGATGAGATTTTTCATACAGCATTTGCATTGCATCATGATGGAGGGTAGAGGAAGGATCCTAGATGTGGATTGTGGATGATTGTGTTAAATATATACCCATACTTTGGAGACAAATGTTTAGTGTGCCGTTATTTAATTAAATATTGTTAAACCATTTCCACGTTTGATGTTATGTGGCTTCTTATCCCTGTTTTCTCTATATTGCACATGTTTTATTATGTGATCGTGATGAGAAGATCCTAAGGGGAGCCAGCTATGGAGGATCTTGATGGGACCCCTTATGGGCCAGATGTTGGAGGATGAACAGTGGATCCTCATAGTTGAGTACAGAGTCTATGGCCAGTGCGTCTTGTCTCTTTGGGATGTTGTTTTTTTATTTTGTTTGATTAGCAGTTTGAACATTTTGGGATCCTACCGATGGGATTCCCTGTACTGTACTGTATCAGGTCTTTATGTGTATATGTTATGTATGTATGTATATATGTCATTTATATTTTAAGTTTTGATTTTCCGTTGTTTTTAAATATTCGCCTAACGATAATAATACGATTAGGTCCTAAATATTATGGGTTTTCTTTAATGGGATGTTGGGGCGTCTCAATTTTGGAGTAGGTGAAGATGTGATAGACCACATTCATTTCAGACTTTGATAGAGTGGAGGAGTGCCGACTTTCCCTATCTGTGAGGGGAAGAATGAAACGGTGGCAACACTCCAACAAGAACTTAGCCTTGTTGGTCAGTCGAGAGGTTTCATCCTTCTTCTAACTGGTGTTGTCCCCAAACAGTTTTTGATATACCTTCTTCAATGAAAGGCTAGAGTTTTCCAATATCCACTTCAGGCTTCTGAAACTCTTCAGACCCTTGTTTGGAGCTTCCGTTAATTCAGCAACAATGGCATGTGTGATGGTCACTAGCACACCACCACTTATGTGCTCAGTGATGGATCCGTCATCGTTGATATCAACATTTGACCAGAATTCCCTGATTTCTGGAGTAGGGATGGGTCTATGGAGGTTGAAGTACTCATTCTATCCATGAAAAGCAATCTCTGAAGTTGCGTCATATCCATCTTGTTTAAGCTCTTCAAGATTCATTGCTCTCATTATAATGGAATGATATTTGGGAGCCATTTGGATTTGAGAGAGTGAAGGGATATTAGGAGAGTGAAAGGTTTCAGAGTGTGGGATGGTTTCAGAATATGGAATGATTCTATTTATACACACGAGTGAGTGATGCAATTAGTGGAGAAGATGTGTAAGTTACAATATTAGTGGAGAAGAGGAAGATATCAAGATATCACATGCAGTTGTTCTCTGTCGCTTGGTATCATTTTCGCCAAAAAATTTGCTATCAAGTTATAATAGCGTTTTCTAGAAAGGCGCTGTTAAATGTATCCATTTTAGTGTTTGCTACACAAAGCGCTATTAAAGGTATGGACCAACTAAAATAGCTATATATTAAAGGTCTGAACTATTATTCTCTATTAAATCTTTAAACACGTGCGCTCTCAAAATTTTGTTCTCTCTCTCTCTCAATCTCTCAAACCTAGCCACTAACTCTCATCGTCTTCACTGGTAAGTTTGTTCACCTCTATCATTTGAAATGTTTAGGGTTACTTTTAATATTTTCATTGACATTTCCTCTGTTAAATGGCTACTTATGGTTACCTGTGTCCAAGGCTTGACATTTGAAATACCTAACGATGCAAACATTATGTGGCTACTTAGGGTTATCTCTGTCCATGACAACATTATTAATATAAGTTGGTGTTTGGCACATTCGTAAGAAAGGTTAAACTTGTTTTTAAGTCCATTGATCTTTTGCCTTGTCTCTTGTTAATGGATTTCAGAGTTGACCAGGCATTCTCGAATCATCCTATATATGGGATTGGAGGGTAATAATTTTCTATTGGATGGTTTCTATATGTGAGTTCCATTTTTATCACCGACCAATGGTTTCTTGAACGTTTTCAAATATTTCCAGTATTCTACATGTGTGGGTAATTATTATTATTATTATTATTATTATTATTATTATTATGTAGGTTGATTCGGGCACAGAAGAGTGGAACATTTTTCTTGTTGCTAGCTTATTCTGGATTACAACAAAACATTAGTGAAGGTTAAGTATCATTGTCCTTTTAGATCTTTTTTTTTAGTTTCAGTAACGCATAGGTGCTTTAATCTTTTGTTTGTTAAATTATGGTATATTCATTAGAATGTATGTTTTTGTTTTCGCATTATCATATATGTTTTTAAGACCCAAAGTTTGTTTGTGGTCGATTTTAATTTGTTAATTGCAGTAGTGGTATATTTGTGTTGATTGTTGAATACTATATTTTGAATGTTAAATGCTCAATTCTATTTTTTATAAGCTGAATCATGTTTTTTATTGGTCAAATTTGGTTCAGCAGTGGTGATAGAAACACTGCCTTCTTCCACAGAACTGTTAAAATAAGGAATGGAACTAAGCAAATGTCCATTCTTAAAATGGGTGATGAGGTTTTGGAAGTTTCATCAGATATAGAACAGCATATACTTGAATTTTATTCCTCTCTCTATGCTACTGAGAATTCTTGCTCAGACAATGGCCTCATTGAAAGGGTTATCCCAAATCTAGTTACTGCAGTAGACAATGTCATGCTTACAAGCATCCCTTCTATGGATGAAGTGAAATCAGCAGTGTTTTCCATGAATAGAGCAAGGGCTCCAGGACCTGATGGATTTGGGGGCTCCTTCTACCAGTCCTTTTGGAGCATAGTGAGTGAAGATGTTTTCAGATCTGTAACTCAGTTCTTCTCTCAGAATTGGATCATGCCAGGTTTAAATTCCAATTTGATCACTCTCATTCCTAAATTTCTTGAATCTGACAGAATAGAGGACTTTAGGCCCATATCCCCTGCCAATTTTCAGTTTAAGGTCATTTCTAAAGTCCTTGATGATAGACTTTCTAATATTGCTCCAAAGATTATTTCTCCTCAACAGAGAGGATTTGTAAAGGGAAGGCAAATAACTGAGTGTGTTTGTATTGCTTCTGAGGCAACCAACATGTTAGAATATAAGTCTTTTGGTGGCAACTTGGCTCTTAAATTTGATATCAAAAAAGCATTTGACACCCTAGATTGGAAGTTTCTTTTGAAGGTCCAATCTGCCTTTGGCTTTATAACAACACTTTTTGTAGTTGGATTCAAACTATCCTTTGTTATGTTAGACTGTATTTTCTAGTTAACGGTCACTCGGTTGGATATGTGCCTTGCAAGAGGGGTGTGAGACAAGGGGATCCCCTTTCCCCTCTCCTGTTCTGCATAGCTGATATGGCAGGCCCTAGAGGATATGCAACTCCTTCCCACATTCTATATGCTGATGACATCTTGGTTTTTTGAAAAGGAGCTAGGAGAGGCCTCAAGAATTTGATGTTGCTTTTTGAAGCCTATGGTGAGATTTCAGGACAGAAACTCAGTCTTGGTAAATGTAGGTTCTTTGCAGGTTCTGTCCCAAATAGAATACTACATGAAATTAAAGACACCCTTGGTTTTTCTCAAGGGCAGGTTCCCTTTGACTACTTAGGTGTCCCTATTTTCAAAGGGAAACCAAAGATAGCTTACTTTCAACCTTTGGTAGATAAGATAAAGGCTAAACTTGCTTCTTGGAGGGACTCTTTGCTGTCAATTATGGGAAGGCTTCAACTAATCAACACTATTATCAATGGTATGCTCCTGTACAGTTTTAAAATCTATGCATGGCCAGTTTCATTGTTAAGAACCACAGATAGGTGGATCAGAAATATTTTTGTGGTCTGGAAATATTCAATCTAAAAAGGTTGTGACAGTTTCCTGGAAGTCTCTTTGTAAGCCTGTTATTGAAGGGGGTTTGGGGCTTAGATCGATAAGGTCCATTAATGTTGGTGCAATGCTCAAGCTGTGTTGGGATGTCACTACATCTAGGGAAGATTGGGCTGGTTTCCTTAGAGCTAGGTTTTTCAGAAATGGAGTACCTGTTTGCTCCTACATCAGATCATCAATTTGGTTAGGAATTAAACCCTATATGCAGTCAATCTCTCAAAACTCGGTTTGGATTATTGGTGATGGTTCTACTGTTAACTTCTAGAGTTGTAATTGGTTGGTCAATGCTGGTTCAGTTGCTGATTTCATTAACATTCCATCAGAGCTTTTGTGCAATCTGACAGCTTCTGTCAAGGATTTTATCAGAAATGGGGAATGGTTCCTCCCTGTTGAGTTGCAGAATCAGTATCCTGCTCTTTTAGCTGAAATGAAAAAAAAATTGATTCCTATTTCTCTTGGAATTGATCATCTAGCTTGGTATGATTCAGCAACAAGAGACTTAACCTTTAAGGATGCATACTCTTTCCTTAATCCGGGTGGTAGTCCTTTGAACTGGTGCAAGCTAATCTGGAATCACTTCATCCCTCATTCTAAATCTTTTTTATTTTGGAGACTGTTTCACAGGAAAATGCCAACTGATGACAACCTGGGGGCAAGGGGATGCATTTCAGTTTCTATGTGCTCTCTATGATATGAGTCAGAAGAAACTTCATATCACCTATTCCTTGCTTTCAAATTCTCAAGTGGCCTTTGGAATTGGCTGCAAGGAGTTATGCAATGTTCCATTGACTTATCATCAATTTCATCAATCTTTGTTGTTTGTTCTAAGGGTTGGAGTACTCAAGTCAAAGACATTGTTCTGGCTACAGTGATCAATGTTATTTCAGTAATCTGGTTCTACAAAAACAGCTCTAGATTTAAGAGCAAATCCATTGCTTTGTATCATGCTCTCAATCAGGTTATTGCAAATACAAATCTTGCAAGCTCTCTTTCAAAGGGAACAATGTCCAACTCAATTGATGAGTTCAGTATTGTTAAGCGGTTCTTTGTTTCTTGTCATGCTGCAAAGGCACCTCTGATAAAGGAAGTTGATTGGCACCCTCCCCTTGTTGGTTGGGTTCTTTGTTTCTTGTCATGCTGCAAAGGCACCTCTGATAAAGGAAGTTGATTGGCACCCTCCCCTTGTTGGTTGGGTGAAATGCAACTCTGATGGCTCGGCTAGAGGCGCTCCTGGTCATTCTGCTGCTGGGGGATTATTTTGAGACTCCAAAGGATCAATCCTTGGATGCTTTTCCTCTTACCTTGGTATTCACAATGCTCTACATGCTGAACTTTCAGCAGCAATGTTGGCAGTTGAAATTGCTTCTGAAAGAGGCTAGCTCCTTTTTTGGCTTGAATGTGATTCCAAATTGGTGATTGATGCTCTTAATGGTAATTCAAAAATTCCTTGGCAATTGAAGAACAAGTGGTCTAATTGCAAAGCTCTTTGTCAGAAGATGTCTTTTAGGTGCTCTCATATTAGGTCAATACTTGTGCGGACAAGTTAGCTAGTTTTGGTCTTGGTAATCATGATTTTATTTGGTGGAATAACATTCCTAGTTTTATTAGGGAGGATTTCTTCCGTAATAGATTAGGATTGTCTAACTGTAGGTTCGTTTAATTCTTTCAATGGGTATTGGCTTTAGTCCCCCATGTTTATTTTTGTATTCTTTTGTCTTTTTTAATAAATTTTTGGCGTGCTGCAGATGATTGTTAGGGATAAGGGTGCCAACATAGTTGGGATGTCTATTCCTATTGTGATGCCTATGCACATTATTAGCCGTTAGTTAAAAAAAGAATGACGAAATCAGCTGTAACATACCAATTTAAAAAAAAAGGGCGGACGATAGACAACATTTGCTTTACGACATGCTATCGTAGTCTAAACTACGATAGCGCTTTGGCGAGATCGCGCTATGTTTTTTTTTTTTTTGACTCAAACACTAGTTTTTGGGTAACTAAGACAGCACATTTGTAATTCAGCGCTATATCCTTATTTAAAATCCACGTCAGCACCACTTCCTAGTTGCACATTTTTGTTTGAACTATTATAGCGTTTCGTTGATAAGCTTTATTGTAGTTAAACTACGACAACGCTTCTAAAGCGCTATCTTGTTTACAACTTATAATAGTGCCAACATAGATAGCACTCGAAAGCACTATAAAATGTCGAAAGTAAACGCTATTAAATCCTGAATTTGTTATAGTGTTTATATTTAAAAAATAGGTCTTCATTTCTTAAAAATTAGGGCCCTCTTTTTATTTTAATTAATTATAAAACGCCTCATTTTGTATTTTGCTTTAGGCCTAGATGCACCTTAGGCTGACACTACTGTCTACTAACTTATCCGCTATTCACTATAAGCTCGTTTGCAATCAACTAATTTATCCGTTATCCCCTAAATTTTATCAAACAGAGCCATACCCAATAGAGTTTTCTAAATGTGCATGAAAGGCCACAAAGTTCTAAGTCCTCTCTTTTCTGTTCTCTCATTTTCTTTCCTCAGTTTTCTGCTTTACCAAATAGTGTGTTATATGCATGAGACGGGTACCTTTTGGCTACAAATTCACCCAATGGATTTATAACGAGTGTCATGAAAAACGCTCCATTTGCAGTGAATTTATTTTTTAAATAAGTAAAAAAATAATATATTTACGTTTAGATTAATCTTTTACCCACTTTATAAAATAAAGATGATATATTTTTATGGATTTAATTGGTTCATATTATCAATTAAATATAAATTAATATATCATTAAAAATATTTCACTATTAATTATTCTAACTATTTTTAAAAATCATTTATATCATGATTTTAAATTGATTGTGGGTGTAAAAAAAATTTACACCAACAATACATACTGATTGAACTTCAAATTTTTTTTTTACGAAGACTGAACTTCATTTTTAATTACTTATTCTTGACTTTACAAACAGATTCCCTTTATAACGAAGTAACCTCATATTCATAGGAAGGATGGATCTTAAAATTGATCCATCACCTTAAATTCCGTGCTTTTGACATCCTATCCAAATGTTGGGACTAGTTATATGGTTTGCATAATCCGCCTCCGGTCTACGATATAACAAACAAAATCCTAAAACACATGTGCTAAGGAAATACTTTTTCAGACTCAATTATAAGCTAAATTAATTAATTTCACACTTAATAAGGAATTTAGTTAATTTAGTTTAATTGTCTTAATTTATGTAAAAAAAAATGAATTATAATTACCAAACTACCATTTAATTGTATCGGGAGTGTGCAATGCTCTTGGAAAAGTAAAAAGAGAATTGGTTGAACTAGTTAATTTCCTTGATTTTTTAAATACTGATATTAAATAGGGTTGAGTTGGTTGGATTTTGCTTATATTTGAATCCAAAAAATATAGGTACTTTTTTGCTTATAATTGAGTCCAGAGGTAGTATATTGAAGTGGATTAATTGTAATTAATATTCATATAAATTCCAAAAACACTCATTCTAATTTTAATTAATATTCTGATAATGACAGTAATTAATAAGGATAATATTGAAAATTAGTATTTAATATATTTAAAAATTGTTACTTGTTTCTTATATTTTGGAAAAAAAAAAAAAGGACCTACTTATTTCTTATATTGTGGTGAACCTGAGGGAGTACTATTTCAATTCAAAAATATAATTAACTTCAAGATCCAGGAAAAGATCGCAGAAGTGAATTGTTTTATAATTTTTGTTTTATTCACTGAGTTTAGCTGACAAAATTTAGCAAATTTAATGGGACCAGCTATGGAATATTGGGAATCGAAAAAATGGAGGGGAGAAAAAGGAAGATATTTTTTATAAATATTTTTTATTTGATTCAACATTTTTTAGGAGAGGAGAAGGAAAGGACCTAAATTATTCCTGCTTATCGTTGGTTCAAGTGGCTGGAGCTTGGTTCTCCTTAAATAAGGACTTAGATTCGAGTTTTGTAAATGAAAAAAATAGATATTGAAAAGGCTTTGCCCTTGTTTATCGGTATATCCGACTCGACTCGGATTAATCGGGGTCCAACATAACTTTCGGTTACTGAGAGTTGAGATCAAAGAAAATTTTTTCTTCCTACTCAATTTTGATCTCCCTCCAATACTACATAATTTAAAATATTTTAAACACATTAACTAAAATGTTTTTACTTATATTTTGAAATCCAAAATTAAAATGAAATAAAAATAAAATTATTTTAAAATTTTTTCCTTTCTTTGTAAAGCAAACAAAGAGAGGGTTATCTCCCATCTTGTTTTAACTAAATAGAATATCTAATTAAAATTTATTCCCTCCCCACCCTCTTTGAATCAAACAAAACCTAAGTGCTTGGATCACACTTGAACCATACGATAATAGACTGGACACCAAATAATTGATGAAAAATACAGGTCAGGTGCATAAATTCTCCTATCCCTGTCGAATTATACCAATATCGACGCTTCATAGCCTTTGACATATAATATATATAGTTTTTTTTTTTTTTGGTTGAAAAGAGGGCCTAAAGGCCGAAACAAAAAGGACTAACTAAACACACAGACACTTCGGGGCAAAGCAGCACCCGATACATCATCGAAAATTAAACAAGCTAACTCCCTAGGAGGACTATCCCAAACATTGACATATAATATATTTTAGGGTTAAATATGTTTTTAGTTGTTAGGAAATGGATAAATTTTGATTTTAGTCTTGTAAATTTTTTTTTTATTTATTTTCATTCCTCTAAAATATGAAATTATTAATTTTGGTTCTTATAAAATAAACAAATTTTGATTTTTGTCCTTATAAAATTTTTGGTTTTGATTTTCATCCCTTTAAAATTTGATATCACTATTTTTAGTCCATAGCATTCATTTTAAGACAGATAAATGTAATTCATTTTAAGGTTCAAGGAAAATTTTTAGGGTAATCATATGCTAACATAACACCACAGACGTTATTGGGTGTCATTTGGGATGTCTGGATGCCCTTCTGTTAGATACATAAGTAGTTAATGGATGTTACGTGATAGTAGGGAGGAAAATTAGTATTTTCAGAATTCGGAGGGATAAAAACCAGAGAAAAAATTTTAGAGGGACAAAAACCAAAATTCACTAATTTTACGAGGACCAAAAACATATTTAACCCTATATTTTATATACTTAATATAATATACTTATTAATTTTATATTATCAAACTTAATTTTGGGTATATATTTTTAAAATTAATAAAAAATACTTTAAATAAAATGTTTACATCCTTAGAAAAATGGCAAGGAAACTGGAATGAGACCAAGCTGGAAACGCGTTTCATTTTTGGGACACGGGCATATCTTTAAAGCAGGTCTCTGTTGGCTTCCCTGTTTTTGACAAAGACGCATTGTCAATTTTCTATAAGGTGTACATTGTTTTGGATCAAACCATGAGTTGGCGGCTTATGACTAATGGACAGCGAGTTAGTTTGGGTCTGTGGTAGGGATACTATTGAAAAACAGTCTAAACAAATTTCTATTGATCTTCAAAGCCAATCTTTATAGGAGGAAGCTTTGCTCTTTATATAGAAGCAAAGGAAAAAGAAAAAGGCAACAGAATTCTGTTGAGAGAAACAGAAAACAGAAAGAAGGAAAACTGGGCACAAAGACAGAAAAACCCCCAAGATGCTTATCTATACAAATGCTAAAACAACTACAGAGATCAATAATACTGATCTACAAAACTAATACAAACTAATATGATAAGCATCCAAATAGAGTCCTATCTTAATACTCCCCCTCAAGGAGCAGTGTGGGGACCTTGAACACCAACCTTGGTCAGCAACTCTTGAAATTGTCTTGCTCCTAGAGCTTTAGTAAACATGTCTGCTTCCTGCTGCCTTGTGTGCACATATTATGTCCTGATAACTCCATTTTGTATGTGTTGTCTGATGAAGTGACAATCCACTTCAATGTGCTTGGTTCTTTCATGGTAGACAGGGTTGGCAGCCAGATGCATGGCTGCTTGATTATCACAAAAGAGCTTTGTAGCTGATTTGCAAGGGACTTGTAAAGTTCTGAGAAGCCCTTGAAGCCATATGATCTCACTAGCAGCATAAGCCATTGCCCTATACTCTGCCTCACTGGATGACCGAGATACAGTTGTTTGCTTCTTGGTCTTCCATGAAACAGGGGCTGAACCCAATTTCATTAGGTAGCCAGTTACAGATTTTCTGGTCAGAGGGCAGGAAGCCCAGTCAGAATCACAGTATGCTGTCAGCTCTAGATCATTGTTCTTTGGCAGCAAAATCCCTTTGTCTGGAGTCTGTTTCAAATACTTAAGAACCCTCAATGCAGCATCCCAATGTCCTTGCCTCGGGGCCTGCATAAACTGACTTAAAACATGCACAGAATATGTCAGATCTGGTCTTGTAATTGTTAAGTAAATCAACCTACCAATCAGCCTTCTATACTGTGAAACATTTGAATAAAAATCACTTTGGTCTAGAGCCAACTTGTGGTTCTGTTCTAAAGGAAAAGAGGCAGGCTTGCAAGCCAGCATGCCACACTCAGTGAGGATATCTAATGTGTATTTTCTTTGGCACAGAAATAATCCTTCATCACTCTTAGCTAATTCAATTCCAAGGAAATACTTAAGTCCTCCTAAATCTTTCATATGGAAGCAAGCACTTAGATGTTTCTTAAAAGCATTGCAGGAATCATTATCATTACTAGTTATGATCAAGTCATCAACATAAACTAACACAACTATAAAGCTAGAGCCTTGTGTGTAGGTGAACAGACTATGATCTAATTGAGATTCAATGAAACCATAAGAAATAAGAGATTTAGAGAGTTTAGAGTACCAATTTCTTGAGGCTTGTTTAAGGCCATAGAGAGATTTTCTCAATTTACAAACCAATCCTTCTTCAGAAGCTTGATAACCTTGTGGTAGATCCATGTAAACTTCCTCATCTAGATCCCCATGCAAGAAAGCATTACTCACATCCATTTGGTGGAGTTGCCACCCCTTTGCCACAGCTATGGTTAAGACACACCTAATGGTTGTCATCTTTGCCACAGGGGCAAAGGTCTCATTATAATCCTCTCCCTCTATTTGTGTGTAGCCCTTTGCAACTAACCTAGCCTTGTACTTCTCTATTTCTCCAGTGGACTTGTACTTGATTTTAAAGACCCACTTACAACCTACTGTTTTCTTACCCTTAGGGAGCTTGATTAGTTCCCATGTCTCATTTTCTTCCAGAGCCTTGATCTCTAATTCCATTGCATCCCTCCATTCCTTTTTCTGGCTTGCTTGAGCATATGATCTGGGTTCTTGAAGTGTGGTTGCAGCTAGGTATGCAAGATACCCCTTGGAGTAATGTGAATTGTCCAAAAAATCAGAAATGGGGTAGGCTACTCCCTGTTTTGTTGGACCAGTCATGTTGAAGGCTTCTTTAGAGGCTGTGTGAACATAGTAATCCTTCAAATATGCTGGTGGCTGTCTGGTCCTTGGTTGTGCAGGGATGGCTTCCTGATGCAGAATATCATGCTCCCCCTCACTGTGAACTTCAGTTTCTGGTTCAGCAGGTATGTATGCAGTATCTACCTCATGCTCAGACTCATTTTCCCTTAACTGGTCAGATTTACTGCTGTCCTGTGGTTCTTCTTCATCATAGAAGTGAGATACTTGTTCATGACTGCTACTGCAGTGGTTCTCAGTGCTGGTTCCTGTACTAGTCATAAAAGGAAAAACATTTTCATAGAAAACAATATCTCTAGAGACCATGAAATCCTTGGTTTTTAGGTTATAAACCTTCCAACCCTTTTGACCAATGGGATATCCAACAAAGATACATTGTTCAGCTCTTGCATCAAACTTATCCCTATTCTTGGATGCATTTCTGACATAACATAGGCAGCCTAGAGTTCTCATGTGCTCATAAGAAGGAGATTTGTTAAACAACATCTCATAGGGAGTTTTTCCTTTATTAGCAACAGTAGGAGTTCTATTTATGATATATGTGGTTGCAAGCACACATTCTCCCCAAAATTTCAAGGGGAGATTCCCTTGAAACCTTAGAGCCCTAGCCACATTGAGGATATGCCTATGCTTCCTCTCAACCCTTCCATTTTGCTGGGGTGTGGCTATACAAGAAGTCTCATGAGAGATTCCTTCTTCTTCAAAGAATCTTCTCATAACAGAATTCACAAATTCTGTTCCATTATCACTCCTAACACATTTGATTTTCTTATTAAATTGAGTCTTTACCATATTATGGAAATTCATAATAATCTTACTTGTTTCAGTTTTCTCCTTCATCAAGAAAGCCCAAGTTCCTCTAGAATAATCATCCACAATAGTTAAGAAGTAACAAGAACCATTATGGGAAGGAGTTTGGTACTTTCCCCATAGATCACAATAAATAAGATCAAAAGCCTCACTAGCTTTATTATTACTTTGACTAAAACTCAATCTACACTATTTAGATCTATGACAAATGTCACAACAATCTATTTTGCTAAAACTGAAAGTATTGTTAAGAAAAGGAAAAATACACTGCAGTGCCTTATTGGAAGGATGCCCCATCCTCTTATGCCAAATATTGGTAAGATCATTTCCAACTGCCAGTGAAGAGCCATCCACCATTCCTTTGATCAAA
Organism: Sophora flavescens; assembly: GCA_030762895.1. Classification (NCBI taxonomy): domain Eukaryota; kingdom Viridiplantae; phylum Streptophyta; class Magnoliopsida; order Fabales; family Fabaceae; genus Sophora; species Sophora flavescens. The sequence goes on from CM061069.1 coordinate 117,939,673, forward strand.
TATACTCCATCTTGAAGCTCACCCAGTCCAATCAACTTCATTGAGTCCTGGTCCTGGATTTCACAACAATTTGCATTATAAGTAACTTTGCATTTCAGGTCATGTGTCAATTTATGTATAGAAACAAGATTGCAATTAAAACTAGGAACATAAAGGACATCATGCAATATTATATCTCTATTTAGATGGTAAGTTCCCATCTTATCTACAATAACAGTGTCACCAGTAGGCACAATTATTCTAAAAGGTTTCTTTATCTCCCTCACTCCCTCTAGGAGAGTGAAGATGTGGGTCATGTGGTGTGAAGCACCACTGTCTAGAACCCAATTCAGCCCTTTAACTGTGCCTACATTACCCGCCATATCATCATGGTTCATAAGGGTGCCATGAAGGGCATGCCCTTTAGCCTTTTCTCCTTCTGCACAGGCTTGATGAACAGCATTACTCTGCCCAGAATTTCTGTTTGCATTTCTCTGTGACCTCTTGAAATCCCAATTAGGTGGGTATCCCACAATTTCAAAGCATTTTGCCTTGATATACCCTGTCTTGCCGCAGTGATCACATTTCGGCCTTGCTCCATCTCTGAATCTCTGCTTGTTGTTGTTTGAGTAGAAGGCCGAGGCAGATTCAGTCTTGATGTTCCTTTCCCTTTCTGCTTGGAATCTTGATTCCTCTCTCAGTATGTGATTAAAGGTCGTGCGTAGAGAGGGCAAGGGATCAGAATTGAGAATTGTAGCCTTGATATGAGCATACTGATCACTGTCAATGCTCCCAAGAAAGAGGTGGACTCGGTTCTCCTCTTCTCTTTGGGTTAGTGATGTGCGCTACGGCGCGCGCGTGCGATTCCGGCAAGTGTACCGGACTGCCGTCAAGTAATAAAAGATATCGAACCCACAGAGACTGTGTTCTCGAATCGCAATCGGTTTTCGAATCGATTAGATCTGGACTTTTTTGAGGGTTTTGAAAAAGGTTTGAATTGAGAGATAAACAAACAGAATCAATTAAAAACAGAAAACAAATGTTTTTTTTGGATTTTCGATTTAAACGGATTCCTAGGGATTTGGGTTACCTTTGAGGCTGTTTATGTTGCTAATCTGATTTACCTTTGTTGATTACCGAAATTGCCTTGAAGGCGAGTTTATCCTCTAATAGCTTAAGCTCCCTCTCGGGTTACAAAAGCCGTGCCCAATTGACCCGACCCCTACTCTCGTGGTAGTCGATCCCAGATTAGACCTTTTGCGCTTCGTGACAACTCGTTGCTCCTCGAGGGACGGCTTCTAACTCTCGTGATTTCAGTCCCAAGTCTGACTTCTATAGGTCCGACACCTAAGTTCACCGCTAGGTTCCTCCTTATAATGTCTAAGTCATGCAAATAACCTAAGTTCACCGCTAGGTTCCTCCTTAGATCATCCACATCTCACAAACCAGTGGCCGCCGAATTTTACGAGTGAAATACCCTAGAAATCCTAAGTTCACCGCTAGGTTCCTCCTTAGAACGTCTACGTCACGCAAATAAGCGGTTGCCGAATTTACGAGTGGTTAACACACTAGAAATCAGATCTAAAACAATAACGAAATCAACAACGATTTTACATCAAATCAACAACATTTACAAAACTCGGGCAGAGCCCTAGTCCCTAGAAACAAACTATTATTCCAGTCTTGCCATGGAGATGACAAGCTGAGTTGACAACATAATGGAAAATACAAAAATCAGAGAAGAGAGGAGAAGAGGAGAAGAGAGATCTATACCTAAGTCCTTGTGTACAAGTCTAGATGATAGATGATTGATGATAGATGATTCATTTTGCATCTGCCTGGTCCATATTTATAGAAATTGGGAAGTTAGAGTCCCAAACCAACTCAAAATCTGATCTATTTCGGTTTCTTCAGGTCCAAGTAATGCGCGTCACGGCCGTGATGGCCATCACGGCCAGGCCGTGACGGCCTCTGCTTCTGGTTGCTCTGCGAAATTCCAGTCTCTCGCGAGGCGAGCCTATGCTCGCGTCGCGAGCCCTCTGTTATGGCCGTGATGAATTTCATGGCTGGGCCGTGATGTGCTCTGACTTGTGGTGGTTTTGGGTCACGGCCGTGATGGCTATCACGGCCAGGCCGTGACAGACTCTGACTTCAGTCTTTGTTCTTTTTCAATTTTGCTCGATCATGGCCGTGATGGGCATCACGGCTAGGCCGTGATGGGAGATGGGCCGCCAATCGCAGGCTTATAAATATCCCCTCCGGCGCCAACCCCTTCCTACTTTGCTTACCCTACTTCGCCATTCACCTTCGTCTTCCAAGTTTCTGCCATCTCTTTGCTTGTCATCCTACAGGTACGCTCCGTTTCCTCCTTTCCTTCGTGCTTCTAAGCTCCATTTCTGGTTACCAGATATGAGTTCATCTGTGTCTTCTGAGTCGAATACTTCGCCTCTAGTTGAACGCGAAGTTTCCCCAATTGGGGGATCTCTTTCTGTTTCTTCTGTTCCTTCACAGGAACTGAACGTCGGAGAGGCGGAGCCGTCCTCCTCCGGGTCGTCTTCGACTGATTCAGATTCTTCCGAGTCTGGTTCTCCTAGGTCTGGTTCTCCTAGGTCTGGTTCTCCCCCTCCCAGAGTGTCCAAACCCGCCGCTCGTAAACAACGCCCTAGGGTTCCAAAAGACCCTATTCCCGATATTACCCTTCCTGGGTATACCTGGGTTAAAGGCGAGGTTGGGACCTTCTTCTCTGATTACCAAACTCCGGATTCAATTGTTCAACTCCGATCCCATATTAATATCTCGGCCTCTGGAGACGAGTCCGAGTTCATTTGTTCTCCGTGCTCGGGTACCGAGTGTGTCTTTCTCAGGGCTCGTCCTTCCGAGCCCCCCTTTACATATATGTACAAAACACTTTTTGAGAAGCTGCATGTGTCCCTTCCTTTTACCGAGTTTGAGTGTGACGTTCTGAGAACCATGAACGTCGCACCTACTCAGCTCCATCCTAACAGCTGGGCTTTCATGAAAGCCTTTCAGATTCTGTGTAAATACGTCAGGATAGAGCCCACCACTCCCAAATTTTTGTACTTTTATCAAACCAGATTTGGCGAGAAAACGGGATGGGTATCCCTTAATGGGTTGAACCGACGAGGTCTGCTTAGTTTATACGCATCGTCGTATAAAGACTTCAAGGTTGGCTTCTTCCGAGTTCGCCCTTCGGCTTCTCACTCCTCCCACTTTTTTGACGAGAATAAATATGCCAAGTTTCCTTTATACTGGCAATCCTCTCCCACAAAATTTGTTGGCTTCGAGTACCACTCCCTGCCGGCCGAGGAGAGGCGGGATATAGATATACTAGAAAAACTTCCTCGGCCCCTCCATTGTGGACACCTTCTGAAACTCCCCTTCTCCTCCACCCCAAGGTCCGACCTTAAAAGTAAGTGCTCGGCTTTTTAGTTTCTTATATATTTTATGCATGTGTTGCTATACTAACAACTCTTTCTTTTTGACAGTCATCATGGGAAAATTCGACTTTTCAAAGCTTGTAAAGGCTGGTGCTGCTAAAGAGGGTCAGGGTCCCTCTTCAATCGAGAAGAAGCAGAAAAGACCTCTTCCCACCAAGACTTCTGCAAAGGGGGCTTCGTCATCTGCCCCTCAAAAAAGGAAGAGGGCAGAGGTTGAAGTAGTCGCCGAAGATTCTCCCCTTCCTGGCCCAAGCTCCCCTCACCCTACTACTCAGGGGACGGAAATCGCGGGGCGAGAACAGCCACCTCCTGCCCCCCTCGAGCCAAAATGGTACAACACTACCCTGAAGGCAGGGACTTCATCTCTCTGGGGTGAAGACTTCAACCCCTTCCCCTCTTTCGACTCGAGCCTCTTAAAGGCCGCCGATCTTCGGTTTATCAAGCAGCAGGGGGCCCGATCTAGTATGGAGGCCCTCTCGGTCTACTGCCTCCGGGCTGCAGCTTTGGCTCGTTTCTGTAGCCGAGAGGTGATAGAGACCGAGAGGAGGTCCCAACAGTTGGAGTCTGAGTTTGCTGCTATTGAGAGGCTGAAGGGGGATCTTTCTCGGATTTCTTCTGAACGTGAGGAGCTGGCCCATGGGAACGAGAGCCTGACTGCCACCCTTGTCGAGATTAATACTCGGAACTCCGAGTTGGATTCCCGGGCAAAGTCGACCGAGGAAGGTAAAGCTCGGGTTGAAGAGGACAAGGCTCGTGCTGAGGAAAAGCTTAAAGCGGCTCAGGCTGAGATTGAGCGACTCAAGGTTGCCTTGGAGGCTGAGACCCAGGCCAAGATGCTGCTCGAGGAGGATGTGAAGGAGGCCACCAGCTGCATTATCATCGAGCACCGAAAAGGTTTCGACAAAGCTATTGCCCAAGCTGAGGTTCTAGCCCCTGGCATCGATCTTTCGGGGGCCGATGTAAACATGGAGGTGGTGAATGGGGAACTTGTTCCCATTATTCCCGAGGAGGAGGAAGAGGTGGTCGTGGTGGGGGACTCTCCCGAAGGCCACATTGATGCCGAGGAAAGCCATAGGGGGGAGTAACTGTTGTAGTTTTTTGTTTTTTGTCCATCCTTTGTAATGGGCTCATGCCTCTGTAACTTGATATTACTGAATGAAAATCGTTTTTATTTTGCTGAATCCTTGTTGTGTTCGGCTTGTTGATCAAATCTTCGGCTAAGGCCAAGGTACTCTACCGTCCACATCAAAAATGGACGGTGGTTGTTACATGTGAAACACGTGTTTTACATTTCACGTTGTCATGCATTAAATGCTTTGGAAACCGTAATGGGTTCATGCAATCGCTGCCTTTTGCTTAGTTTCGAGATTTGTTTTCCCAACAAACTCTTTCTCACGCATACTACTTCCTTTCTTGCTTATAAATAGGGCCCTTCCACTCCCTCACTTGTTCATTCCTCATCCTTTTCCATCAGCCAAATTCGTTTCTTACTTCTCTTCCACCCGAGTAGTTCTATGCTAGTGTCAGGGGTTTATGTTCCCCTCTCCCAGTTAACATCCTTTTTTGGGTTTCACATCCGCCAAAAAGGATGTAAGTGGGAGACGGGATCCAGAATTCCTTTTGTGATTCAACCCTTCAAGAAGGATGTTAACTGGGAGAACGATAATCTTCGGGAGTGGAGAAAGGGGTAGAGGTCGTCTACTCCCGGAGCTTGCCGAGCACCTCATCATCCAGCTTTCTCAGGGGGAAGTGGCTACAGCCTCCCTTAAGAGAGAGTGGTGGCGCTTGATCAGGGGGATTGGGGGCCGTCCGGACTTGCCCCCGTTTTAATTGGGGGGACTACTGTCCCGTCGAGCGGCCCTTGTTTTCAATTTCGGCTTTTGATTTCAACGTTGTACTCGGTCCCTTGAATGTACTTTTCAAGAGTCAAACTCAGCTTTATTTTTGCTTTACGCATTGTACTCGGTTTCCTTAATAAAATGATGGCCCGAACTCGGCCTTTTTGATCCGAACTTTGTTATTTGCTCATATTCGGCTTTAATAATTTCGCGGCTTAAATTCAGCGTTAATAACTTAATAACTCGGATTCGGCTAATAAGATCATGCTTGACCTTTAGACTTAATTTTATGGCTCGAATTCGGCTACCAGGCTCAAACTTGGCCTATAAAATATAATCGGCTCGAACTCGGTCACTAGGCTCAAACTTGGCCTTTAGAGTATAATCGGCTCGAACTCGGCCACCAGGCTTAAACTTGGCCTTTAGAAATTTGTCTGGCTCGGACTCGGCCATCAGGCTCAAACTTGGCCTTTAGAATATAATCGGCTTGAACTCGGCCACCAGGCTCAAACTTGGCCTTTAGAATGTAATTGACTCGAACTTGGCCATTAGGCTCAAACTTGGCCTTTAGAATGTAAATGGCTCGGACTCGGCCATTGGCTCGTACTCGGCCACCAGGCTCAAACTTGGCCTTTAGAATGTAATTGGCTCGGACTCGGCCATTGGCTCGTACTCGGTCACCAGGCTCAAACTTGGCCTTTAGAATGTAATTGGCTCGAACTCGGCCATCAGGCTCAAACTTGGCCTTTAGAATGTAATCGGCTCGAACTCGGCCATTGGCTCGTACTCGGCCACCAGGCTCAAACTTTGCCTTTAGAATGTAATTGGCTCGGACTCGGCCATCAGGCTCAAACTTGGCCTTTAGAATATAATCGGCTCGAACTCGGCCACCAGGCTCAAACTTGGCCTTTAGAATGTAATTGGCTCGAACTCGGCCTTTAGGCTCAAACTTGGCCTTTAGAATGTAATTGGCTCGGACTCGGCCATTGGTTCGTACTCGACCACCAGGCTCAAACTTGGCCTTTAGAATGTAATTGGCTCGGACTCGGCCATTGGCTCGTACTCGGCCACCAGGCTCAAACTAGGCCTTTAGAATGTAATTGGCTCGAACTCGGCCATCAGGCTCAAACTTGGCCTTTAGAATATAATCGGCTCGAACTCGGCCACCAGGCTCAAACTTGGCCTTTAGAATGTAATTGGCTCGAACTCGGCCATTGGCTCGTACTCGGCCACCAGGCTCAAACTTGGCCTTTAGAATGTAATTGGCTCGGACTCGGCCATTGGCTCGGACCCGAGGATGACCTTGTTAGCTGCTTCGGCCTGCCCATTGGTTTGAGGGTGCTCAACGGATGTAACTTGGTGCTTAATACCGAGGTTGTCATAGAATTCCCGTAGCGTCTTATCCACAAATTGTCTTCCGTTGTCAGTGACAATTGCAAAGGGAATTCCGTGCCTACAAATAAGGCTCTTCCACACAAATTTCTGCACTTTCTCGGCGGTAATCTTTGCCAAAGGCTCTGCTTCGATCCATTTGGTGAAGTAGTCCATCGCTACCAGTAGGAATTTGACTTGACCTTTGGCTACAGGGAAAGGCCCCAGTATGTCCATTCCCCACATAGCGAACGGCCAAGGCGAGTTTAATGTGTGAAGTCCTTCAGGGGGGTATGATTTACATTGGAAAATCTTTGGCACTCATCACACCGCTTCGTCCACTCCATGCAATCAGCTCTGATGGTAGGCCAATAGTACCCTGCTCGGACTACCTTGGAGGCCATTGATCTGCCTCCACAGTGAAAACCACATATTCCTCGGTGAACCTCTTCCATGACATACTTGGATTGTGCCCTCGTCAGACATTTTAGCAATGGTGTCGAGAATCCTCGCTTATACAACTCCCCGGAGATTATGGTAAAGTGACTTGCCCTGAGCCTGATCCGAGGGTAGAGTTTCTGAGGATAAGTACTCCCATATGGGTGTCATCCACTATCGGTCAACCAACTCGTTGGCCATCAACTCTTCTGTCCCAATGCTCGGTTCATTGAGGGTTTCTTGAATAACCGTTCTATGGCGTCCCGGCTTCTTTGTGCTGGCTAGCTTGGACAGCAAATCAGCCCGAGTGTTTTCTTCCCGGGGAATGTGCTCAATAGTGAATTTTTCAAAGCCGGAGATTAATTGGTTGACCTTACACAAATATCTGGTGAGCTGAGGTTCCTTCGCCTGATAGCCTCCGGATATTTGTCCGGTGACTAGTTGTGAATCACTCCGGCACCTAACAGCCTTTCCCCCCATTTCATTCGCCAGCCTTAATCCCGCTATCAAAGCTTCATACTCGGCTTGATTGTTCGAGGTTTTGAATTCGAATTTTAACGATTGCTCCAAGATCAGATCTCCCGGTCCTTCCAGAATCAGCCCCGCTCCACTGCCCCTGACATTCGAGGATCCATCCACGTACAAATTCCACCATATATCCTCGGCTACTGGCTGTGGATGGAGCTCGGCTATGAAGTCGGAGAGGCATTGAGATTTCAGAGGTCCCCTCATCTCGTATTTCAAGCCAAACTCGGACAATTCTACTGACCAAGCAATCATACGCCCCGCCAATTCGGGCTTTTTGAGTATCTGTTTAATCGGGTGATCCGTCTTAACAATCACTTGGTGACTTTGAAAGTACGGGCGCAACCGTCGAGCTGCGGTTACCAAGGCTAAGACCAGCTTCTCAATGACTTGATACCGAGTTTCGGCATCATGGAGCACCCTACTGATGAAGTATACCGGCATTTGAGCTTTCTCTACCTCCCCGTACGATGACCTGGCTGATGGCATTCTCGGAGGTCGGCGAGATACAAATACAATTCCTTCCTGGGGATGGGTCGTGTTAATATCGGAGGGGAGGACAAAAAGGCCTTGAAGTCGACAAAGGCCTTCTCGCAGTCCTCGGTCCATATGAAGGTTTGGGGCTTCTTCAGCAGTTTGAAGAAAGGCCGAGCTTTCTCTGCGGATTTGGGCAGGAACCTAGATAATGATGCAAGCCGTCCTGCCAATCTTTGCACTTCTTTAACGTTCTGCGGGCTTCTCATCTCAATCACGGCCCGGCACTTATCAGGATTGGCCTCGATTCCCCGGTGCGTAAGCATAAACCCGAGGAATTTTCCCCCCTGGACACCGAAAACACACTTCTCCGGGTTCAGTCTCATGTTGTACCTTCTCAGCTGCTGAAATATTTCTTCAAGATCTGTAGGGTGGTGGCTGGGGTCATCGGATTTCACCACCATGTCATCCACATATACTTCCATAGTTCTGCCAATTTGTTTCTCAAATACCCGGTCCATGAGTCTCTGGTACGTAGCTCCCGCATTCTTCAGTCCAAACGGCATCACTCTGTAACAGTAATTTGACCCCTCAGTAATGAAGGCTGTTTTCTCCTCATCTGGGGGGTACATTCGGATTTGGTTGTACCCGGAGTATGCATCCAAAAAGCTTAGAATTCTGTATCCAGAAGCCCCGTCAACCAGCCTGTCAATACTCGGCAAAGGATAAGAGTCTTTTGGGCAAGCTCTGTTCAGATCTGTGTAATCGGTGCACATGCGCCACTTGCCGTTTGTTTTTTTGATGAGAACGACGTTGGCCAGCCATGTAGTGTATTCTACTTCTCGGATAAAATTGGCCTTGACCAGTTTCGCTGTCTCCTCTTCCACTACTTTTCTCCTTTCTTCACCTAGTCTCCTTTTTCTCTAGGCCACTGGCCTCGCCTCGGGACAAATTGCCAATTTATGGCATAAGAAGTTGGGATCAATTCCCGGCATGTCAGATGTGGTCCACGCGAATAGATCGGCATTTCTGCGTAGCACTTGCTTTATTTCTTCTTTCAAAGTAGGTTCAAGGTGACCGCCGAGTTTAGTGCACTGTTCAGGCTGCGCACCGAGCTGGAACTTCTCTAACTCCTCAATAGGTTGTGGACGTTGTTCCTGCATGTCCATCCTGGGATCCAGCTCAACGGAGTTTACGGAATTCACCGCCTTGTCTTTCCCCCTGTCTAGGGTTTCTGCTGGTGCGGGTTTAAGTTTGCTCACCCGCAAACTATCAGCATAGCACTGTCTTGCCATCCTCTGATCTGCTCGGACAGCCACTATGTCCCCCGAGCTGGAAGGGAACTTCATCGTGAGGTGGGGAGTAGAGACCACAGCCCCTAACTCATTCAAGGACGGTCTTCCGATCAGGATATTATATGATGTAACAGCATTAACTAACACATACCTGACCATGATGGTTTTAGAAGCTCTGCCATCGCCGAAAGTAGTCAAGAGGTCAATATATCCCCGAGTATCAACCTGTTCCCCTGCGAAGCCGACGAGCTTACTATCGTACGGCTGAATTGATTTCTCCGGGATCCCGAGCTTCTGAAACGTTGAGTAATACAATATATCCGCAGAGCTCCCCTGGTCGACGAGGGTTCTTTTGACCGAGAAGTTGGTCAACTGTACGGTGATAACCATGGGGTCATCTTGGTTTGGATCTACTCCCACAAAATCTTCATCGGAAAAGATAATAGGTGGGGAAATTCGGGGAGGCTTGCCAGATACCGAGTTGACAGCTCGGATGGCCCGTAGGTGTCTTCTCCGAGCTGAACTTGTTGTGCCTCCCCCCGCAAATCCTCCTGAGATGGTGTTTATTACTCCCCGAATGACATTATCCTCTTCCCGTCTCTCGTTCCGCCCCTCTCTGGTCTCTGCTCTCTCATCATTTCGTCGACCGCCACCCCTCCTCGGGCTTTGGTCACCCTCTCTCCTTCTGTTTCTACCACGCCTCTCACTGTTGTTGTTGTTTCTTCTAACAAAGTTGCTGAGATGGCCAGCCTGAACCAGCTCTTCAATTTTATCCCGTAGGACCCAGCACTCCTCGATGGTATGGCCATAGTTGCGGTGATACCGACAATGCTTCTGGCGATCTGCGTTTTGGGGGGTGTGGCCACGATTTGGGAGCTGCAGAAGTTCCGCGTTGTACGCTTCCTCGAACACCCGAGCTCGGATTGTATTGAGGGGAGTATAATGATCATACTTCGGTCCCCTCTGGAAATGCTCGGCCGGGCCTTTAAATCTCGGTTTATCACCCCCGCCCTCCTCTTGTCTTTACCTTCTGCTTTGTCGGCATCATCGGTCCGCTCCCTTTTCTTGGACTCCTCAACCTCCTCCATATTGATGAACCCCGCAGCTTTTCTTCTCAGTTCGTCCATGTCGGCTGGTGGTTTCCGAGCCAAGTGCCTAGCAAAAGGGCCAGGTCTCAACCCGGTCAGGATGGTGTGTAGTGCAACATCGGCACTGAGATTGGGGATGAGTACCGCCTCCTTGCTGAATCTGGCCATGAAGTTGCGCAGGGATTCATTCTCCTCTTGCCTGAAGTTTACCAGTGAGGCCGAGGTTTTTTGGTGGGCTTGGCTCCTGGCAAACTGAGCGCTGAACTTAGCCACGAATGTATCAAAAGAGTCTACCGAGGCTGGGGGTAGCTGGGTGTACCAGGTCAGCGCTGCCTCCTTCAAAGTGGTTGGGAAGACTTTGCACATGACAGCGTCGTCATCCGTAAAGAGGTACATCTGCGTGGTGAAGGCATCCAAGTGGCGCTCGGGGTCTGAGGTGCCATCATATTTGTCAATGTTGATGGGCTTGTAGTTGGCTGGCAAGGGGACCCCCATGATATCGTTCGTGAAGGGATGCCTCGGCTTCCGCAGGTTGGCCCTGTCATTAAGTCTGTTTGTCTGGAGTGAAAATTCAGGGGCCTGCCTAGGGAATCCCTCTTCCTCTGCTCGGTTGTTGTGGTGGGAAGCCCGGAGGTGTGGACCCCCTTCCCAGTACAAGTTTCTGGACCCCTCAATCTCCGGTGGTCGGCGCTCTCTTTCATGTGGGGAAGAGACCGACCTTTCCCTGCTCTGCTCTCTTTCACGATGGCTATTTTGCCGGCGGATTTCTTCGTTCTCCCTTCTCAGCGTTGCAATCTGCACGAGAAGCTCCTGAACCACGGGATTGTCAGTCATTCCTGCTGGGCCTACGGATCGTTCTCCATTATCCCCGTTAACTCCGTTGTTGGCATTCCCCGGCTCCTCCCTCCTGCAGTTTCCGCTCCTCGTCCTCACCATTTTGTGTGGTATGGGAAAATATTTGCTTCGATTCCCACAGACGGCGCCAAATGTTCCGTCCAAATATCTCGGATGTGAGATACTCGGCCGAACGAGGATTAGTGGGGTGTTTTTGGATTGTGCTTGACAGAATGTGGATTCTGCTCCTACGTATCCAAATGAGAATCAAAGCAAACGTAGTTCTGAATGAGGGGGTAAGCCCCCTATTTATAGAGACCTCTCAGGATCGAGCTCCGAGATAAGCGGAGAAACATTTGGATCAGGTCCTGAATATCCGGAGAAATATCCGGAGCCTGATTATGTGGAGAGATATAATGGCTAGCGAGATATTCGGCCCAGTTAGCTGCGGATGGACAGCTTGGGGCCGAGGTATCTTCGTGCGTGGCCTGTCATGGAAAGGGGGCCGAGTAGTTATCCTCGGGTGTCAGTTGTGCTGACATGTCCTCGGCTCCTTTAGGTTTGGGCTAAGGCCCATTCGGGGGGATAAGCTCGGTTGGTCCGGTCGTATGGACGAGTTCTCGGTCTTCTATCCTCGGCCGGTACAATATGATTTATATATTTTATAATTTTCTATAATTATTTTTTCTATAGTATTTGTATATTTTAAGTATTTCTATATTTATGTTATAAAATATCTTCTATTTATATGATATAACAATATTAGAGTTTATAATAATGAAGAATTAGATTATAGTAAATAGTAATATATATTACAATATTTTTATACATTAAGATCAAATATGTATAATGCATAGATTTACCCATTAATTAGAATTATGAAAAACAAGGATTTCCAAAGAAAGTTTTTTAAGTAGTTAGTAATTTGTTGCATAAAAAAAGTAGTTAGTAATTTGATAAAAAAAAATTGAATTACTATTTCATCAGATAGAATAAAAAATATTAAAATTAATAAATGAATGTATAATTCAAATTTAATAGAATGTTTCTAATAACAACTTAATTTTTTTTATAAAAAAATAGTTGTTAACAATAATCATTATTCAATTTACCAAATTACTCCTAGGGTAACCCTAGAGTATCTTACTTTTATATATATAAAGTTGCATGCTCAGGTTTTCTTTGTTGAATTCTATAAGCAAACAACTCTCATACTTTTCTCTGGTTAGATGATGACCTCGAACCTTAGTTGAATATCATCTTTATATTCATGCTCTAGCTCCTCATGAAAACAAAAAGGATGGTTAGCAGAACTTAATAGAGAAACACACTGCAACTTTTCTGCTTGAGTCTCTACAATTATATCCATTTCAGCAATAGTAGCATCATAAACACTCATAATAAGTGCAGCAACTTGAGATGAATATGTGCATTATATCTTCTACCCCTCATGTCCCTTCTTTCCTTGTAATTCTAAGTTTCAAATTAATTTGGTACATGATTCCCATGCAATCTATCTCGAATCATTATATAATTTTGGGCAAACAGATTATACTAGCACTTCTTTTATGTCATAGACAATTGAATCATATATTGGTGAATTATATTTGTCTGTCCTATATAAAAAAAAAAAAGCAAGTTAATATTTAAATTCCTAATTGGACAATCATTTCATAAAATATTCTGTAATTATAATAAACAATCGTATAATTATGATTAAACTCAAAGACTTGACATCTCGTTTGATATTTCATTGTCAGTGTCATCATAGATACCACATCACAGCGTCATAATGTTGATTCTCATGATGGTTTTGTTGGAACTTTTCACACGATCAAGAAAATAGAAGCAGCTCAAGACTGTTAAAGGAGCAACAGTGAGAAAGAAAGAAGAGAGAAGACTTGTTAAATTTTGTATATCTTTCTTGCAATTGAATACAACTATATATATGGCCTCTCATACAAGCAGAGGGCTATATCAACTAACTGAAAAACAGATTCTATCCAATACAACAAACTCCTAACTAATTAATATGCTGAATTACATTTACAACACACCCCTTTAATTCAGCTTATCTAGGGGCAGCATTCCTAGCTTGCTTCTAAGTTCTACAAACTTGCCAACTTTCAATGGCTTAGTCAAGATATCTGCCACTTGATCCTCTGATCTGCAATGTATCAACTCAATCCTGTCTTTGCTGACTTGATATCTGAGGAAATGAAATCTTGTCTCGATGTGCTTACTCCTTCCATGAGCTATAGGGTGTTTGCTTAGATCAATGGCTGACTTGTTATCTACAAGTAGCTTCATAGGTTCGGCACCTTCTGTAACGCCCTTCGTTACATTAGTAACCCATAATAAAACATAATTAATATATAGCCAAAATAAAAATTCTACAAAATAAAATAGTTTAAAATAAATACATCATAAATAATAAATAGAATTTCTATTAAATCCTTAAAAAATAAATTCATTTGTCTCAAAACCGGGCGTCTACTAATAAACCCAACGATAAATAAATAAATATGTCTAGCCACAAACCGCTCTTATTCCAGAAAATACTAACCAAGCTAGAAAAATAACTAAGATAGTTCACTAAGTCTCCAAGCCTCTTCGATCTCAATGGCGTCGTCCTCGTGCTCTGAAAACAACACTTTTATGAGATATAATCCCAGTGAATAAAAATATTTAATAAAAAGGTTCGCAAATAGTGTTGTTCTCATAGTAGCATGATAATCCGGAAAAACATTCATGGTACCCGCTAGTTTTTAAAATATTGAATATAATAAACCTCCAAAATAATAAATATATATGTACATATATATAAAATTAATGTCAAGCATTTAACGCACAAACTCATAAACTCAGCAACGGTCACATCACATTGCATTTAATCATATTCACCATGCAAACTCTACACAATGTAACTCCACGAATATGACTCGGTGATTCCCAGAATCACTTAACTTAACTCTTTGGTTCCCAGAACCGGTGTGAATCCCAGATCCACTAAGGTCTATGAGCTCATATCCATGCAATGGCGTCCCACTGCCTTCCCCATCCCAGATGGAGGTATCTAATATTCCATCCCAGATGTGAATATTTTCAATAAATTGATATCCCATCCCAGATGGTGATATCTCTCATCCTATTCCCGGAATAGAATGTACAACCGTCACCCCTTCCCGGAAGGTGATGACCAACTCATATGTACCATGCAACATGTCATCCCAGATGACTGTCAAATGTCATCCCAGATGACTACCAAATATTTTCTCAAACTCCATGCAACAATTACATAGACACTATAACAGGATTTAAAGTACAAACACAACCATAACATATAAGTCCTTAATATAATTTATGCTTGTTATAGTACATGTATTCACTCACAGGGGCGTGTCATATATGTATCAATAGAAATCATCTAATATCCAACATAAATAATGTTATGTCACTGCAATAAGGTTACGCACGATACAAAATTTGGGCATCTATTTAGCTATTTATTTTCTTTATCATTATCATTTTATTGCATCAAACATTAATAGAATAACAAGAAAATTACACTCACTGAACCAATTCATCAAGTGACGTGAAAATATTTCAAAGTTCCAAATAAAAATCATGTACTCTAAAATCTTAATTTTTGTAATTAAACAAATCTATATAACAAAGCTTCAAATCAATTGTACCATGAAAGTGTGAGAAAAGTATTTTTACTCACCTTTTGCAGACCTCCAATGTGCTCTAAAAATTATATATGATAAGGATTTGTGCTTCCCTAAAAATTTCCCTCCCATTTAGTGGCGTTCTTGGATCTACGTTGTTACGATTGGATTGGTAAGAAATGGAAATGCCTCGTCTCCTGCACTGCGCGCGGCGCTCCAATCCCGTGAAGGCGTGAACAGTAGCTTGGTTTATATATATATGGCATCAGGAGGCGTTTTTAGGTTTCTCCTTTTTCTTTCTTTTTTTTTTCTTTAGCCAACATTGGCTGCTTGGGCTTAACGCCCAAGTGTCCTGCTTTTCCTTTTTTTTTTTTTCTCATATATATATATATATATATATATATATATATATATATATATATATATAATTTTGTATTTTCTATAATAGTTAATAAATTGCAATAAATCCTTATATCATCACTTCTTCACACTAAATCTCCCATTTATATTTTATTTGCACTACACTTTTTAATAACTTAATATTAGTATTATTATTTATTTATTTATTTATTTTTCAATTAATTATATTAGAATTTTAGGATGTTACACCTTCCAACTTGAGTTCTGCCAGCAAAGCCTCCAACCACAAAGCTTGACAAGCACTCATTGCTGCAGTAATGTATTCTGCCTCACAAGATGATAGTGCCACAACATTCTGTTTTTTTGAACACCACGAAATTGGTGCCTTTCCCATCATGAAAATATATCCAGCAGTACTTTTTCTGTCACTCTTATCACCACACCAATCCGAATCAGAAAATCCATGCACCTCTGCCTTTGGTTCCTTATTAGGAAAGAGTATGCCAAAATTCATTGTTCCTTTGACATACCTCAAGATCCTCTTAGCTGCAGTAAGATGTGAGGTCCTTGGCTTCTCCATAAACCTACTAACAAGACCAACACTGTAAGCCAAATCAGGCCTAGTGTTACACAAATATCTCAATGACCCTATAATTTGCTTGTATAGGGTGCTATCAACCTCCCCGCCCACTGCCATCCTTTTCTAACTTCGACCCTATCTCTGCTGGAGTAGTGGCTGGATTGCAATCAGTCATTTTGAACCTTTTGAGAATATCAGCAGCATATTTCCTTTGATGCATGAGAATACCTTCTTTGGTAGCAACAAATTCAATACCAAGAAAGTATGACAAAACTCCCAAATCTGTCATTTCAAACTCCTCCATCATTTTCTTCTTAAACTCAGCAATTTCAGTCTCATTACTTCCTGTTACCAACAGATCATCCACATATAGGCAAACTATCAGAGAATGAATGCCTGCAGTGTTTCTTACATACACACCATGCTCGGTAGTACACTTAGTAAATTTTAACTGCTGTAAAAAGGTGTCAATCCTCTTGTTCCAAGCCCGAGGGGCTTGCTTTAGGCCATACAAGGCCTTTCTCAGCCTATACACCTTGTCTTCTTTGCCTATCACTTCAAAACCTGGTGGCTGGCATACATATACTTCTTCTTCTAGAGGCCCATTGAGAAAGGCTGATTTTACATCTAGCTGAAACAATGACCATCCTTTGTAACTTGCTATTGCAACCACCAACCTTATAGTTTCAATCCTTGCCACAGGAGCAAAGACTTCATGATAATCCAGGCCAGCCTTTTGTAAGAAGCCTTTTGCCACTAGTCTGGCTTTGTACTTGGCTATTTCTCCATTTGGCTTCAATTTTATCTTATAGATCCACTTCACCTCTATTGGTCTCTTTTGATGAGGTAAAGAGACTAACTCCCAGGTCTTGTTCTTCTCTATGGCCTTCAATTCTTCCTTCATTGCAATCATCCAATTTGGATTTTGCAAGGCCTCTTCACAATCCACTGGTTCTGCCTCAGAGAATAGTGCAAAGTGCACCAAACATCCATCATCATCTACTGCAGTGTCAGGAAATACTTCATACTCCTGCAATCTATAAGTTAATTGCCTTTCTCTTCAAGATCTCATTGGCTGCAATTCAGGTGCAGCATTGCTCTCTTCATCTTGATCACTGTCCAAGTTCACCATTGCCTCACTTCTTTCACTGTTGCTGACAGTAGAATCTTCCCAATTCCAGTTCTTGGTTTCATCCACCAAGACATCTCTGCTAATGACAATCTTCTTCAACTTAGGATCATATAGTTTGTAGCCACCAGTTGGATGATATCCAGGCAACACCATTTGTTCAGCTCTATCATTCAACTTTTTCCTTAATTGTTCAAGAACATGCCTAAAGCATAAAGAGCCAAAAATTCTAAAATGACTTACATTAGGTTTTGTTCCTGACCATGCTTCTTCAGGAGTCACATCTTGGAGCCTTTTTGTTGGACTTCTGTTGAGGATGTAGACAGCAGTAGATACTGCTTCACCCCAGAGATAGTGTGGTACTTGCTTTCCCTTCATCATGCTTCTGGCCATATCTAGGACAGTCCTGTTTCTTCTTTCTGCAATTCCATTGTGCTGAGGTGTGTATGGTGGTGTTACTTCATGCACAATTCCTTCCTTGTCACAGAACTGCTGGAATTCATGTGAATTGTACTCCCCTCCTCCATCTGTCCTAAGAACTTTAATAGCACGACTACTTTGCTTTTCAACCATTAGTTTGAATCTTTCAAAAATATCAAATACTTCACTCTTCTTCTTTATAGGATAAATCCACATTTTCCTAGTGTATTCATCAATGAAGGAAACAAAATAACAGTTACCTCCAAGTGACTGAACCTCAAAGGGACCACAAACATCTGAGCATATTACTTCCAGCTTTCCACTTGCTCTCATGGGAATCTTGTTTCTGAAGGAATTCCTGGGCTGCTTTGACTCACAGCATTCTTCACACAGCTGTTTTGGCATTTGGATAGCAGAAAGACCATCCACCATCTTCCTGTTTGACAATAGGCTTAGACTCTTAAAATTGAGATGTCCAAACCTATGATGCCATTTCCAGCTCTCATCATTAATTGCAGTAGCCAAACATTTGTGCTCTTTGATCTGAATCTCAATCTTGAAAGTTATGTTTTTTGACAAGAAAGCTTTCAAGATTAGTCTTCTTGCACTATCAAACAGCTTCAATTGTCCATGCTCCATTTTCACAGAATATCCTTTCTCCAGTAATTGTCCAAGACTTAACAAGTTATTCTTCATGTTAGGTACATAAAGAACATTGGTAATGTAACACATTCCACCATCCTTTCTCTGGATCATCACCTTGCCAACACCCTCAGCTGTTACTGTACTATTGTCAGCAAACTTGACACTGCTCTTCACTGTTTCATCAAGATTCATGGATTCTTCCAAGGCTACCACCACATGATCAAATCTTTGAGTTAGGGTTCTCAGCACCTTTTCAACAATTGTCTGGTTGGTCAGTTGTTCACCACATGCCTTCATCTGGTTGGTAAGAGTTAACAACCTGGTAAAATATTCTGCCACACTCTCCTGATCTCCCATCTGTAGCAACTCATAGTGCCTCCTTAGGGTCTGCAGCTTAACTTGCTTCAGTTTCTCAGTCCCTTCATAGAATCTTTCCAGGTTATCCCACGCTTCTTTGGCAGTTACTGCAGATGAAATCTTTTCCCAATTTTCTGAATCCATACATTGCTGTATCAAGAAAAGAGCCTTGCCATCCTTCTTTAGGCTAAGTTGACTCGCTGCCCTTTGTTCTTCTGTGGGATTCCTCCCAAGCTCTCTCACCCCATCTGTGAACACCTAATTTTGTCCGGGTATTTTTTCCTTTTTAATTAATATCTTGAAAATAAAATAAAAATGCATAAAAATTTCCTTAAAAAAATTGGTTATGTTATTGGCCCAATTTGTTTTTGTTACAAGTTTTTGTTGAGCCTAACATCCAAGCCCAAGTGAAAAAAATTAATAAAAACAAAAAACAAAAAGCAAAAACAAATGATTTTCTGAAAGTTAAGTATTCTGTCCATTATGTTTTGTCCATCCCACCATAGCTCTTCACAGTGCACAAGACTCAAGAACATAGACTCCCATTTTTGGGTAGTTTTCAGAACTTGAGAAGAGTGTTTTGCTTATCAGAGGAAGGAAATACCAAAAATGGAGATTGACAAGGGACTAAGCATACTTTAACATCTGCCACACTGCACAATACCCCATCAATGGTCCCTTTCCTACACAGCTGGCTTGAGACATTTTGTCACTTTTCTTCACTGGTTTTTGTTTAAGTTTGACACAGCATGTGAATAAAAGGAGGAGGCGTAAAAAAGGAGGGAGGAGGACCAGATAGTGGATCACAAAGAAAACCTCTCCCTAACACATCTTCAGCACCTCAACCAGAGCAATACACAATCATTCTCATACAAGTCTAAGCAACAAAAACACATACACATTCACTCAAGAGGAAAATAGAAAAGAAGGAAGGAGGCAGAAAGATGACTTATAGCAACAACCGTGTTGTCCTTCGCTGCGAGTACGAACCCAGCCACTCCAGACCATGTCAGAGCCGCGAACCAGCATCACGGTAGATCCGCCACTCATCATTGTCGCTCACGCGCCGTCACGGTAGCTCCGCCAATCACCGCCACGCGCGTCCGGCTCATCTGCACCGGCAACCAGCGAGCGTGACCTCCGCCGGCGTGACCTCCGAGGGCACGCACCACTCAGCCGCCACAGGTCGCCACCATCACGGTGGCCCCAAGTCGCTCCCTCTGACTGTCACAAGGTCACCGCCACCGGAGCTCTTCCTCCAATCAAGGACCCAGTCATTCCAGATCCGTCACGGACCCATCCAGACTGCCACTCAGGACCACGTCGCCGCCACCGGAGCTCTTCCTCCAACCGCAAGCAGAAACCCAGTCATCCACCGCTGGTCGCCATCACCGTCGCTGCCTCCTCCATCTATCAGCCGCGTCGTCATCAACGCCAGATCTAGGCGGCACCATCTCCACGGCCAGCCCTCTCCGTGACACCACCATATCGTGCTCAGACCCAGTGCCCAGCTCCATCGCCGCGTCGCCCCCGCCGTTCGAGCCTCGCCGCCGCTGCACCTCTTGCTCCTCTGTCTTCTGCGTTTCAGTGGTGAGGAGATAAACTCTCGTTCCTTTCTTTCTATCTACTGGTCCCCTTTTTACTTATTTTTTTTGTTTCTTGAAGAGCATGGGTTTTGGGCCTGCTGCCTCTTTTTATTTAGGAAACATATTTGATAATAAAAAACTGAAGTTGGGTCTATTTCTTGCTTTGAGTCCAATCATATGAAAAAGGAGGGGGTTCTAACTCATCTTGTTTCTAAAAATAACATGAACCAAAAATAGTTAATAAAATAGTTTCGATTCCTCGTTTCAAATAAAAATTTCCTTTTGGGTTCACGCAACAATCTAAATCGGAAAATAATTGTGGGATTGCTTTGTGAAAGGTTTCACACTCAATTCCTTAGATGCGAGATAGCTCTGTGGACGTATTTGCCATGTTCTACCTCGTTTAGGAGTTTTTGACATAAAAAAATATTAAATAAATAAAAAACGAAAATACATAAAAACCTTTTAAAATAAAATCAAAAAATCAAATCTTTATCAAAATTAAAATCAACCAATCAATCAAATCTTTTCTAGAGAACTACGTGGCTTTGAGTTTCCCATCGCACCCGGGAATACGTAGGAGCAAGATAAATCATCTTGTCGGGCCAAAACTATTTTTTCCTTTTTTTTGTATCTCCTTTTTATGTTAAAATAATTAATCAAAAATTAAACTTTTCTATTTTTAGGGATGCTCTATGGACACGGTGCCATGTTCAGTCCCTTAGATTTGAGGTTGCCTTGTGAACTCGTGTGCCACGTTCAACCTCATTTAATTAATTTTCCTTTTTTGCATCCCGTTTTTCGTTAAAATAATTAATCAAAAAGTTAAACTTTTCCTTTTTAGGGATGTTCTATGGACACGGTGCCATGCTCAGTCCCTTAGATTTGAGGTTGCCCTGTGGACTCATGTGCCATGTTCAACCTCATTTAATTTTTCTAAACAATAAATTTAAAGATATAAGAACTGATAAAAATCTAAAATATTTAAAATTAAAAATAACACTTTCTTGTAAATAATTTTTGGGTAGAATAAATATTTAAAAGGTTATTAAAATGTTTTTGCACAATTAACTTGAGGTACCGTTTTTTAAACGGGCGATGTGGGGTGCTAATACCTTCCCTACTCGTAACCGACTCCCGGACTCATATCTCTCTTTTTTAAAAGACCAGTTTACCTTTAAATAATTGGGTTTTCTAAGATTTTCCCAATAAAAATTTTAGTGGCGACTCCTCTGTTTTTTTTTCCTTCTTTTTCGCGGCTCCCGGACGGGACGGTCGCGACACCATCATTCACCACCTCCAATACTTCTTGAAATCGAAAGAGTACTTTCATCTGGGAACTCCACCTATCATAATTCTTTGTGGTCAGGATCGGGAGATTCATAGGAACATTTCCATTGGTGGATGCCATGATTCTTGCAAAAATCTCAGAATCGAAACTGAGCTCTAGATACCACAACTATTGGAACTTTTCACACGATCAAGAAAATAGAAGCAGCTCAAGACTGTTAAAGGAGCAACAGTGAGAAAGAAAGAAGAGAGAAGACTTGTTAAATTTTGTATATCTTTTTTGCAATTGAATACAACTATATATATAGCCTCTCATACAAGCAGAGGGCTATATCAACTAATTGAAAAACAGATTCTATCCAATACAACAAACTCCTAACTAATTAATATGCTGAATTACATTTACAACAGGTTTATCAATGTATCGGTAATCTTCTGTAGTGCAAAACTCATAAATATTGATAGAAAACTATTATGTTAAATAAAGCTATGAAAACCATAAAATATTTAACACACCTTAATTGTAACAATTAGGTCTTATTTTTGTGGGATATTATCGATCACACGAGGATCAATGACATTATGCTTAATTGTGTTTGCTACGATGAAACAACATTATTTCCACATATAGTTTTAAAAAACAAGGCAAATATAATGTGCTGGGGAAAATGAAATATATATTTTAAAATATCAATACATAATATTGAAAGTTATAATTAATAATCCACAACATTACCTGTATGTCATTCGAAATTCGTATTTGGTCCTTCTGTACGAAGATTTAAGTAACCAATTTTATTATAATATATGTTTAAATATAAATTTTAGGAAGAGAAGTTACGTATATCATTTAATTGTATAGCAAATTTTTATGATCATTTTCCTTTTCTTTCTTCCTTTCTTTCTTTTTTACTAAATAAAAAGGAAGCAGAGTCCAAAATTTCAAATTTATATTTATATCATATTGTCCCTAATTTGATTAATTGAGCAGGATTTTACTCTTTGGTTTTCAAAGTCATCTTCCTTATGAAGGCAAGTTTCTTCCACCTGACCAACACACAATTGGCCTATCATAATGAAAAAAAAAAAACTTATTGTAACTATAAGTAGGTATATAAAGAGCAATAAGATTTAATGATACCTTATAGTTTAGTACCTTATAATGAAGCTAAAGCATACAATGATGATCTTTATAAACCGCTAGTAATATCGGATGAATGTCTAAACCATTGGTTACATTTGCAATTATAACATTTGACATTGAAAAACTAATGAAATTTACCGAATTATTCAATTTTATAAATTTAGTTGTCAATGATAATTATTATTCAATTTATTAAATTACCCCTGCGTAACTTTAAATTATGTTACTTTTTTTTTTGGACACATGATTGTCTTACTTTTATATATATAAAAATAAAAATAAAGATATAACTAAAGATAAGGATTCACTTAAGTAATTTTCACTATGAATAATTGTCACTTTTTAATGACATTCTTAATTTGATGCACGTCCCCATCTATTAGTAAACATAATCGTGGTTTTGAAATCTTGGCTTGCCTGCCCTGACTGGCCGCGGAAAACAATGTGAACAAACAAGATCTTCTTCCCATACTTCCTTACCAAATGAAAAGGACACCAGCAAACATCCGTGCCTTGTATCCAACAAAAAATTAAACTTTTTTTAAATTATTTTATTAAAGGAAAAATTACACTAATATTTTGATATTTTCATTGATATTTAATTTAATCTAATTACATCCAATGTTCATGTTTATTTTGAAAACTACACTCACCTTCTAGGGAGATCAATATAATATTAAATGTCACCTTTTAAGAGGTGTAAATGTAAAAATAACATAATTTTTTTTAAAAAAAAGTTTGCGTAATTTCTAAAACATGACCAATGCCAAATGTAATCAAACCAAATTTCAGGAGATATCAATGTAATCCCCCCCCAAGTTCTTATGATATGGAAGAAAGAAAGAAAAAACACCACTGGTATCATAAAGAGTCTCTCTTTGGTATCATACATGAAAATGAAAAAAAAATGGAAGAAAAAAAAAAGTGGAGGAATTCTTCCTACTCCACTTTGTTTTTTGTTTTTTTTTTTTTGAAACTCACCCTAATTAGTCCTTTGGGTCGAGTATCCCCAGGGGCCCTTCGAGCCCGCAATGGGATTAATCTCTAGTTGGACTGATTGAGCAGGATTTTATCCATTGATTCTCAGCCTCCCAATGGGGGCGACTCCACAAGAATTCGAACTCGGGTTTCCAAGTTCTCTTCCTTACGGGGGACGAGTATGCTTATCTTCCTTATTTTAGTTTCATCAAAGAAGAAAATAAAAATATATATAAAAAAATATTAGATTATTTTATTATCTTTTTCTAATAAATTACCTATTATAAAAACTTAAAAAATAAGCAAGGCGGGAAAAAAATTATAGGACCACAAAAAACTTTTTTTTTTTTTCCTTCTATTCCATGCACTTCTTTTTCATCAAAATATAGTACGATATAAAAAGTGGGGCTCATTACAATTCTTTCCATCATCTTTTTCCCTTTTTTTCCCTTAATTTAATGCCAAACAAAACATCAACTTTCCTTTTTCCTCTTTGTTTTTTCACCAAAAAATTACATATAAAAAGCATCTTAACAGATATAGTTCTGTGAAATTTTCTTTAGATAAGCGGTCCATCTACATCTAGACCTCTAGAGAGCAAAGTTTTCAAAAGGGGGGCAAAATTGATTTGGTAGAAGCTGTAGCAGTCACTGTGGAAAAGGATGCAGCCACCCAAAGGAGTGTGGACAAGATGCCCTCTAGATCTGTATTTAAGTTTGGTTGGGAATTGATTCTCATGTTAAAAGATTACTTGAATTCTTTCATCTCCCCCTTAAAATATTTATAGCCTCTTTTTATACTTAAAAGTTTTTCTCTCTTATTTATAATTAATAGCTCAAATAGATTTATTTAGACCCTCAATCACATGAGAGAATCCATTTGAATTTTTTTAGGTTTCACAGGGTATCCTCCACACGTAGCTGCGAAGACTAATCCCTTGAGTCGGGTAGGATACAAAGGCGGCAAAACTCCCCCTCAAGAGCGTTAACGCTGCTGCATCCCTATGACCAAGATTTGGTTACTTCACATGTGTCACACAAATTTCATAACTTGCATTGTGACGTGCCGACACTTAGAAATACTTCCTTCGGTCCATAATATAAGAAACAAAACCCTAAAATATATAGATCAAGAAAATGTATTGGAATGAATTAATTGTGATTAATACTCCTATAAATTTCCAAAAACACCCCTTATAATTTTAATTAATATTATGATGATCTATAATTAATAATAGTAATTAATAAGGTTAATATTGTAAATTAGTATTTAATATGTGTAAAAATTAATATATATATTTTTTATATTTTGGATAAAAAAAATAGATCTATTTGTTTCTTAAATTGTGAAGCTGGAATGAGTATTAGAGACGCCCTTCTCTATGTTGTGTAAGCCCCTTCCTTCCTTTTATGACCCTATTTACTATACTTTCGGTTTCAGAGGCTGACCCTGTCACACACAAGTGACACAGCTCATAACGCTTATCTTACTCCCCAACCTTCTTTAATTCGCTCACCTCCTCTGCTAACCAATTCATTCTAATATTTATTTCATTGTTTGACTCTCTTTCCCTTTGAATCGGTTAATTGTTGATTTAATTGTATTTTTAGTTCTTTTATTATTCATCACGTGTAAATTTGGTTTTTAAAGTTTTTTTCATGTATATTTGGTCTCCCTGTTTTTTCAATATAGCAAATTTGGTCCTTCTGTCAATGTTTGTCAAATTTTCAATGATCAATATAAAGGAACCACTCCTCTAAACATACAGAACCATTATGCTAAGCACGTAAAACATCTTTTTGAGCTTTTGTGATAAAGTATATCATGTAGTGGAACCAAAAAAGATCCTGGAAAGGATGAACAAAATCAGTAAATAACAGAGAGGACCCATTAAATCATGTTGAATCAGATATGCGGAGGAGGGAGAACCTCAACCAGAGGTTGTGTGTGCTTAGAGGAGTGGTTCCTCTATGTTGATCTTTGAAAAAATTGACAAATATTGGACAGAGGGATTAAATATGCAACATTGAAAAAACAAGGGGACTAAATGTGTACGAAAAAAAACATTATGGATCAAAATCGCACATGATCAATAGTAGGGGACCAAAACTGCAATTAAGCCTTAATTGTTTAAACACTTAATGTATACTCCCTCCGGTCCATATTATAAGTAAAAATTTCCCAATTTTTTTGTCCAAAATATAAGCAAATTTCAACTACTGTCATCCTATTTAATGAAATTATTCTCAAAATATCATTCATTTGATGCAAATTTTGTTTTTCAATGACTCCTTTTTATTCTCAACAACACAAGCCTAATAAATAAGAGGAATGATAATTTAGGTAACAAACTCAATTTTTTATTCTCAATGACTCTTTTTAATGAGATTAACTAACTTTCTTAGTAAGTGTGAAATTAGTTACTTTTACTTATAATATGAATCGGAGGGAGCATGATATTCAATCCCTCTTATATCATCATGTAATAATGGAGTTTTGCTAGATTAGGATTCACCCAAAATTCCATTAATACAAAATAAAGAAAGAGAAAAGGTTAACAAGTGCTCTTAGAATATTGATTAAGGACTTAAAAGGTGAATTTTTATAAAAAATAAAATGACAGAGTAAATACCCATCTTTTTTTTACTAAAAAGAATATTTATTCATTCAAATTGATAAAATACATCGAAAACAACATAAATTCAACATCGTTAAAAACCGAAATGGAGGAATCTGCAAACAAACTCACAGCACCCAGGTTAATAACATAACACGGCAAAATACCTACAAATGTGACAAAATCAAAGTGACCAAAATACACATGCCTCCGGATCTGTAATATTGACGCCCAAGTCTTGATTGAATTTGTAATGGATCGAAGCTGATCTACCAATCTGAACCAAACGAACACCGTAACAAGATGATAAACAAAACGATGCGGCAACAAGACGACGAACAAAACACCGCCACACGCAGACGACAAAAACACGAAAAAACATGAAAGAAAAACCAGATCTAGGTGGAACAACCATTTATTTAGATAAAAGGAGATAAAAACCTATGTAAATGGATGATTTCGGGCCAAAAGATGGCCCAAGACCACCCCCTTTCGATGAATGAGGAAGAAGGAAAAGAGAAGTAGAGGGAAAGTTGAGAAAGAGAGACGGCTCTAGGTTTTTAATACAAATATTTCTAGGACTGACTTGATATAAAAAAATCATGGGTATATACTTTTGGTCTCTGATAAAATAAATTAATCATTCGATTCATCAATAAATTTATAAATGTGGGACATGTTAATCCCTCATATTAGTTCCAACGTCCATTTATTTGTTTATGTGTCCTTTGAACCATCTTGTCTGACTTGTCGGTGATCACGCGTGTCTTGTGGTGAATTTCCATCATCGAAAACGAATGAAAAGAAAAAAAATGCTCAGTTTTCACGGCACGAGTTTTAAAATTGTGCATGTTTGTTCACTTTTATTCGTTTTTCATGATGGAAATTCGTCATAGGCTACACATGACAATCGATGAACCAGACATTAAGATTAACGAGATACGTACTCAAGTAAACAGACGTTGGAATTGGTAACATGTCCCACATTTATAAATTTGAGAGAGCAAGTGATTAATTTTAATTTTTTCATGAACCAAAAGTATACCCATAAATTGTTTTAGAGAGACCAATTTGGATACTTATTCAAAATTATACAATCATGTAATGAAAAATGAAGTTTTTTTTCTTCTTCATTAAACATGATTTTTTTTTATTTCTTAACCAATATCCTAACAACATCATCATCAATATCAGTTAACAAAGTCCATAAAAAATACTAAATAAAAGATAAATATGTATAATATCTTGAAAATATAAAAACATTCAATATTCCTTTATTCCTTTATATAATAAGAAGAAAGATTAATAAGAAAAATATATTATGAGGTATTAGAATCATCCACTCATTTTATTTTATCTCTCTTATCAATTCGCAATACACTCATTCTCTTACATATTTATTCTATTTCATGATACGATACGATATGTTTTAAAATTCACTTATACCTAATGACATGTAGGTAATATTTGTAATGTGGTCAAATTGTGAAAACCTAGAGCCGCCTCTCTCTCAATCTTCCTTCTACATTGTTTTTTTTTCTCTTTTTATTTAAATAAGTAATTTTTTTATATAGATCTAGTTTTTCTTTCGTGTTTTTCCGTGTTTTCGTCGTCTACGTGCGGCGGTGTTTTATTCGTCGTCTTGTTGCAGCGTCTTTTGGTTTCCTGTCTTGTTGCGGTGTTGGTTTGGTTCAGACTGGCAGATAACCTTCGATCCATTACAGATTCAATCAAGACTTCGGCGTCAACATTACAAATCCGGAGGCATGGGTATTCCGGTCACTTTGATTTTGTCACATTTGTAGGCATTTTGCCGTGTTATGCTATTAACCTGGGTACTGTGAGTCTTTTCGCAGATTCATTCTTTTCGGTTTTTAGCGACGTTGAATTTGTATTGTTTTCGATGTATTTTATTAATTTGAATGAATGAATATTTTTTTAGTAAAAAAAAAATGTAGGCAATATTTGTTCCCAGACCGAAAATGACAAAATAAAATATTCTTTTCTTTTTTAATTTCATCCTTTTTCGTGAAATCAAAATGTTGTACTTTTTAATCTAAAATTTTATTCTATTCTATTTATAGAATGATGCATATCGTACACAAAATAAAACCCCATATACCTAACACTATTGTAGAGTCTCTATTACCTGTCCTGTCAATACTAATGCTTTTAAAGAAAAAAATTTTGCCCCTTTAAATATGCAAATTGCAAGCGTGTCTCAACACTCAGTTCTTTTCTTCCATGCTAATGTCAATGGCTCCTTCTTCAACAAAAGAGTTACATCAAATACCCACTATCACATTCATCTCCTTGTTGGTGCTCTTTCTTGGCATGTGCACCCCATTTGGTGCTGGTGCTCCCACTGGTGATAATGATAATACACTGAGATCAGAGTTCCTGAAAGTTTCTCCTTCTGAATTCGTTGGCTCAGTGAGAGAAGTTGTTGATATTTTGCAAGATGTTACTTCCATTCTCTCTGAGTTTGGCAATGTCTTTGGTGATTTTCGTCTTTCCAATGCCGTTTCTGACTGCCTTGATTTGCTTGACTTGTCCTCTGATGAGCTCAGCTGGTCTGCCTCCGCCACCGAGAGTCCCAAAGGTACCATTCATTGTCTCTGTTTGTTCCCACCTCACACTGTTTGGCAATTTTTTTTTTTTTGGTGCTCTGTGTTCGGCATTTTTTGTGCAAACAGCCACAATAACATTCACATTTATTTTCCCTATCTAACTTTGTGTTTGATAAAACAATGGTCTAAAAGTGTAAAGTAAAAAAAACAACATTTTTATCCTTAATCAGTTAAAGTGGATTGATACCTCTTTGGACTTCAACTAATTACTTTATTCTTTTGTTCACTTTAGAGGAACTTTATCTCATGTTAAGGCATGTTCTTCGTATTGATTTCTTCTTCTGAGCATCTTGCCATGCTGCAGGGAACCTATACTTGATAGTCTTATACTATACAGAATATTGATTTGTTGGGTTCAACTGAAAAAAAGTTAAAAAAATTAAACTTCTTTTCCACATTCAATGTCCAAGCTATTAAGTCCCAATTAATCAGTTCAAAAAAAAAAAATCCCAATTAATCTTATTTCATTAGTATTTCACTGTTTTTTCACTAGTGAAACATTACCTGCTTAGTCACTTAATATTGTCACTTGCCTAATTGATGTTACCTTTTTTATTTTTAAAGAGACTCTATACTTATAATTCATCTGACTAAGAGAAAGGAAATATAACATTAAAAAAAAAATTGGGTATTATTTGTTGCAGGCAAGCATAACAGTACTGGGAATCTAAGGTCTGATTTGAAGACATGGCTAAGTGCTTCCCTTGCAAATCCAGAGACATGCATGGAAGGATTCCATGGTACAAACAGCATTGTGGAGGGTCTAGTATCAAATAGCCTTGGCCAAGTGATGTCATTGGTCCAACAACTTCTCACCCAGGTGAACCCTGTTGTAGAGGATGACTTCCCCACCACCACCACAACAAAGGAAGCTCATCAATTTCCCAAATGGGTCAAACCAAGGGACAGGAAAAAGCTACTTCAAGCAAATGGGGTTGTTGTTGATGCTGTGGTAGCTTCTGATGGAACTGGGAACTATACTAAGGTGATGGATGCAGTGAAAGAAGCACCTGATTATAGCATGAAACGGTATGTGATATACATAAAGAAGGGTGTTTATAAGGAGAATGTTGAGATCAAGAAGAAGAAGTGGAACCTCATGATGATTGGAGATGGCATGAATGTTACTGTTATCTCCGGTAACCGGAGTTTCATCGACGGTTGGACCACATTCCGATCAGCTACCTTCGGTAATAACACTCTACCCCTACTCTCTCTTGTTTTCTTTCAACTTGGAGGCTAGATAATAGAGACTGATACTAACTACTAACTACTCACAATAAAAAAAATGGATTAGGATTATCTTTTCTTATTCTCCCATGCTTTAAAAGATGTATGTTATAAAAGATAAAGGTATAAAAAAAATCTAATGGATTACAATAATTATAAACATACAATTAAATTTGATTTTTTTAGTTTTTTTTTCTCTATATTATATGGATTAAAGTAGAATGTATTATTTCTATAAAAAAAATTATACTGATATCCACTAATATTTTGACATGTGTATTTTTATTTTAATAACCAGGAGAGAAAAACAATAATAATATCGAGTTGTCAAAATATAATTGGATATTCCTGTAAAACTTTTTTACACTGACAGTATATAGAAATTAAACTTTTATTATAAAAGAAAAAAAAAGATAATAAAAAGAGATGATCCATTAAAAAATTAATATTAATACTAATGTTATATGTACATTATTTTAATTATATTATTAATTATTAGTGATTAATTCTTACATAATTTATTTTAAATAATAAAGTAAAATTATTTTATTATATATCTTTTCTATCTTTATTTTTACAAAAAAAAATGTAAAGAAGTAGCTATTGTAGTGTGCAGATAACAAAGTCCTAGAAGATAAAATAGAAAATTTTAAACAAAGTGTTTCCTTAATTTCTAGTATTTTAATGATATGAGTAAAAAAAAGTATTTTAATGATATGATTTATTTTTATTTATAATATTTTAATTTAAATTCTTCAATAGATATCTAAAAACATTTGTTAACAAAAATCCATATAAAATGATGAAGATTTGCATTGAGTTTGAAATGTTAATCGAGACCTAAAGTTGACTGCTACTCCATAGGTTAGGTAATGTCTACTACTTACTACCTTCTATTGTTTCATTTGTTTGTGGAGCATTGTCTCGTTGTGTAAATATGAGCAGACACGACTCACGACATCTTTTCTTATACACTCCTCCTATTGCAAAAAATTAATTAGTGGTTAATTAATCTAATTTAATTGGATTAAAAATTAGATTTTTATTTAAATTATCTTTTATGATAAGGAAAAATTGCTTATGTTGTTAGAAATATAAGGAGTTATTGAAAAATAAAATTTATATTAAATAAATGATATTTTAGGAATAATATCATTAAACGAGTAATTGGAAAATAAAATTTGCTTATATATTGAACCAAATGATTTTAATTTTTTTTGCTTATAGTATGGACCATAATATGCATCGGAGGTAGTATATCAATAAAGGTAAATTTTTTTATTATTGGATAAGAACACCATTCTCCCTAAAAATTTATTATGAAAAATTCATTAATAAGTGCCTTTTGGGTGTTTGAATAGAATAGAATGGTTTGAGTGACATCCTTAATCACTTTACTTCTTTCTTGTTAAGAAACTCTCAAACAATAAGTTAATACAATTAATGCTTCTTTATAACCCAATTCCATAACTAATCAATGAACTCTGTTTATCCAAACATAGCCTAATATCCCTACCGTGTATCCAATCTAATTGTTCAAAAAATGTTTTCCAACTACGAATGTGTGTTTGAATGAGCGTTTGATAAAAGTGATTTTATAAAATTGATTTGATTATAATTGAGTTTGAAGTGTAATGATTTATGTTTGTATATTTTTATTTTAAAAGCAAGTTTAACGTAAAACTTAGTGTAAATTTTTCAACTCAACTCAAAAACTATTTTTTGTAGCTTCTAGTCAGAATCGTTTATGGAAGCAAAATCAATTTTACCTCACAGAAACCAACCATTCTAAAATCAAGTTTGAGAGATGTCAGAATCAATTCCGGTGAAACCAAACAAACATGAACTAATCCAAAGGAACATTTAACGAAGTCCCTGAAAATACAATTTTCAACATCAGTAGGGCCTAGAACATTGTTACTTAAACATTAAGCAACACAACATCGTCCAATGTCTGCAACCAACTAAAAAAGAAGACCATGTGCTGCAATTAAAGCCCAAAGCCCATGTCTTCTCCAACAGCTGAAATCTCTGACCCAATTCTCATGTATTGTGTGGTTGCATGTGCAGCTGTCAGTGGCAGAGGATTTATAGCAAGAGACATTTCCTTCCATAACACTGCTGGGCCCGAGAAGCACCAAGCAGTGGCACTAAGATCAGACTCAGACCTATCTGTTTTCTACCGATGTGGGATTTTTGGTTACCAAGACAGCCTCTATGCACACACCATGCGCCAATTCTATAGAGAATGCAAAATCAGTGGCACGGTTGACTTCATATTTGGTGACGCAACTGCTTTATTTCAAAACTGTCAAATACTTGCAAAGAAAGGACTACCAAATCAAAAGAACACAATCACAGCTCATGGTAGAAAAGACCCTGATGAACCAACTGGTTTCTCTATCCAATTTTGTAACATAACTGCTGATTCTGACCTTGTTCCTTTTGTTAATTCCACCCAAACATACCTTGGTAGACCATGGAAGCCATATTCTAAAACAATTTTCATGCAGTCTTACATAAGTGATGTGTTGAGGCCTGAAGGGTGGTTAGAGTGGAATGGTGACTTTGCTTTGGATACATTGTATTATGGTGAGTACATGAATTATGGGCCAGGAGCTGGACTAGGGAAACGTGTGAAATGGCCAGGGTACCATATGATGAATGATTCTAGCCAAGCTAGTAACTTCACGGTAACACAATTTATTGATGGGAATCTATGGTTACCTTCAACAGGTGTAACATTTATTGCTGGATTGGGGGTTTAAAACAATGCCAAATCTTGTTAGTCCTTGTTGTACTTGCTTAGAGGTTTGCAAAATTGAATGGTTGGTGTTAACTTCCATTAATTCTAGTTTTGTACTTGATTAATCAAGAATTCCTTATTTTGGTCTCAGATTGGGTGTTCTTCGTTTCAGATACAAATTGGTTACTTCAACCAACTTTAAAGGACTCTCTTGGATCCAGATGGCCTTCAGTCAAAATCTAATGCATTCACTACAATCAGTAGGTCGAAACCATTAGATCAGACGAGGACGATTCATATTTTAATCTTAACAAATCGGATTTAAAAAGTCAACTCGAAATGTGAGTTGTTTGGTCTTCAACTAATAGTTCTGATCCACTGAATATAATGGATGCAAGAAATTTTGACCGCAGAAAATCATTTCCCCATGTCTTGTGGATTATTTTGAAAAGGGTATTATAGTAACTAGAGTGCAATAATTTATTATTCAATTTCTCTCTTTTATGTATGATGGACTAAAGGAAGTTATCATTAATGTGGTGCATCCTAGAAATAATTTTGCTTTATTAAGTGTATTTATTTTTGTGTAATGTTATATTAATATGTGATTAAAAGTTTACATTTTTAGTGGTTATGGGAGTTTCAATTGCCATCCCTCTAACTATTTTTTTCTAACATGTCCTTTATCAAATAATTAAGTTAAACTAGTAATCTATACTACATTGACACTCTTTACACGTTGATCTAAATTCCTTATTTAAAATCATAAATAATTAATTTTGGATTAAAAAAATAAAATTCTAATTACATTTCTAGAAACAATTTGTATGGAGTTGAGGTGATTGAAAGGAGGTTAAGCAATGTGCTTGATTTTTAGTTTTGGTTGAAGTTTTCTTCATCCTTTTCTTTCTAGATTTTGTGGATGCAATAGATCTTGAAAGTTTTAATTTAAACTTTACCCCTTCAAACGTTTGGCCACAGGGTATCCATTTAATTTTAGTTGGTATACGTTATATGCAACTTTTTGACCAAAGTAATACAATTTATCAAACTAATCTACTTTTTGACACAGTGGATTAAAATATTAATTTTTTTTTACTGGTGGCACCAGTTTGACTGCCATGTGGCAGTTGTTGATTGGCCAAGAAAAAATGGCAAAAAAAAATTTGCAAAAAAAAAAAAAGGTCAATGCCACGTAGCGCACTCTGGTGAGTGGCGCCAGTTATTGGTTCGTTAGTTTTTTGTGAAAAAATTAAAAAAATTGTTATTAATTAAATTTTAAAAATGTATTAATATAATATAAAAAATGTTAACAAAAAAATTTATTAAATTTTATCATTATATAATTATATTAATATAATTATATTAATATTATTAATACATAAATATATTATTAAATTTTATCATTAATTATTAGGCTAAATTATTCTTTTGATCTCTCATTTGCTTTAAATATTCAGTTTGGATAAAATTTCAGGAAAAATATAAATCAATGGGCAATGGAAAATGAATTAAGGGGAAAAATATTAATAACTACTACTGCGACACCCCTTTTAGGGCCATCACATAGTTACCCAAAAGCGGAAAATTAAATTATTAATCGCTGGTTACTTTCGGAAAATATACTTTAAAGTAAACGGCTCATTACTAAAATAGTGCTTTGAATTATTTTTTTAAAACATCGAACCATCGTGAACGTAAACAAACGTGTGTGTATATATATATATATATATATATATATATATATATATATATATATATATATATATATATATATATATATATGCATCATCATTTAAATACATACTATATCTAATAGGAGATCACAAAAGAGCCCTCATAAGTATAGGCTATTCTCCATCAAACTAAGCAAAGAAAATAAAGACATACATATCAGTAACGAGCAGTCCAGAACCATATCAAAAACTCATGGCTCTCAGTAGCCAGATCAAAAACTGACAAGACTTGTTACCCCAGAACTATACCTATAGTTGGTCAAGCTAATGAAAACCATTGGGGAGATCGTGATGATCAACCTCACCTACAGCAGATGTATCTGATGAAGATACCTCCGCTCCCGCTCTCTCGTCAGAAGAATCATCATCATCAACAGCAGGAGGGTGGAACTCAAGATCGTCCTCAAAGTACTCATCTGGGTCCTCCTCGACCTCATCCAAAACTACCTCAACAGGAGGTACTGCTGGTCCTGCTATCTGAAGTGGAATCAGCTGAGGTGGAAAATCAAGTAACCCGTACTCAGCCAAGTACTGTAAGTATAGCCATACCGGAGGTAGAGATACCTCAACAGTCTCCACAACATGCATCCTTCGTTGCGGTCCTGCCTCTACTGTGCCAACAACCTCTATACTAGGGCTATGATAGGTGGCGGTGAGTGCCCCATGGTTTATCTCCCAGGCACCACCAAAATGAGAGCGATCAAACATGATCGACCGAAGCCTAGAATGTGCCAGAGGCATATCCGGGTCCATCTAATCTCAGACGTAAAGATATATGCACAAGTAGAGAAACCACAAATAAAACATGCAAGAGTGAGAAACCAATATATGGATTTTACTCGACAACTACATGCTAGACACCACATAAAACACATACACATATATCAACACAAACATTCATAAGCAAATAGTTTATCAATGGGGTTAACACTCCAAACGTCATCATGTGAAAAACTATGCATGAACACTTTATATTCGTCATCTAAATTCGCATATAATCTCATGAGATATCCCAACATATGGTGAGTTGATCAGGCTCAATTGTCATCCCATGGCATAAAGGCACGCAGCCATAACCCAATGCACACTGTCCACACCCAGGGCATCAGTGATAAAACCGTAAATGGGGTTTCATTCTCCAACCCGGGCACAATGAATAAAATCGTAGCATGAAATACCTGACGCCGCAATGTAATTACACATAAAGTCGTGGGCACATCTGCTAAATGCATGCAAAACACTTTGCTCATAACACTTTTCTTTATGTTCAATCTTTCTTTGCCGAATCTCAAAATGGCTTACGACTCACATAGTTTTAACATCTTTAAAACTTTCATTAAAACACAGGACCTCACAGTCTGAGTGCTCAATCACGACACCTCTCGACCGATGCACCAGTCATAGGTTCGTGGTAATATAAAACATCTTAAATGCTTAAACACATTATACACCACGTATACAGTAGACACCAAGTCTACAGGACCTCAAAGTCCAAAGGACCCCAAGTCCATAACAACAAAGAACCTTAGTACCCCGACGTCTTGGTTACTAAGTTCAACACCACTTTCAACACGGTTGAATTAATTTTGCTTTCGGAAAATCTTTTCAAATGGAAAATTCTTCAATAAAATCTTTAAATAATAAAACTCAGTTTTCACAAAGGTGAGTTGTTAAGTCTTTAAAATGTCTGATGTGCATTTCCCTAAGTTTTGATGAGAACTAAACATTGGTTAATGATTTAGTTAACCTTCGTATTGGTTGCTAACTTGTCTATCTAGTGTGCAGATTAAATAATAGAATCATCCGTCCAACGCAAGTGATAGAAGCTCACGTCCACTAAAGTGATAAAAGCCAGCGTCCACTAAAGTGGTGAAAGCCAGCGTCCACTAAAATAAAAGCCAGCATCCACTATAGTGATGAAAGCCAGCATCCACTAAAGTGGTAAAAGCCAACATCCACTAAAGTGACAGAAGCGCTCGTCTACTGAAGCGATAGAAGCGCTCGTCTACTGAAGTGATAGAAGCGCTCGTCCACTAAGGTAACAGAAGCGCTCGTCCACACAAGTCTTTGGACTTGCTGAGTCCTTAACATGGAGCTCGTCTACTAGGTTACGTTCAACCAGTTAAAGGAGTATCCATCCAAAGACATAGCATTTGGAGCTCGTCTACTAGCCCGAATGTAAAATCTTAAATGGCTAGATGGATGCAGATATTTTCAAGATGGACACGCTTATCCTATGAACACGAATTCTCTTAGAATTATCAGAATCTTATTTCAAGAACCAGAATCAAGAAAAGTCAAAAGTTACTCTCTCAAGCAATCTCGGATATCAGTATCAAAGGCCAGTTAAAGAATGCTTCCAACATGTTTTATTCCCTAGTACCTCTGGTCCTTACACAAAAAAGGAATTGTACTCAGTAAAGTATAAAAAGCTCTCTGCACAACTCTAATATGGCTGTATCATAATGCATAAAGCCATGATCCTTCATGTTAGAGTACAACCAACGTACCTATTGCATTAATGGCTGCCCAGAACGACTCTATTGCATTTAATGAAGTTCTGCTAGAAGCCAACATTTGAGGGAATGTCTCTAACGGATCCTAAATGCTTGAAGACCATAAATACAGAAGTCGTTGAAAATGAAGCACAGATAAGAGAGAATACACATAGCATCAAAGAGCCATTACTCTGCGCATTAATATCTTCATTCTTTCATTATGTATTCTTCAATCATTTGAAGTTATTACGCAAACTTTCCTAAGCTTTACATTTAAACCACTCTGAGTGTTAGTGAAAGATCTGTCTGTGAGAAGTTGTATTTATTACAAACC
The DNA here is from genome assembly GCA_030762895.1 of Sophora flavescens. Lineage (NCBI taxonomy): Eukaryota > Viridiplantae > Streptophyta > Magnoliopsida > Fabales > Fabaceae > Sophora > Sophora flavescens. Next base: position 117,976,924 of record CM061069.1, read on the forward strand.
CAATCTTTCAAACAAACCTGAGTGAGCCTGAAGAGGCTAAGTGTGCAAAGAATACTTGTCTTGAGCCTGAAGAGGCTAGGTGTGCAAAGAATACTTGTCTTGGAGCCTCAAGAGGCTAGGTGTGCAAACAATACTTGAGTCTGTAACCTGATCAGTTATAGTGGATAAATCTTGGTGCTGCCAAGGACTAGATGTAGCTCTTTGCTTTGAAGAGTGAACCAGGATAAACAACTATGTCAATCTCTCTTTCCTTAAACTCTTTAGTTGCTTTAGTTTTCTTACGCCTATCAAGTGGTGTGTTTGCCAAAAGTCACCCGTCCAGCCTGTATCCTTCCACTAGTCCAAACCTAACTTCTGTTTTCAAAAAGATTTCAACTTTGCTTAAATTCTTATAAACACAATTCAACCCCCTTTCTCGTGTTTATAGTTGTCTATTTCATGAGTCACTTGAGGTTTTAAACTTACTTAAAATACGTACTGCCGTTTCAAAATACTTGCCGTCGACACTTTTCCAAATTTGCCGTCAATTATCACTTTTAAAGCCTTTTAAGCCAAAACTTAGCTTTTTCCACTTAAATAATTTTCTGAAATCATAATTAACTTATTTTCATCAATTAATTTCATAAAATAACTTTTTTATAATATTACGGAATTTCTTACGTAAAACTTAGCAGTACAAAAATAATTTCACGGTTTCGCTATCATTGTGACTCATAATTCACTTTTACAGTAATAAATCATTAAATAATGATATTTTCCAAAATTCCTTATTTTTCCCAAATAAATATTTCCATTAATATTATATTCCAATATTTTACTATTAAAACATTGAATATAATTTATGAAGCTTCTTAAAACTTTTATCCAATTAATTTAATTGGGCACTGACCACTATCAGGCTTCTCAAACAACAACCAACGATAATATCACAGATATTCCCAGGCAGATCATGCATCATAACAGCATAATATAATTGCAGATAAACAATTAAACGTAATTAAACCAACACAGATACAAATACCATAACTTAAACAACTTAAATAAATACTAACAAACAAATAATTACAGACAAACACATGATAGCATATAGCCATCGAATATATCCCTCAGGTAATCCTCTCTTACCTCTTGAAGAATTTTCTGTGAATTAAATGAATTTCGTCGGAAGTCCGAATGTCACATACACAATCACAAACCACCATCCTTCAATAAAGCACAAGTCAACCAATCAAAATCAAGCAAATAAATCACCTAATCCTCAATGATAGGTCACGGCCTCCATTAGGTTTAGTGGCTAAAATTTCTAAATTTGCTTAAGTTATTGGATTAATGATTCTAAGCACTTAAGTTTTTAAAACACATGATTAACAACAAAGATTAGAACAAAAACTTCCAATCCCTCAAATGCCTATTTTCGGACATGGTGAGTGCACTAGTGCAATAAGTGCTTTTTACGTCAGTTAAAATTGATTTTTTACGTCAGAATACTGACTGACGTAAATACAGCTGACGTTAAAAGTTAAAATTTTTACGTCAGTTGAGAACTGACGTTAAATATAAAACTATTAACGTTGGTTCTTTAACACAACTGACGTTAATTTTGTCAAAATTAACGTCAGTTCTTTAACACAACTGACGTTAATTTTGTAAAAATTAACGTCAGTTCTTTAAGAACGGACGTTAATTTTGTTAAAACTAACGTCAGTTGTTATAAAGAACTGACGTTAAAGGTCTTAATTGTAACGTCAGTTGTAATAAACAACTGACGTTAATAGTGTACTGTATATTTTATAAAATACTATTAACGTCAGTTGTATCATACAACTGACGTTAATAGTATTTTTTTTTTAAAATTCAGTTTTAAAATATCACTCCCCTCAGCTATCCCTGCATTCAGTAAATATCCCAGTAACACAGAATATCACACACATTACAGAATTGCAAAGGAAAAATGGAACAATGATCCATATGTATGCCTGTTCAGAAACAATATATATTTATTAACATAGGTTATAACTCAAAATAAATACAGAAATATAAATAAAAATAAATGTATACTAAGTTTAAACTACCTATATCAATATCCCTTCGTGATGATCATCACGAGTGGCATGTACATCGTCCACCCGTGTCTCCTCGATTATAGTAGGCATGTTTGTTGAAAAAGAAGGAGTCTCGGGAATATCAAGATTTGAATCTTCATTTTCATCACTACCATTATACATGCTTTTTCCTTGGAGAACCACGGACAACCTTTTGTTAGAAGGATCAGTGATGTAGAACACTTGTTTTGCTTGGGAAGCCATTATGAAAGGCTCATTTATATGACCTAACTTGTTGAAGTCTACCAATGTGAACCCCAATTGCGTCGGTTTGTACACCACCGTTACTATCAACCCACTTACATTTAAATACCTAAGACCGTAAGCTTAGTGTAATCGAGCACCCAAATATCTTCAATATATCCAAAGTAAGGTCTCGGTGCTTTAACGGGTTTTGTGTCCTTTGCACTAAAGAAGTGCATTGCTTCGGCCACGATCATAACCCCACTATTTTGCATGGTACTCTTGTTATCTTGTTCCTTTGTATAAAAGGAAAAGTTATTTATGTCGTATCCGCTCCAACATATGACGTTGAAGTGGGCCCACGTGCTAGCCATCTTACGTCATCGAAGAGCACTACCATCCTTAAGCATTTCTTCCTTGAACCATGGTAAGAAAGTCTTGTTATGCTTGTTCAACAACCACCTTTACGCTCATTCGAGGGTTTTCTTGATTGACTTTTCTTTTTGTTCAAATAAGAAAAGTTGAACACATTCGATGTTGTTCAATACATACAAATGTGCTTGAAGCACTTCCTCCCGATCCTTCATATTAATTTCAAGCCATGTGTACCATTACCTTGACATCTGATCTCATCATGCTGAGGCTTAGGAACCCCTATAGGATCCGTGTTATGAAGGTAGTCCGAACAAAACTCAATAGCTTCTTCTGCAACATACCTTTGAACAATAGATGCTTCCGGACGATGAGGATTCTTCACGTACCCTTTTAAGATCTTCATGTAGCGCTCAACTGGGTACATCCATCTCAGAAAAACCGGCCCACATAATCTAATATCCCTCACCAAATGAACAATTAAGTGAACCATTATGTCGAAAAAGGAAGGAGGAAAATACATCTCCAATTGGCACAAGATTGTAGCAGCCTCAACTTCCAAGTCATCCAACATACGGGGGTCAACGACTTTGCTACATATAGAATTGAAGAATAGGCACAGCCGAGTAATGGCATGTCTCAAATCTATCACCTTCCAAATATGCAGAAATCTCCGCACAAGCCACACAAGTGTTTCTCCCATCACATTCCACACATGCATAGGGGCCAATAGCATCATTTAATTTCATAAGTTCTTCATCATCCCCGAGCATGGTGACATAGCTATCCTCCAAATGCCTCTTCCTTTCAGGCTCTTTAGTCAAGGGTTCAATGGGGAGTGGTGCAACTATGTTCTCCAAAACAGGGTCTTCACTTCTTGACTCAGTTGCTCCCACTTCTTCTTCTTCCTCCTCATCCATCATTGCATCATCTTCATCATCATCCATCAAGTCCTCATTTGGCATTTTGGACAGAAGGTTAGAGAGTTCCTCAATACGTACCCCGAGACTTCGAATGGCATCTTCTTGATTCTTTAATTCTTCCATTGTTGTTGCCATGAAGTTCTCCAAAACAGCCTCTAAGTGAGGTTGACTATCCGGGATAAGTTGCTCAACCTCGACTGGGAATGCGGATTTGAAATTCTCCCAAACAACTTCCAATGGGGATGGCTCATCATACCAAGGTGTGGAAGATTCCCAATGTTCTCCTTCATCCATCAAAGTGTTATTTGGAGGGTTCCCCCACCATGGAGTAGAAGTGTTGGGAAATTGATTTCCCCATTCAGAACAACCTACCATTGGTGGAGGAGGGACAGTTGCCCTTGATGACTCATCACTCACTTGTTGGATTTTTACGGCCAACGCAAAGATATCTACCCGCAATTTCTGACTCGGATAATTCACTTTCTGCATCAGATGGTTGATACCAATTGTAGTCCATGATCCTATCTAATCAATTTTTCACCTCATAGACAATTAAGCACAAGATCAAAGAAATACAAAAACAAATATATACAAAACTAACAAAAGAAAGAGATCAATTATATACAGAAGAATAAAATAAAAAATGTCTAAACTAGTTGTCTCATTTGTTACTAATGATATTGACAAAACCAATCCCCGGCAACGGCGCCAAAAACTTGATGCGTGTATTTTTAAGATATATAAATAAATAAAGGCAAGTGCACCTCGTCGCAATCAATTAATACTGTGGTGAGACCGGTTTTCGTATCCACAGGGATTGGATGTCAATTACCAGTTCGCAAATTCAACAACTATTTAGACTTAACTAAAGTGTGAGGGATTAAAACAGAAAATAAAGAAAGCAAAACAATATTTTTAGTCTTTTGGGAATTATATCGAACACTTGGAAGGCAAACAGAGATATGGCTAAGATTGTTAGGGTTAGACTACACTAATCCTCCCTTAGCTGCAATGAAATGGTTATCAACACAAGTCCTAATTCAATTATGCCAATCAAGCCTTTTCTAAAATACTCAAGCCTAATTCCTTAGGTGCATTGAGCCTAAAACCCCAAATTAAACCCTAATGTCTTAGGTGGAATAACCTGGGATTTTGCATTAAGTTAAGACTTATAAGATTGCAAGCGACCAACACCTATGTCTAGATTCTTGACCTACTTGGCATATGATTCATGAGCATGCCTTAATACCAACCTTCCAGTCATCTATCAAAGCAACAAATCATTCCTATGGGTAGCTAATCCAAGGAAAGCATTAAACACAGAATCACATACTCATAACGAAATAGAAACTTGTATTAAAATACCAAATCAATTACAACAAGTTCAGAAAATTTACATCTAACCCCAACAATGGGGATTTAACTACTCATGATAAGGAAATACAAAAAGGAAAAGAGAAGGGATGACCAACACTCCTAGCCAAGCTTCCTCCAATCTGCTCCCCTTCCACGAGCAGAGATCACGCCCCCCCTTTTTGGGTAGAAACCCTCTCCGGCCTTGACCTCACCTGCCTCCAAGTGCAGATTATTTTAGGTTAGAAGTTAGTCCCCTTTTCTCCTGCATTGTCTTTGTTATTTATAGGTCCGTCGCCCGTCACGGCCGTGATGGCCATCACGGCCAGGCCGTGATGGTCTCTCGACTTGGCGCCTCTTCATTCACTTATTCATCACGGCCGTGATATCCATCACGGCTAGGCCGTGATCGTTTCGACTTTTCCAACTAGGAGGTCACGGCCGTGATAGCCATCACGGCCGGCCGTGATGACTTTCGACTTTTGGCTCAATCTTTCTTCGACTCATCGCTCCTCACGGCCGTGAGGCCATCACGCCAGGCCGTGATACTCTCGCTTGGCTCATAATCTTCACTTTTAATCTCTTTTTTCATCCAAGCTCCACCAAGGCTGATTTCTCGGGCATTTTTCCATTAAATCCTGCAAAACAACACCAGAAACCACCTCATCCGTTCCAAAGGAAAAACTATACAAAATCAACACTAAATTGGCCTAACTATATGCAAATGCATCCAGAAATGTACATGAAAAATGAGGTAAAATCACACTCATCAAATCACCCCAAGCTTAAGACTTTGCTTGTCCTCAAGCAAAAACTAAGGCAGAAGAGATAAACAGTCAAAGCATGGATAGTGAACTAAGAACCCGAGTAAAATGATCCAAGCAATAGGCAATTCAAACAATTCAGCAAGAGACAATCAATTCAAGTCCAATTAGGGGCTTAAGTTTCCTAGACTCACATTCTCACTGATTCGGGCACTCTTGCTCACTTGAAGCTTACCCCAAGCTTGTTTACTTGCTTGGCTCTCTTTCTTGCCTCACTCACTCAAGTGTTCAAGTATATATAACAATTCGCTCCATTTTCCTCAAGGAATGATTCCTACCATATGCTTGACTATCAACCAAATCTCCACTTTATTTATGAAAAACACTTAAGAATCAAGAGGTCTTTTATTTGGTTGTAACGTGGCCATGGGATTAATCTTTAGGTGGGGATAACAAGAAAGGGATATTTCAAAAGGCTAAACCAAGTATCAACAATTCAACACAAGAAACCTTCTAAAATACCTTCTTGGGTTTTCAATACATTTTTCCACCCTTCTTTTCTTTCTTTTTCTTTTTATTATTTTTTTTTCATCCCCTTCTCTATTTATTTTTCTTTTTCTTTTTTTTTTTCTTTTTTTTTTCTTTTATTTGGAGAAGGGGAAATTTTTCAAATCAAGATTTTTTTTTTTTCTGATTCTTTTCCCAAACTTTCAACTACCTTTTTCACCCTTTTTGTGATACTTTAGAAGGTCCCTTATCAAGTATATGTATCCAAATTTTTCAGGGTACCAAGAAAAGCATTTTATTCATTTTGGCTCAAAATTGGGCAACTAAGGGTAGCATTTACACATTCAAAGCTCAGAAGGCCAGAAAAATACCTATTGCCTCAATCATTTTCAAAAATGTTTCCAAAAATTTTCTAAGCTTCAAAATGGTTTTAAGTCAAGTTCTAGAGAAAACAAACCAAGAGGAATAACACTCTACACAAAGAATGGGGGCAGATTTAGTGAGTACCCCTAATGGCTCAAAAGCTCACATTTATCGGTTCAAGAACCAAAGAAGAACACAAGTCTAAAGAAACATATGCTAATCATCAACTATCCGAAATCATCTCAAGCATATTCATTTGCAGCCATATCACAAGAATAAACAGAATTGGGTTCAAAAATCCACTATCACAATTTAATTGGCACTTAGTTCTCACAATCATAAGCTCAATCTAAGCAGGGGTAAACGAATCATATGATCATGCAAATTTAAGCCTATATGAATGCAATATTCACAATGCAAGCAAAAAGATTACCCCTACCCCAAGCTTAAAGATTTACATTGTCCCCAATGTAAACAATCAAGTTGGAGAGGGTAGGAGAAAAATAAAATAAAGCAAAAATTGGAACGGCTTACCGAGGCGGTAGCGGGTGTTGGCTCACATGCTTTTTTGCTCTGTTTCTCCCTCGCTCTTTTTCTCCTTCCTTTATTCAAAATCAAGACACTTAACAAAATTATTAACAAACCTCTTGAGCTTCTCAAATTATTCAAGAGGTTAAAGCAAAAACAAAATTAACTAAAGAGAAGGGTTAAGAAAAGTTGGGTTGCCTCCCAATAAGCGCTTCTTTAACGTCACTAGCTTGACTTATTAAGAAGCATCCACCCGGATCCCATAACCTGTGGTATAAGGACCAAGGAATGCTAACCATGTAAGATCCTTCAATCGGATCCCACGATTTGCAGCAAAAATGTGGAAGTGAGCACTCGAAATTCATGCCGACTTCTTCAAATGGGAAGCGCTTTTCAATTCCACTCGGGTCAAAGATGACCCCTTTATCCATAAAATCTTCCCAATAAAAATGGGGTTCAACCTCAGGCAGAGGCATGAACTCCATTGTTGACTGCCTTAAAATGTGAGGTGGCAAACAAATCGAGAGGATCATTGGTGCTGTTCTGGCTTCTGTACCATCTTCACTCTCAGCATCGCCAAATCTATCACCTTCCAAATATGCAGAAATCTCCGCACAAGCCACACAAGTGTTTCTCCCATCACATTCCACACATGCATAGGGGCCAATAGCATCATTTAATTTCACAAGTTCTTCATCATCCCCGAGCATGGTGACATAGCTATCCTCCAAATGCCTCTTCCTTTCAGGCTCTTTAGTCAAGGGTTCAATGGGGAGTGGTGCAACTATGTTCTCCAAAACAGGGTCTTCACTTCTTGACTCAGTTGCTCCCACTTCTTCTTCTTCCTCCTCATCCATCATTGCATCATCTTCATCATCATCCATCAAGTCCTCATTTGGCATTTTGGACAGAAGGTTAGAGAGTTCCTCAATACGTACCCCGAGACTTCGAATGGCATCTTCTTGATTCTTTAATTCTTCCATTGTTGTTGCCATGAAGTTCTCCAAAACAGCCTCTAAGTGAGGTTGACTATCCGGGATAGGTTGCTCAACCTCGACTGGGAATGCGGATTTGAAATTCTCCCAAACAACTTCCAATGGGGATGGCTCATCATACCAAGGTGTGGAAGATTCCCAATGTTCCCCTTCATCCATCAAAGTGTTATTTGGAGGGTTCCCCCACCATGGAGTAGAAGTGTTGGGAAATTGATTTCCCATTCGGAACAACCTACCATTGGTGGAGGAGGGACAGATTGCCCTTGACACTCATCACTCACTTGTTGGATTTTTACGGCCAACTGCAAGATATCTACCTGCAAATGCCTGACTCGGATAATTCACTTTTCGCATCGATGGTTGATACCAATTGTAGTCCATGATCCTATCTAATCAATTTTTCACCTCACAGACAATTAAGCACAAGATCAAAGAAATACAAAAACAAATATATACAAAACTAACAAAAGAAAGAGATCAATTATACACAGAAGAATAAAATAAAAAATGTCTAAACTAGTTGTCTCATTTGTTACTAATGATATTGACAAAACCAATCCCCGGCAACGGCGCCAAAAACTTGATGCGTGTATTTTTAAGATATATAAATAAATAAAGGCAAGTGCACCTCGTCGCAATCAAGTAATACGGTGGTGGACCAGGTTATCGTATCCACGGGGATTGGATGTCAATTACCGATTCGCAAATTCAACAACTATTTAGACTTAACTAAAGTGTGAGGGATTAAAACAGAAAATAAAGAAAGCAAAACAATATTTTTAGTCTTTTGGGAATTATATCGAACACTTGGAAGGCAAACAGAGATATGGCTAAGATTGTTAGGGTTAGACTACACTAATCCTCCCTTATTTGCAATGAAATGGTTATCAACACAAGTCCTAATTCAATTATGCCAATCAAGCCTTTTCTAAAATACTCAAGCCTAATTCCTTAGGTGCATTGAGCCTAAAACCCCAAATTAAACCCTAATGTCTTAGGTGGAATAACCTGGGATTTTGCATTAAGTTAAGACTTATAAGATTGCAAGCAGCCAACACCTATGTCTAGATTCTTGACCTACTTGGCATATGATTCATGAGCATGCCTTAATACCAACCTTCCAGTCATCTATCAAAGCAACAAATCATTCCTATGGGTAGCTAATCCAAGGAAAGCATTAAACACAGAATCACATACTCATAACGAAATAGAAACTTGTATTAAAATACCAAATCAATTACAACAAGTTCAGAAAAGTTACATCTAACCCCAACAATGGGGATTTAACTACTCATGATAAGGAAATACAAAAAGGAAAAAGAGAAGGGATGAAGAACACTCATAGACAAGCTTCCTCCAATCTTCTCCCCATCCAAGAGCAGAGATAACGCCCCCCTTTTTGGGTAGAAACCCTCTCCGGCCTTGACCTCACCTGCCTCCAAGTGCAGATTATTTTAGGTTAGAAGTTAGTCCCCTTTTCTGTCTGCTGTGCTGTTATTTATAGGTCCGTCGCCCGTCACGGCCGTGATGGCCATCACGGCCAGGCCGTGATGGTCTCTGACTTGGGCGCCTCTTCATTCACTTATTCATCACGGCCGTGATATCCATCACGGCTAGGCCGTGATCGTTTCTGACTTTTCCAACTAGCGAGTCACGGCCGTGATAGCCATCACGGCCGGGCCGTGATGACTTCGACTTTTGGCTCAATCTTTCTTCAGCATCGCTGCTCCTCACGGTAGTGAGGGCCATCACGCCAGCCAGGCCGTGATACTCTGCTTGGCTCATAATCTTCACTTTTAATCCCTATTTTCATCCAAGCTCCACCAAGGCTGATTTCTGGGCATTTTTCCATTAAATCCTGCAAAACAACACCAGAAACCACCTCATCTGTTCCAAAGGAAAAACTATACAAAATCAACACTAAATTGGCCTAACTATATGCAAATGCATGCAGAAATGTACATGAAAAATGAGGTAAAATCACACTCATCACCTTTCGTTCGTGGGCGGGACCTCCAAAACCGCTTTTACCATTGCTTCTTGACTTCCTTGATTCTCGAGCTTCATTTATTTAACCTGAAACAACGAAAGCAACCACAAGCGTAATTCTATTCAAAATAACCTAAAAACTACACAAAAGACGCAAAACGAGTCAAAGTCCAACTTAGGAACAAAACAAGGCAAATTTGGTAAAACGAGATTGAACTCGAATAAATTGGCACATAAACCCTAGTTCATCTAGTCATAAAACTAGATAAGCCAGAGGCTTATCAAATACCCCAAACTTAAACCTTGCTTGTCCCCAAGCAAGCTTAAAACTCAAAAACGACTCAAGACTTGGCAAGCCTAAAGGAATCAATCGATTTCGCACAAATTTCATGCAATCAAAACAGTTTTTCTCCAATGATCTCCCCCCTACATTAATATAATCCCCACATTCATTTACTTTAAACCATTGAGAACTCATCATTCATTCCATCATTACTCTAAGTTGAGGATCAGAGATACACACAAAGGAAGATCACCTATCTCAAACAATTGCCTTCCTCACAAGGGCATTTAAAATTTCACTCATTCGCTCAAGTTTGTCAAGGTTATCAACTTTTCACTCAATTTCACATATCAAGAGCACTTCCCATGAATTTGATTTTCATCTCAAAAGTAGTTCCAACGAAAACATGTATGCAACATCAGAAGATCCTTTAAAGGTTGTAATGGGGCCTGGCTCAGGGTAGGATAATGAAGGATATTTAGGCTTAAGTCCCTAGGAACTAAGAGAGCATGAGCATTTTGGCACTTTTTCCACTCAAATTCCTTTTTCCATTTTTCATTTGGGCTCGGGTGACTACAGCCTTTTCCTTGCTAATCTTTTTGTTCTGCCCCTTTTCCTTTGGCAAATTTTTTTTTTTTCTTCTTCTTTTCTTTTTCTTTTTTTCTTTTTGCCTTGGGTTTCAACCTTTATTTTTCTTTTTCTCACCCCAAAATGACATACCTCCTTGTAGCCACTCCAAACTTAGTTTCTCACAACCTTTCTCTTGCTCATTTCCATGCTCTCCTAATCCTAAGATTTGGTTAACATGGTTTTTCAGATTTGGCTCGTAATGTAGGGTCATCAAGAAACAATAGGTCAATTGGGCTCAATTTGGCTAAATAGGGAACATGCATTAGGGATGGTTCATTTCAGGCCAAGTAGTTATTCAAAGAACATTGCCTAAATCATTTGATGCAACACATAAACATGCAAACCATATAGAGATTCAAGCAAATTCGGGAAAGTGCAACTTAACAGTGATTCACACATTCAAAAACAAAGTTGGAGGCTCAAATTCCTCACCTGGACATTTTGCAAATTGTTTGACCGAGATATGATTCCTAGTGTGTGCACCCCCTCTCCCCAAACTTATCATAAATCAAGTAATCACAACAAAGTTCTCAAAATTCAGTTTTCAATTTTTTAAGTGGGGATAAACTTTTCTAATTTCAGAACCTAGGGGAAATCATCAATGGTCAAATAATTAATGCAAACAATCTATGCTAAATTCAATTAACATCCAACAAGCTTGCCGACACGACATTCATACAACAACTCTTGATCTTCTCAAATTATTCAAGAGTGACAAACAAAAACAAAAACACAAACAAAACAAAACAAAAGTTAGGAAAAGAGAGGGATACCTAGCTTGGGTTGCCTCCCAAGAAGCGCTTGTTTAACGTCCCGAGCCTGACTTATTAAGAAGCATCCACCTGGATCCCATAGTCTGTGGTACAGAGGCCAAGAGATGCTCATCATATGCGATTCTCCACCCGGATCAAAAGGTTTATGAAGTGGCCCTCGTAGGAGCAATATGACCTTATCATCAACTCCACCCAGCCAGTGTGTGAAAACTCCATTGACCTCTTCAATTATGAACTCACTTCCTCTCGGGTCAAATGGTGTTTTCACGAGGAAGTGTGCTAGACAAGTGGGAGGGTCTAATTTACCGGTGTCCACACATGCATGCAAGCCAACATATTTATTTAACGCATCAAAATCAGGTTGCTTGGCAAGCATGGTGGAATCCTCCGCCACTTTATCTTCATCTTGATCTCTACCCTCTTGCTCCAGTGCCTTGTCCTTTGCCAACTCCTCTTCCTTAGGTTGCTCTTCCTCAACATGTGGTTGTTCCGGGGCCATGACACTTGCCAATTCCTTTTCCTCCGGTTGTTCTTCCTCAACATGTGGTAGTTCTTCCTCAACTCCCTGAGAACTAGTTACATCCCAGTCATATCCCAACACCCCACTGCTTCTAGTTGTTGTGACATTGCATTGGTTCTTAGGGTCGTTCTCGGTATCAACTGGGAAAGTCTCTGGGGGATGCTCATTTTGTTGCTCTACGAGCTGACCCAACTTCTCTAATGCCGCATTTGCCTTCTCAAATGATGTCTCCATAGAACTCGCCAACTTATCCATTGCCGCATTTGCCCTCTCAAGAGCCAACTCCCAAGGTTGTGGCTGCCAATTCTGTTGAGGTTGTTGTTGCCAATTTTGTTGAGGTTGTGGCTGCCAGGCTAGACCACCGCCATCATTACTCCAAGTGAAATCCGGATGGTCTCTACTCATATAACCCCAATATCGATTCTCGACTCGATAGTTGTTCGGGGGCACTTTGTCATTATGCCATGGTTCCACATAAACTTGAGGGAAGTAGAACGGACAACTCCAAGTGTCATGGTTCCCATCACAATACTCGCAACCCGGAAGCATTCCTTCGTGTACCTCGCATACAAAACAAGGCAAGACCAAGTGGAATCAAAGAAGTAGAGAGATAGTAGAAAATAAAAAGAAAATAATAAAAATAAAAATAAGAACAAAAATAACTTAACCAAATAATCAAACTCCCCTAGAATCAGAAAAATTGGTTGTGCCAATCCCCGGCAACGGCGCCAAAAACTTGTTGTGACTCCGGCAAGTGTACCGGGTCGTCGCAAGTAATAAAAATAACACGGTAAGTAAATACCGAGGTCGAACTCAAGGATTGGGATACCAATTTGACTTATCCGCGGGAAGTCAGATACGTTCGGTCAAGTTACAGAAAAGTGGTTGAGGGAGAGAGATTAATATCTAAATTCAATTAACTAGTCTAAATAAATAATTAACTAAAAATCAGAAAACTAAAATGTCCAAGGTCACAAATCCACCTACCCAATATGTACACCCAAGTGATGATGAATTCCTCCCTAAGTTCAATTATAATGTCAACCGGGACCCCTAAATTCTCCTAAATCCACTCTCGTGCTCATTAGGACGTATTCGACGATTGGATTAATTACTTACTAGGTCTCATAATCCTAATCTCGAATTCTGTTAATTCTTGTTCCCTATAAGGTTGCACCGATCTCCTACTCACTCTCGTGCAATATTCGATCGATGATCCTAATTCAAGTTCTAAACGCGAATCGCTGACTAAGCCTCATCACGTTAACAAGTCAATCACGCAACACATATGATTAACACAATCAAATCAGAATTAGAAAACGTGAATTGAGTTAGAGGAGAAAGACATACATCATATAGAATCTACACTGCCATGGGTGGCTTCATCGTTCCCTCGGACGACGGGGATTAGTTCCTCATGCTCATAGACAAGCAATCGGAACTCATCCTAAGACTAAGAATTAAGAGAAGAGAAGAGGGAGACGCAGCCCCAGAATAAGGATTACAAAAGGCCTCTAAAAATTCTGATCCAAAAAGTTCTTTAATTCTGTTATGATCTGCTCTATTTATAAGGAGGCCACGCGTCACGGCCGTGATGGTCATCACGACCTGGCCGTGACGGCTTCTGTTTCTGGCGCACTTCTGGAATTTAAACCCTCGCGACGCGAAGGATGTCTCGCAACGCGAGTCTTCTTGTCACGGCCCGTGATGTGAATCACGGCCAAGCCGTGATGCTCTCTGCCTTGTGTGGATTTTGGGTCACGGCCGTGATACACATCACGGCTAGGCCGTGATGGTCTCTGTCTTGTGTGGTTTTAGATCACGGCCGTGATGCACATCACGGCTAGGCCGTGATGGTCTCTGACTTCCAAGTCTTCATTATTCGCGAGGCGAGCCTTCTGTTCGCGGGGCGGGACCTCCAAAACTGCTTTTTCCCATTGCTTCTTGACTTCCTTGATTCTCAGAGCTTCATTTATTTAACCTGAAACAACGAAAGCAACCACAAGTGTAATTCTATTCAAAATAACCTAAAAACTACACAAAAGACGCAAAACGAGTCAAAGTCCAACTTAGGAACAAAACAAGGCAAATTTGGGCGAAAACGAGATTGAACTCGAATAAATTGGCACATAAACCCTAGTTCATCTAGTCATAAAACTAGATAAGCCAGAGGCTTATCAGCATGCTTTATGCCCCTTGACACTGTACCCGGACAAGTTACCGTATGCTGGAAAGTCGTTGATGGTGCAAAATAACATGGCACGAAGCTTGAAAGTCTCATGAGAATACCCATCAACTACATCAACACCTTCCACCCACAGCGTTTTCAAGTCTTCAATCAAGGGACCTAGATAAACATCTAAGTCATTTCCCGGTTGCTTTGGGCCCGAAATCATCATAGACAACATCATGTATTTGCGCTTCATGCACAACCAAGGGGGCATGTTGTAAATTACCAACAGAACAGACCATGAACTATGAATACTACTCATGTTACCATAAGGATTCATTCCATCCGTAGCAAGTCCAAGCCTTAGGTTTCTTGGCTCATCGGCGAAATCCGGAAACATAGTATCGATATTCTTCCATTGATTAGAATCAGCAGGATGACGAACCTTTCCATCACGTTTTCTCTCATCATTATGCCATCTAAGATTCTTCGCATCTTTCGCATTGGCAAACAATCGCTTGAACCTTGGAATTATTGGAAGATACCACAACACCTTCGCAGGAGGACCCTTTTTTCTCACATCATCAAGGTCATCATCATCATCACCACCCTTCACTTTGTATCGTGATAACCCACATTTGGGGCAATCGTGATTGTCTTCATGAACACCGATGTACAATATGCAATCATTGGGGCATGCGTGTATCTTCTTATACTCCATACCCATAGGACACAATACCTTCTTGGCCTCATAGTTACGGTCAGGCAATGTGTTGTCCTCCGGAAGCTAGTCTTTCAACACTTCAAGCAATTCCGTGAAGCTTTTATCGTTCCAACCATTTCTCACCTTCACACAAACCAATTTTAGCCCCGCCGACAACCGTGTATGAGTAGTACACCCTGGATATAAAGGCTTATTCGGATCACCGTACAACCTATTGATAAGTCGTTGGCTCATCTAGTTTTATGACTAGTATGACCATGGTTTTGTGCTAATTATATCTCGTTTTCGCCCAAATTAGATTAAATTTTCCTCAAGCAGCATTTTGAGTCGTTTAAGTAGTTTTAGGGTAATTTAGCTGATTTAGAGTCAAATAAAGCACTTACTGCTATTTGTCGTTTTCAGGTTAATAAAGAGAAGCACTTCTGGAGTCTTCGCCCCGCGAGAGGCTACTCGCCTCGCGATCCTGAAGGCCTGACTGTGCCAGAAATGTCATCCTCTCTGTCTCGCCTCGCGAATCACTGCCTCGCCTCGCGAGAAATCCAAACCCTGAAGGATAGAGACCATCACGGCCTACCCGTGATGAAGGCCACGGGCGTGACAGATTGGAATTTGAAGTCTCGCCTCGCGAATAATCAGCTCGCCTCGCGAGAAAGCCAAACACTGAAGACCTGTTCATAAGATTCGCCTCGCGAGTGTTGTCTCGCCCCACAAGCGCGCGCATCCCAGAATCTGTATTTATAGTCTGTTTTAGGGCAGAACTGATGATCTCCCTCTTCCTATCTTTTTCATAGTGCGGCTGCGAATTAGGTTTTGTATTTTTGTGTTTCTTTTGTAATGGAGAACTAGTCTCCTTGATTGATCTACTGTAACCGGTTTGCACCGCCACTTGAGGTTCTGTAATTCCTGAACTCATTGCTATTCTCTTTCAATATTTGTTCTGTATGTTCTGTTTGCTTAATTCAGGATTATATAGAATATATATTGATTTGTTTCGATGATTGTGTGTTCCTATACTTAATCGTGTTTGCTTAATTCGCGTGTGTTCATTCGTGTTTGCTTAATTCACGAGGGCTTCATCCGTTTGCTTAATTCGGAATTAGGAACATATGTCTCGTAGCGTCGGTTTTGCTTGTTAATTGATGTTACAGTCGAAAGGAGATTAGAATCCGCTTAGGGCTTGGAATTACACGAATCAATGATAGTGGGGAAACCAAAACAGTAGGTTAATCGTTTTTAGCTTATTGATAAATCATTTAGTTTGCATTGTTTTTCTTAACTTTTCTTAATTTAATTTCAAATCCAAAACCCCCCCAAAACTGATTTTGTGTTAATAATAATCCAAGAGTCCTTGTGAGACGATACTCGAGTTGTCGCTCCCTATCTACATATTTTTACAAACCGCTCGCTTTTTGACGCGTGCGTGACAGCGTATCAAAATTGGCACCGTTGCCGAGGACTCTTGTTGTTATTAACAGGAAATTTTTTTTTTTGCATTGCTGAATGAGTTACGGCTGCTTTGTCTGGTTGTGCGTGTTAATACTTCCCATGGGTGATTACATGCAAGGTTATATGCCTAATGTTTATTATGAGCCACCATGCATATATTATCCTAACTTTGCTGGAAGTTATGAATTTAGCAGTGGTTTTGACATGATTGGAGTGAATAAGGAGCAACCTTTCTATCATAGCCAACATGGAGAAGAATGCGGCAGCTTGGATGAGATTGCCTCTTTGGTGCATCAAATGACAGTGAGCCAGCACCAATATCAGCCTGACCCTATACTAGCCCAACTCAGTCTAGAAGACTTGGTGCAACGGATGGCAGAACACAATCTTCAATTCCAACAGAGGCCAGAAGCTGATTTTCAGAAGTTGGCCGCTCAAATTGATCAAAGCCAACAGAGGATAGAAGCTGGTTTTCAGGAGTTGGCCGCTCAAATTGATCACATTGCCTCCACCTCGGCTGCACTGCAAACTCAACGCCTCCTTGAGAAACATACAGATTCACAAATAGTTGTTCTTGACAATACTTCTTTTGAACATGATTTTGATAATGATGTCAAGAACACTATTACTGATGAACTGTGTGTTGAATTTCCAGACATTCGAGCTTTTTCTGATTCAGTTTGTTGTACTATATGTACTGACTGTACTAACACTAACCTTTGTGTGGTGTGTGCTGAGATTTCTGCATATATAGCAGGTGATGGGTTTGTTAGTGCAGTGAATGAAGATCGTGCAGAAGTTGAAGCAGCACCGGATATCCTCGCTACCTGTTTGCCACCTCCCACTGTGGAACCACCAGCGATGGAGTTCAAACCTCTACCTGAGAGACTGGATTTTACATCCTTGAATGTGAAGACACTATGGCCAGTCCAAGAGGTTGAATCCCATTTTTATTGGGAGGATTTTGTTGACAAGGTTGACCAGGAGGTCAACTTTGACCCAAGAAGGAGTGAGAAGTCCGCCACACTTGGCGGAGTCACCATAAGTGTCAAGTGTCCACTCCCATACTTATGCTTCATGCCATTGGATTCGGGAGGATCATATTGCAATTTGAGCATCCCGTGGCCGCTGTATCACAGACAGTGGGATCCCGGTGGAACCACCTCCATGAGTTTTCTCTAAACCTTACTCTTTTTAATTGCTTTGCTTGCTTTGTTTTTGCTTTGTTTTCTTTTAGCTCTTGAATAATTTGAGAAGATCAAGAGTATGTGTGTGAGTCTTGTGTCGGCAAGCTTGCGGGAATTTGATTGTATTTTGCATAGATGGATTGCATGTTATGTGTTGATTTTTGATGATTTCCCCCTAGGTCTTGAAATTTGAAAATTGATCCCCATTTGAAAAATTGAAATTGAACTTTGAGATATTATGTTATGATTGCATGATTTATGATAAGTTTGGGGTGAAGGGGTACACACACTAGGGATTGAATCTCGGTCAAACAATTTGCGAAAAATATCCGGGTGAGGATTTGAGCCTCCAACATGTTCTTAACTGTGTGAATCACTTTCAAGTTGCACTTTCCCGAATTTGCTTGAATTTCTTCTTGGTTTGCATGCTTATGTGATTGCATCAGATGATTTAGGCAGATTTTCTTTGAAATAGCTACTTGGCCTGAAAAGAAACAATTCCTAATACACGGTCCCTAGTTAGCCCCTTTGAGCCTAATTAGCCTATTGCTTCTTGATAACCCTAAGTTACAAGCCAAAAATCTGAAAAGCCATGTTAACCCGATCTCAGGATTAGGAGAGCATTGATCCTTAGCAAGACAAGGTTTGCAAGAAGCTAAGTTTGGGGTGGCTACAAGGTGTGATGTGTTGTTTGGGATTGAGAAAAATAAAAAAATAAAGGTTGGAGCCAAAGGGCAAAAAGAAAGAACAAAAAAAAAGAGAAAAGTGCAAAAATGTCAAAAAGGGATTTGAAAGAAGAAGAAGGCTGTAGTCACCCAAAAGCAAAAAGGAAAAAAAAAATGGAAAAAGGAACTTGAGTGGAAATTCAATGTATCAAAATGTTCATGCTCTCTTAGTTCCTAGGGACTTAAGCCTAGTACCTTTGTATATCCTACCCTTAGCCAGGCCCCATTACAACCTTAAAAGACCTTTTGATGTTGCATGCATGTTTTCGTGGGAACCTTGTCTGAGATGAAAATCAAATTCATGGAAAGTGCTCTTAAAAGTGAAATTGAGTGAAATGTTGACAGCCTAGACAAATTAAGCGATGAGTGAAACACTAAATGCCCTTGTGAGGAAGGCGGTTGTTTGAATTTGGTGATCTCCCTTTTGTGTGTAACTTGGATCCCTTGCTTAAATTAATGACTGCTTGAATGATGAAATTCTCAGATGATTAAAGTAAATGATTGTGGGGATTACATTGTTGAAAAGGGGGCGAACATTGAAGCAAACAGTTTTGATGAATTGCTTGAAATTTGTGCGAAATTGATTGACTCCTTTAAGCTTGCCAAGTCTTGAGTCTTTTTTGAGTTTTAGTTTGCTTGGGGACAAGCAAAGTTTAAGTTTGAGGTACCTATCATACACATGAGCTCGATGAAAAGATTCTTGTCCAATATCACGGATCATGTCCTCTACTCGATCATCCTCCATATCTACGTCAACGTCCTCACTTTGGGAGACACTTGCCGTACTACTCAACAACACATCACCATGCCATATCCATCTTGTATAACTCAAGCAAATCCCTTCACAAATCGAATGAGTAAGTATATCATTCACCGTACATTTCCTCGTATTCAAACACTTGACACAAGGACAACAGAACATTCCATTACTATTAGGAACATTCCTTTGAGCAAATTCTATAAATTCTCCCACCCCCTTCAAATACTTAGCACTAGTGCGCTTATAAACCATCCAACTACGATCCATAACTAGATAGGTCCTGTAGATATACAAAACATATATCCAATATAAGGACAATACGGGATATTGAAAACTATAGTTTTTGAAGATTGCCAAGCACTGGTCACGGATTGGCAGTGATGTCCATCACGGTCGTAACGTGGCAACTGAACCAGACCATTACAGGCAGAACTTATCACGGCCTAGCCGTGATGAGCATCACGGCCATGACAGATCAACCAGCAGAGCAACATGCACTCAAAACCAAAAATAGAGACGTACATTGCAAACAACTCAAACTCACGATTTCAAGTTTAACCTACTGAGACTACAGTTTCAACATACACTCAAAACCAAAAATAAAAAAATGTGCCCTAAAGTCACCAGAAATAGGTGCACGCGTGGTGGTGGGGAGGGGAGCTCGAGTGGTGGCCAACGTTCGATGTGGTTACTGAGAGCAAAGGGACAAGGAGAGTTAGTGCGCGGGAAGGGGAAAGAGAGATGTCAAGTTATTGCAAAGAATGAATGGAAAGACAGAGTTAGGGTTAATAGTGTACCTCACGGTGGTGGCGAAGAAGCCCTCGCGGTGGTTGCGGTGGAGATGAGCTCGCGATTAGGGTTCTGTGCTGGGTGAGAGTGAGAGTGAGGGTTAAGCGTGATGAAAATAGAAAAGAGACGTACAGAGCGAAGTGCAGAAGGCACGCGGGTGTAAACGTTATAATCAAAAACCAAAAATAAAACAACATTTAACGTCAGTTGTCTTAAACAACTGACGTTAAAAGTCATTGTTTAACGTCAGTTGTATTAAAAATCTGACGTTAAATATTAATATTTTTTTTATTTAAAAACACTTTTAACGTCAGTTGTTGAATACAACCGACGTTAAAGGTGTTGTGTAAAAATCATTCTCTATATAAAGTATCATTCTTCTGTATCAGTCTGTAATACAGCCTCTTCTTTTCCTCTATATTTCTATTCCTTCACAAAATGGCTCTGAGACTTTTGTTATTTCTTCCTATACCTAGACTTAAAGGTCTCTGTCTTAATGGTCAAAAATCTTCTGAGGTTGTGTAAATCACATTACATGGATGGTAAAGTTGAGTAAATCACGTAATGTGATTCCCTCACTTTATTTCATCCCAGTCATCCCTTTCACTCTGCTTTGGCTATAAGTGACTGTGGATTCGAGATGATGCATCAAGGAATTCCAGTGAAGGAGGTGATGCAAAGATCCCTTTCACTTTGCTTTCGCAGCTAGTGACTGTGGATTAATCACAATGCATCATGGAATTCAAGTGAGGGAGGAGATGCATCCATTTGAATTTCTGAGGACAGGACTGAGAAGAAAATGATGTTGAAGCAGAAACTTTTTTATATTTTAGGGCTATGTTGCAGAAATTTTTTATCTTTTAATCATGTAATTAATTGTAACTTATGAATCGCTTCAATGAGATACATATATAACTTGTTTTATGTTAAGTGTTTATTTATCTTAATTTGCACAAGAATTTGTTTACTAATTCAAGCTAATTAATTAAGATTAAAAATAAACTTGTTTAACAAAAAAGTTTAGAAATAAACTGCACTATATATGTGGATTGACCTATGTTAAGAGTGACAACAGGGTATTTCAGATAGGGATATATGATTATTTACATCAGCTATTTATTTAACTGAAGTAAAAAACACACTTTTAACGTCAACTGTATAAACAACAGACGTTAAAAATAAATATTTTTTATTTTAAAAACACTTTTAACTTCAGTTTTATTCAACAACTGATGTTAAAAGTGTATAAGTTTCTGCAAAAACATTCATTCCTTTGACTACTCTGCTACTTACCCATTGACCTGTGTTAAGAGTGACAACAGGGCATTTCAGATAGGGATATAGGATTATTTACGTCGGTTATTTATTTAACTGAAGTAAAAATCACACTTTTAACGTCAGTTGTATAAACAACTGACGTTAAAAATAAATATTTTTTATTTTAAAAACACTTTTAACGTCAGTTTTATTCAATAACTGACGTTAAAAGTTATAAGTTTCTGCAAAAGCATTCGCTCCTTTGACTACTCTGCTACTTACCCATTACTGTTGTGCTACTTACCCATGCACATTGTAACCTATAATCCTTTTTATGAGCATTAAGTTTATACCTAGACTTAAAGGTTTATTTCTTCGTATTCCTTCGGGCATTTTCTTTTCTGCACGTTTATAATATATGACTGCCAACTCCCAATGCGCCTTGGAACCTAATGCTCTTAATGATCAATTTAATTTTTTAGCAACTTACGACGCCTAGTAACTTCATCCCCGGCTCCTATAAATAGCTTCCTTCCTTCCTTTAATTTTTCTGCTTCACAATATGGCTCTGCCATAGAGATTAACTTCATCACTCTTTCTTCCTATTCCTAGACTCAAAGATCTTTGTCTTAATGGTCAAACAACTTCTGAGGTTGTGTAAATCACATTACATGGGTGATAAGGGTGTGTAAATCACATTATGTGAATTGCTCACATTATCATCCTTCCGGAGAATCAGCAGCTACAGTTCCAAAACCTCAGCTTTGGAACCAAGTGACTGTTCCAAGACCATTGCTGAAACAGATCGAGTACACCCTTCACTCTGCTTTGGCTCCAAAGTGACTGTGGATTCTGATGGAGCATCAAGGACTTCAAGTAAGGGAGGAGATGCATCCATTGGAGTTTCTGAGGACAGGACTGAGAAGAAAATGATGTTGAAGCAGAAACTTTTTTATATTTTAGTGCAATGTTGCGGAAATTTTTTATCTTTTAATCATGTAATTGTAACTTATGAATCGCTTCAATGAGATACGATTTGATTATACATATAACTTGTTTTTATGTTAAGTGTTTATTTATTTTAATTTGCACAAGAATTTGTTTACTAATTCAAGCTAATTAATTAAGATTAAAAATAAACTTTTTTAAAAAAAGATTAGAAATAAACTGCACTATATATGGAGTGATCTGCGTTAAGAGTGACAACAGGGAGATGACAACGAAAGAAAGATAGGAATGAGTTGATTATTTACGTCAGTTATTTATTTAACCGAAGTAAAAATCACACTTTTAACGTCAGTTGTATAAACAACTGACGTTAAAAGTGTTAATAATCACTTTTAACGCCAGTTCATTAAACAACTGACGCAAATAGTGATTTAATATTTACAAAACTGTCACCGCCTCATTTTTAACGTCAAACATATGGTCAACTGACGTAAAACGTTCTCGTATATTACATTATTTCCACTAGTGGTGCATGAGGTTAGGGATTTTAGTTTGACAAAACAACTTGGATTCAACACGCATATATACTAACAAGATAATATACATGATCATTGATGAAAAACACGAACAAAAACTTTCCTCCCAACATCCCTATAGGTTCGGCCCTTACAAGATAAGGGGGGAGGAAATTTTGGTTTTCAATATCCTCTTGGATTATGCTAGAAGAGATAATAATAGTAACATAGAAATTGGTTTCACATTTTTAGGATTTTTCTATGATTTTCTATGATTTATCAAAGTTAAGAACAACTAAGATGAACATGAAAAATAAAGCTTTGAATCATGAAATGATTTGAAGAAACACTAGCTTAGAGATAATGAGGATGAAGAATCGCCTCTTGAAAATGAAAGATGATCAAGAAATCTTCAATTTCCTTCACAAACCAAGCTTCTTTATTGTGAGAGAAAACAAGAACAAGCTTGAACTTTGGAGAAGATGAAAAAGTTGATAGTGAGATCGAGAATATGGTGGAAGGATCTAGTGGCATCATAAATTTATGAGCAAGCCATGGCAAGCATAGGCCTTGCGCCATTTCTGGGCCAAGAAAGCCCAAGTCCAAATGACTTTGTACATGAAAATAGCTTATGGCATAAAATCATGACATAGGAAACTTAGTTAATTAAAATGTCATCATAAAAATTAATCTTTGGTCATGACATTTGAGCTCTAGGCCGCAGCCCTTAATGGGTTTGGATGACAAGAATTTGGCCCATTTTACTTAGTGTATCATGAAAATTAGTTTATGGACTAAAATGTAATTGATAGAAAGTTTAGGGGTCAAAATGAAATTATCCAAAATTGCTAACATAACCCTAATCCACATTAAACCTCTCACATGGATGACTTATCCCTAAGAGAATATAGGGTTTATCCACTTATCGAGTCCCGAAACTCCCGTAATCAGCTCTGTCGTTCGCCCGATTGAGTATAGCGTCCGTAAATGTATATTATTTCACTTTTTATGAAATAATTCTAAAAATACACTATCGTAGGAAATAAAATAAAAATCTCAAGTTTTTCATTCACGAATTAAAATTAGATATTTTGAGCAGTATAATTATACTGTCATTGGAATTTGCGGGTCGGGTTTCGCCTGACTTTTCAACCTAAATTTTAATCGTAGCTTTCTACATTCAAGTAGAATTGAGTGGTAAACTCTGTTTATTTAAAATAATTTTCTAAAACTTAAATAATCATATAAACATATTTCTGTTATTTAAAACTATGAAAAATAGGGTGTTACAACTACCTCCGGACTTAATTATAAACAAAAAATAACTAATTTCATATTTATTAAGGAAGTTAGTCGATTTAGTTTAATTGTCTTGATTTTTGTAAAAAAAATGAGTTATAATTACTAAACTACCATTTAATTGTCTAGGAAAAGTGCAATACTCTTGGAAAAGTAAAGCGAGAATTAGTTTATCCTCGGCGATGTTTAAAAATATTCTGTTTGATCCTTCATTTGTTTTAAAATATTCAATTTGATCCCTCTATTTTTGAGATTCCGACGATGTTTCCTAGCGAGATTCAAAGTTAACGGTCAAACTTAATGATAATATTTAATAAATAATTATATATTGATAATAGAGTGACTAAATTGAATAGTTAAAACAAATGAGGGATCAAAAGAATAATTTAGCCTAATAATTAATGATGAAATTTAATAATATAATTATGTATTAATAATATTAAATTAATTATTTGGTAAAAAAATATATTAAATTAATTATATTAATTAATATTTAATTAATATAATTATATAATGATAAAATCTATTAATAGAATTATATTAATTAATTAATAATATTATTTTATTTAAATTTTTTCGTTTAATAACTTTTTTTTTATTTTTTTTTCAAAATAACTGATGAACCAATAGGAAGCTACCACGTGACAGGTCAATGAACCAGAGTATTACTTTATCAAATTAATTTATGTCACATATAGGGACCAGAATATTACTTTAACCATTATTTTTCATCTCAAAATTTTTCTTCCAATCTTGCCTTGGTGTCCAACGGGAATCGTACCACTGCAGCAGCAATAATGTGAAGTAATTTTACTAACGGCACGAAGCAACGTTCTTAACATGAATTTTTTCTTCTAGACTCTAGTCTTTCTCCACTTTCTTCCCGTCATTGTAGACTAACGGCGCGAAGCAATTTTTTTTATTTCATGTTTTCTAAACATGAATTTCCTTTTTTTAACCAAATCATGAATTTCTTAATCTAAAATAAATAAATAAATTTTCATATGTTTTTCATTATCATGAAAATATGTTACAAATCTTATTCAATTTTTATAAATAGAAAAAAATTATGACAAGATATAAAAAAAAATAAACAAGTTATAATGTTAAAAAACTTCAAATATTATTAATATAAACAAATATCTTCATATCATTTTTTGTAATTTACTATGTAAAAATAATTATTTTTGCACCACCCAAACGAAATATATTATCTTATCATCGTTTTTCAGCAAACATACCCAAACAAAAATATATTCTGATTTTAATCGATTATTATAAGAATCGATTATTCGAATTATCATAATAATCGATTATTCGAAAACAGATTATCAGCATAATCTTTTTTTCCAGCTTTCCCAAACACACTCAAAAGCATAAGAGAAAATATACTATGAATAATTATTAACCAAGTTGGAAGTTATAAGGTGGCTTGGTGGTTTGGGGAAGGGGGATAGGGCTTGGAGTGATAAGGTGGAGGTCATGGGTTCAACTCCCCCACTAACATAATGAATACTAACAATCTAATATTTGCCTATAAAAAAATTATTAACCAAGTTGTCAGTTAATGAAACTCAGTGAATGGTTAATGAGTTACTCAATCCTGGTTAATAAAGTACAAAATCTTGATTAATGAAGCTCAGTGGATCGTTAATGATTTACCCAATCTTGATGTATCCATTAATCAAACTAAATACGTCGTTGACCACGATTTTGAACGTCGTTAACCAGGTGTCGCATATGTCTGGAAATTCGGGTGTAAAACATCATTTCTATTAGATTTTGGGACATGAAAACTACAATTTAAGTTGTGTAAATTTGATTCACAAATATAAAATTTTTGTTTGGTTACAAACTGGGTCTAAAAATATAACTTTTGGGATGGTAAAACTGATTTTAAGAGAAGTAAGATTTTTTAGGTTTTCTGTTAAATAGATTTGATTTTTGGTGTGAGACACATAATTTTTTTTTGATATTTACACCTTAAAAGTGATATTACTTTATCAACAAAACAAAATTAATTATTCTAAGGTCACTTTAAAAATATCATTAGCAAACGCAAATCAATTTTTTTAACTTCAAATTTTAAAATAAAAATTTTATTTTAAAATCAATTCTATCAAAATCTAAAATTAATGGATGCTAAATAATTATGGACTTATGCATCTAAAGAGCTAGCAATTACCATTAATGAGCTTGAACAGTCTGCCATTAGTTTGGCAAACTTTTCTCCTTGGGATGAATTGATAGAATTGAATTCGAAAAAATAGATTTAAAAAAAAATTGAGGTTAAAAAATTTATTTATGTTTGGTAATGATATTTTAAAATTGAGTTTAAAAGAATTGATTTTGTTTGGATGTTAAAGTAAAATCTATTTGAAGTGTAAATATAATGAATTTTGTGACTCCTAAATCCCACACTTAGAATCAATTATATTCAACGGAAAAGGTAAAAAAATTACTTCTCTTAAAATCAATTTTACCCCTCTCAAACATGAATTTTTTTTTTTTACTTGATTTACAGTCAAACAAGACCCAATATATTGGTTA
Organism: Sophora flavescens; assembly: GCA_030762895.1. NCBI lineage: Eukaryota > Viridiplantae > Streptophyta > Magnoliopsida > Fabales > Fabaceae > Sophora > Sophora flavescens. The sequence continues at coordinate 118,003,579 of CM061069.1, forward strand.
AAAAAAAAGACCCAATATACAAAAATCAATTATTTCTAACGCAAACGAGGATTTTCACGTCCAAGAATCTAAAACAAACACATACTTAGTGTCTTTTCGGTTAAGATTCTAGATAGCCCATAATCAATTGTAGAAGGAAAAACAAGGTCAATAGAATTGAAAATAATTTATGTTGTGTTTGGGTAAAAAAAAAAATCACGGTGGATAAAATTGATTCTGGGGGTGGTAGAATTGATTCTGATGGAAGCAATAATTCCTAACTTTTGTGTTGAAGAAAATTGATTCTGGACATGGGACCTATAAAATTCTTTATATTTACACATTATAAGTGATTCTACTTTTATCATCCAAACGAAACCAATCCTTCTCAACCCACTTTCAAAATATTATTACCAAACACAAATCAATTTTTTTAAACTCAATTTGTTTAGAATCAATTCTTTTAGAATCAATTCTTCATAATCAATTCTATCAAGATCTAAAACAAACAGACCCTTACACGATCTGATGGCAAAGCACTGAGAGAATGTTTGGCATGAATTAGGGCTCATCACTGACTGAGGAAATCCCAGCAAACTAGTTAGTAGTTATGCAGGCCATAATTTTTAATTTTTTTTATCTAATTTTTCATTAGAGGGCACTAGCAGTGGCTGTGTTTATTATTCTGTAGCGTTTTCAGGCCTCCACCTCCAGGGCCCAGCAAATAGTTAGGTTAGGGTCCAGTAGTCGGGTTCGTCAAGCCCACAATAGGAACCTCATTTATAATGCGAATGCCACAATACTGTTCAGGATTTTTTTTTTGTGGTTTTTTTTTTCCCTAGATATCCTTCACACACAACTATGAAGATTAATCCCTCGAACCGTATAGAACCACAAGGACAGCAAAGCTCTTCGTGCTTTAAGTTTATTGTGTAAACTATAAAGTGTCCGCTTAAAGTTTGTTTATCATTTCTTCATAAAAAATAAATAAATAAAGTTTGTCTGTTATTTGTTATAATTTTTTTTCTCACTAGTGGAAAATATACATTAGACGGTAAATGTTTACGTCAGTTAACCAAAAGCTAGACGTTAAAAAGGGGGCGGTGGCAGTTTTGTAAATATCAGACTTCATTAATTCAATTTTAACGTCAGTTGTTGTAAGGACCGACGTAATAATGCTAATGCTAGGTCGTTGCCCAAAAGCAACGCGCTGTATAGCTCGAGTACAGTGTCAAAAGAGCAAGGGCCGCTGCATCGCCGCCTGGATGTAGTGAAAAATAAGCAAGGGTTCCCACATTTTTGTGAACGAGTGTGGGTAAAGAAGCTAGCTCACGAGAGTAGGATTCGCTTTGGAACTTGGAATATAGGCACACTTACAGGTAAATCAATGGAAATAGTTGACACTATGATTAGGAGGAGAATCAATTTCATGTGCCTACAAGAAACTAAGTGGGTGGGAGAAAAGGCAAAGGAATTAGACTCTTCGGGTTTTAAGCTTTGGTGCACTGGCAAAGTAAAGTCGAGAAATGGGGTGGGCATAATTGTGGATAAATATTGGAAGAATGATATTGTGGATGTAAAAAGGGTTGGAGATAGGATCATTGCCCTAAAATTTGTAGTGGAACAAGACACCTTTAATGTGATTAGTGCTTATGCACCTCAGGTAGGGTTAGAAGAACACTTCAAGGTAAAATTTTGGGAGGATTTAGAAGGCCTAATTCAGGAAATACCGCTAGGTGAAAAGATTTTCTTAGGAGGTGATCTAAATGGGCATGTAGGGAGGGCACCTAGAGGTTACGACGGTTTTCATGGGGGATATGGCCTAGGGGAGGTAAATGGTGAGGGCAAGTCTATTTTGGACTTTTCATCTGCCTTCGATCTTACTATAGCCAATACGTGTTTTAGGAAACGTGAGGAGCATCTTATCACGTACAAAAGTGGGGTGACAAGCTCTCAAATAGATTTCTTTCTTATTAGGAGATCGGATAGAAAGATTTGCTTGGACTGTAAAGTCATACCTGGAGAGAGCTTGACTACCCAACATAGAGTCTTGGTCATGGATGTAAGAGTTAAAAGGAGTGTGAAGAGAAGAGGCCACGAAAAGGTTTCAAGGATCAAGTGGTGGCAACTGAAGGGTGAAAAACAAAGGATCTTCCAACACAAGGTTTTGGAGGGAGGGTTTTGGGAGGCAAAAGGAAGTGCAAATGATATGTGGGACAAGATGGCCAAGGGGATTAGGAAGGTAGCTATAGAGACGCTTGGTGAATCAAGAGGATTCGGACCTAAGGGTAAAGAATCCTGGTGGTGGGATGAAAGTGTGCAAGCTAAGGTTCGGGTTAAAAGGGAATGTTTTAAAGCTTGGTCTTTATGTAGAAATGCTGAAAATTGGGAAAATTATAAGGTGGCCAAAAAAGAGACCAAGAAGGCAGTGAGCGAAGCTAGAACTAAAGCTTTTGACAGGTTGTACCAATCCTTAGGCACCAAAGATGGTGAGAAATCTATTTATAGGCTTGCTAAAAATAGGGAAAGAAAGACAAAAGACTTGGACCAAGTGAAGTGTATTAAGGATGAAGAAGGTAAAGTTTTGGTTAAGGAACAAGATATTAAAGATAGATGGAAGAATTATTTCCACAAGTTATTTAATGAAGGATTTGAAGTTTTATCATTCTTTGCAATAACTTGACATCTCTCTTTCCCCTTCCCACGCACTAACTCTCTTTGTCCCTTTGCTCTCAGTAACCACATCGAACGTTGGCCACCACTCGAGCTCCCCCACCACCACCACGCGAGCGCCTATTTCTGGTGAGTCTTTAGGGCACATTTTTTTATTTTTGGTTTTGAGTGTATGTTGAAACTGTAGTCTCAGTAGTTGAAACTTGAAACTGTGAGTTTGAGTTGTTTGGAATGTCTCTATTTTTGGTTTTGAGTGTATGTTGAAACTGTAGTCTCAGTAGTTGAAACTTGAAACCGTGAGTTTGAGTTGTTTGGAATGTCTCTATTTTTGGTTTTGAGTGCATGTTGCTCTGCTGGTTGATCTATCACGGCCGTGATGCTCATCACGACTAGGCCGTGATCAGTTCTTCATGTGAGGGTCTGGTTCAGTTGGCACGTTACGGCCGTGATGGACATCACTGCCAGGCCGTGACTAGTGCTTGGCAATCTTCAAAAACTATAGTTTTCAATCTCTCGTATTGTCCTTATATTGGATAGATGTTTTGTATATCTACAGGACATATCTAGTTATTTTTATTTATACTTCTGTATTTATTTTGAGTTATAACCTATATTAATACATATATATTGTTTCTGAACAGACATACATATGGATCAGTCAGATAGCCCACATGCACGGGAGGACACTGTGGGGGCTACACAGGACCCGATCACGCCTACGCTTGATTCTAGTGTAAGTTTACATGTTATATACTATCTTTAGTCCTTCTTTTTAATGTAAGTTTATAATGTTACAACCCTTTATTTTATCATTTTTTTGTCCATACAGACATCACAGGCTCATAGGAAACGGGATAGAGGAGCCACCTCGTTGAAGAAACTAGAGAATGACAGGCAAAGCGGACAGAAGCTTGAGGTGTCCTTCGATGCTAATCTAAATACCCAGGGACCCCGTGCTAAAGAATTTAATAAGTGGGTGTTTCTACAAGCGAAACAGCACGTAAGCATCAACTACAACCACTAGAATGACGTTCCACAGAACGTTAAGGATCAGATTTGGGAGGCTATCGCGGTATTTTACCTTTACATTCGTTTGATTTACATTATTAGATAATTATCCGAGTTATAATCCATCCAGTTGTTATGTATTTAATGTATAGGTAGCTTTAACTGTGCCAAATGACGAGGATCATCGTCATAAATGTATGAAAATGGCATCAAAGCGTTGGAATGGGTTCAAGCATGATCTTACCAGGTACTATGTATCTGGGAAGAAGCGGCTTGATAAAATGTTCTCGGATTATCCCTGGATTGATCAGGATACTTGGGATATGTTTACCAGGAGTCGACAGGATGGAGAATTTCAGGTTGGTTGATTAAGTTAATTTTGTATGCTTCTTATAGATCATTTAACTGTATTTAATTATGTGTTTTTGTTTGAATAGGCTAAGGCAAATAAGGGTCGGCAGAATCAGGCGAAGAACGTCCACCGCCACACCATGTCTCAGGGTGGGTACCAGACTCGGATCGAGCAGATGATGGCGGATAGGCTGAGGGCGAAGCAGGAAGAGCACTCTGCTAGGATTGAAAGAGGAGAGGTGCCTGAGGGCACACCATCAAGTCCTCCATCGGACATCAACCGCGAGGATGTCTGGTTAGCCGGCCGCATGACAAAGACGGGATCTTTTAAAGTTGATGCCACTCGCGAAGTGGCAGATAAGATTGTAAGTAAATAATTAACTTGATTTCAATTGACATTTGTATAGATATTTGCAACACTTTTCACTTGCACGTTTTTTCATTTTTTTCATTGTAGATGGATCTTAAAGCACAATCATCCCAGGGCTCATTCGTCCCTTCTGGACGGCGGGACGTCTTGATGACTGCTCTAGGCAAGAAAGATCATCCTGGTCGGGTTCTCGGTGTTCCTGGGAACGTGACCATCAAAGAATATTATGGCAAGTCTACTTCACGAAAGCGGGTGGTCGATGAAGCATCAATTTTGTCTAACATTACTCAGCACCTCATGTCCAACCCAGCTATTACAACACATCTGATGCAAAGCTTAATATCCAACCCAGAATTCAAGCAGGCGCTTGCCAGAGAGCTTTCCTCCGTCGGTACAACCCAGGACACCGCAGGGCATGCCAACCCTTCACACGTGAGCACAAAAAAGAGTTATAGTAGGGCAGATGTGGAGGACGATGAGTTGGCAGCTAGGGAGCGGGAGTTCGAAGTCCAACGCCATGAGCATGAGTTGGAAATGAAAAGGCGTGAGCTTGAGTTGGACTCCAAACGACGTGAGCTCGAAATGTTAACAAAGGTATGTATTCATTATTAATGTCCAATTTAGTCAAATAATTACTTGTGTTTTTTTTTTAATTATCAACAACTTATCTATTTTATTTTTCCTAAACTGAAGGCCAAGTCGACGTCGACGTCGGTGTCGCTGTCACCTATCACTCGTTTGTCCTCACTTGGTGAGGATTATGCGTTTGATATTTTTGAATGTCCATTGGAGCACGATGGATGGGTGGCACGCCCAGATCAACGGAGGATATTTTCCTTCTGTGGTGACGATCTCAGTAACGCCTGCAGAAATAACGTCTGGATGGCCAGCAATGTTTTGAGTCTCTGGTGCACGTAAGTTAATTTTATAACTTATTTATTTTTGGTATTTTTCCATTTAATAATCTATTTTAATTTCAATATATATATTATGTAATTAACATCCACACCTTTTCATATCTTAGGTATCTCCATCGTCTTCAGCTTGATAAGGGCGTTGCATCAGTTTACGGCTTCTTAGATCCGTCAATCCTTCTGCCCGATTTCTTTGCTGGCGATGCATTGAGTAAATACTTAGGGAACTTGTTGGGAGACAATCCGAAAGAATTATATCTGACTCCCTACTGTATGAAAAGTCATTGGCAGTTGTTCGTACTTCACCCGTCTAGGCATACTGTCATATTCTTTTGCTCTCTTCACCAACAGCCGCCACAGGTGGTGTTGGAAGCTGTAAATAAGTAAGTAACTAATCTTAAATTTAATTTAAGTTTTAATATCAGTTGTTTTTAGTTTATTACACACATGATATATGAATTTGTTAATTGATCGACATGATTATTTGTTTTGATGATAGCGCAGCGAAGGCGAGTAGCATAAGTTGCGCCAACGGGAGAAGTAGGACTTCTAAGGCTAAAGCAAATCCTGTATGGAACATCCTCAAGGTTTGGTAGTTTATTTATCAAATAATTAATATTATAATTACTAATTTATATGTATATTCAACTGACGTTGAAATTAATTTTGTTGGTAGTCTCGATTTCTAATTGACGGGTGGTCATGCGGCTATTATGTGATGCTTCATATGCTGAACATAGTCTCCACATCTATTACGGATGGATGGAATAAGGTAATATTTAAACAACCTGTTAAATTATATATTATAGTTTTGAAGATGACTTGCATTGATGTTATTGTTATTATTTGAACGTGTGTAGGCATTTAACGACCAATCACCTATTAAAGAAGATGAGTTAAGAGACTTGAGGATGCGCTTAGCTGAATTCTTCTTCAAGTATGCGGCTGAAAAAGGAATTGACAAGATACCTCCGCACTACTTAGATGAATATTTTTTTTTGTTAGACTTTATAAACTAATTAATAACATGTATATATATATCCTTAGATTGGTAGTTTTGTTTTTAGACATTGGAGACTAAAATTTATATATATACTTGTAGATAGTTATGTTTTTCCTATACATGGGTTTTGGTTTTAAGTCCCCCCATTGTTCCATTTTTCCTTTGCAATTCTGTAATGTGTGTGATATTCTGTGTTACTGAGATATTTACTGAGTGCAGGGATAGCTGAGGGGAGTGATATTTTAAAACTGAATTTAAAAAAAAAAACTATTAACAACTGACGTTAATAGTATTTTATAAAATATATAGTACACTATTAACGTCAGTTATAATAAACAACTGACGTTAAAATTAAAACCTTTAACGTCAGTTCTTTATAACAACTGACGTTAGTTTTAACAAAATTAACGTCAGTTGTGTTAAAGAACTGACGTTAATAGTTTTATATTTAACGTCAGTTCTCAACTGACGTTAAAATATTAACTATTAACGTCAGTTGTATTTATATCAGTCAGTATTCTAACATAAAAAATCAATTTTAACTGACGTAAAAAGTACTTATTGAATTAGTGTCTCCACCTGATTTGTTTATGAAAACATAATAATTTGGTGTAGTCAGAAAGCCTATTAACATACATACATTACGAGAACACTTTCTTATATAGGTTAATAATCTTGTGTTTTTTTAATATATATTTACCTAGGTTATGACCTATGAAAATATTATTTATTTTCTATATAAAATAAATATAATATACTAACTATATAAGTAAATTTTTAAAAATATTTCAAATTCATAATTATATAACTAGACTATCCTAAGTATTACTAACCAATGTTCTTAAAGATTCTATAAAAAAAATTTAGTTTTTATTGAAAAGTTAAATATATAGCTTTTCAAAATATTAAATATATAACTTTTTAATAAAATTTTCTTTTTTACTTCTCTGAATCCTGATTAGCATTTTTCTAGAGTTATTTAACCATTCAGTCTCCTTAGGATGGGATAAATATAAATATTTTTTTAAGTACTCATAGAGTCTAAAGATTTTTCTTGTCTTATAATGGGACACCATCCCCTCAACCTAAATTTCTGTAACAAAAAAATTTATTCTAGATTAATTTACACAATCTCCAGCTGTAAATTCTATAGTTTTATAGCAGAAAAGAACCTGTCAGTTTGCATAAATAGCTTACTTAACCAGATGTGAGTTCTATCACTCCGCGTGTTTTCAGAAGAAAAAGACTTCAATAGTTTTAACTTTTAACTCCATTTTATTGAACGTCCGCGAAAACGCGGCATTTGAAATCTTGGCCTGCCTACCCTGACTTCCCTAGAAAAGAATGTGGAAAAAGAAGACCCTGCCATACTTTGTTTAATGCCAAAGAACATCCTCAAGCATGGTTCCCGAATATTTGAAAAATGAAAATGAAAATTCTTTTATTTCTTATGGTGGAAGAATAAAAAAGGGGAGACGGCAATGTGAACATACGTTATTATTTTTTTGGAAATTTTATATTTTGAGAACAAATTAACCTTTTGGAGAAAGGTTAGCAACATATTTTTTTTTAACAATATTTTTCAATACACCAACTCTTGATTATTAGGTAAATTTTAAACGAGACTGAGTGAATAGAGTGAGTAGTCTCTCATAAAATTTATGATCTAACATGAAATTCATATAATAACAAAAAATATGTTAGAAAAAATATTCAAAATAATTTGTCGATAACATTGAAAGATTGAAGAAAGTAAAAGTTTGAATTTTAATATCTTAAAATATATTTAATACATTTTTCCGAAAATTAAACCAACATTACTTATCAGGACACCGTAAAAAGCCTAAAACAAATAGATCCTTATTTTTTTTTTCACGAGTTACAGAGTCAAGAGAGAAAAGATACACAAATAGCAGTCCATATCCCGAAGATCTCTAGAGAGGAAATTCAAAAGGGAAATAAACGTTGAACACCATGATACACTTTTCTTAATTATTTGAATTTTGAAGAACAGAAAGAGAAAAATTATTTGAATAAATATTGTGAATATCTTGTAGAACTCAAAAAGATGGCAAACCGATTTTTGGCTGAGGGCGGAAAAGGACAACCAAATACTAGTATCCGTATCCGTGTAATGCACGAGTAATGATTTATATAAATAAAGTTTTTTTTTTGTTTTGTGTTATTTATTATGTTATTATTTTATATTATTATTTAATATACATTATGTTATATTATTGTATTATATAATTATAAGATATAACAAAGATACATTATCCCTTTCAACAAAAAAGAAAGAAAGATACATTATATGATTTAAAATCATATATATAATTTTTATTATTAGATTATACATTATATTATTATATGAATTTAATTTGTATGTATTGTGAGTATATAAATTTTTTCCATCGTCAATTAATCATAAATTGACATGTCATTAAAAAAAATTTAATTCTTATTCTAAATATCTTAAAACCTAGGTGAGGCCATTTTGGCTTGAAATTAATATTGAAGCGAGGTTAGGTTTAAGAAATTAGACATATTTTATTTTGGGTCAGATTTACGTTATATTGCAAATCATCCTAATTGGCATGTATATATCACATTTTGTTATTTACAATTAATTATAAATGGTAAGATTATTTATTGACAATAAATGGTAAGATTATTTATTGATTTTTTTTTCTTACCATTTAAATAAATAATCTTACCATTTATTTTTTTTCCTTTAAAAAAATAATAATCTTACCATTTATTTATTTTTCTTTCAAAAAAAAAAAGTAAGATAACAGTAAATAATCTTACCATTTATTTTTTTTTCTTTCAAAAAATAAAATAAATGGTAAGATTTTTTTTACCAAGATTATTTATTGACTTTTTTTTTGACTCAGATTATTTATTGACTTAAATTTAAAACTTTTTGACATGATGATAATTTATATTATGATCATGATAACCAGTATCCTTATCAAGGAATACAAAAAAGAAGATATTTTATTGAAAAACTAAGTATATCTTAATTTCAAACATTAAATATATAAGTTCATATGAAACAATTTTTTTTTATTCCTTAACTAGTGTTCTTAACATTAGTCTTTATATTAATACTAGTCCAACCTGTTCAGGACTATGCTTAATTGTATAAAGTATATAAAATTTGATATTTTGTATGCAAATTGCAAATGTATCTATATCTGTATATCAATATAATGTTAAGTAACACAACTCATTTGCATATGGGGTTTTGGTTCACTTCAAAGTGTGACACGTACTCATATGCATAGTATCCTCCAATTCATATAAACTCCTCGAACCAAACTGCCAAAGAATTTCTGGGTTGTTGTGTAGCCCCTTCCTTTTATGACCCTATTTTCAGTGACTGACCCTATCACACAGCTCACTAAGCTTACCTCCAAAATCTTAAGTTCCAAACCCTCTTAAATTCCCTACCAACCTTCCCATGCTAGTGATAACCCGTGCACTTCATGAGAGGAAATCTGTTGTCCCAAGAAATATGTGTTGATATGTCACACTAATTAAAAGTTAAAAATAAACAAATGTATTAATGAATTATTATTTTATTTTTTTAAATGATAAAGTATTATTGGTGAGGGGTAGGAAAAATGATATTAAATAAGGCAAAAGATTAATTTTCATCCACACTATATACTCTAAGGATATGTTTAGTTTACCTCATGTTTCTTATTTTTCATTTCTTGATTTTAAGAAGAATTACAATAAAATTAAATATAAAATTATTACTTTGTTTTCATTATATTCTCTATTTTTATAGGTTTATACGAAAAACACCGAAAACAACTTTTTATTTGTTTTCATTATTTCTTATATAAATCTTTTAAAGCAGGAAACAGAATCAAAACAAAATAATAATTTTATAATTACTCTTGTTTTAATTATTTTTAAAATTAAAAAAAATAAAATAAACCAAACATACCCTAATATCTTTCCTCCCACTTTCCCCATAAATATGCAAATGACCATTCTCTAAAAACTCAAACCTATAGTAACCGAGTTTTTCCCTCTCCAAATGGCTCCTTCTTCAACAAAAAAACTGACCCCAATGCCAAATACCACATTCATTTTCTTCCTCTTGGCAGTGGTGTTTCTCAGCCACTGCACCACCCCATTTGGTGCTTCATCTGGTTATGTGGGACTAGAGTGCTTGAAGGTTTCTCCTTCAAAGTTTGTTGGGTCATTGAGAAACGTTGTTGATGTTTTGCAAGATGTTACCACCACTCTCTCTAAACACACCAATTTCAGCAATGGTATTGGTGATTCTCGTCTTGCTAATGCCATTTCTGATTGCCATGAATTGCTTGACTTGTCATTTGATGTGCTCAACTGGTCTGTGTCTGCTACCGTGAGTCCCCAAGGTATCACTAGCTAATAGCTATCTTTCTTTGTTTTTTTTTTCCCTTTGTGTTTGGCTTTTTCTTTGAAACCAACATCAGCCACAACAACGTTACCGTTTCTATATTCATAAAAGTTAAAACAAAACCCAGATTTTTATATTTTGATAAAACAGTGGTTTGAGTGGTGTAGTTTGGAGGCTTTTTCTTCTTCATGTTGATTTTTACTTTGAAAATTATGTCAACAAAATCAATTTTTCCCTGCACAACTTTACAATTTTACTTATTTGATCAGAAGAAAAACATATATTGAAAAGTATTGTTTTCCTATTTAAGTATTAGGAAAATAATATAGAAACACAAGTGTAATAAGAGTAATGTGTGAAAATGAAGGCTCTATACTTTTTATGTAAAAATCAGAAACACAGACCTCAACCAATATTAGTTAAAAGAATGTGTTAACATTTGTGTGAGGATATGGTGCCTAATAGCCGTAATTAATTATAGTGCCGTACATATAAAATTGAAATAAAAGTATATTATACATGAATAAATATCTTCATGTAAAAATTTCACACAATCTTATTAAGTGAAAAAAATATAAAAACATTAAATAATACGACGTTCTCTAAATTTTTATGAAATTTATGTGAGAGAATATATATCATCCTCGTGGCACACTGCTAAAAGAGTAATCTCGGGTACAGGTATACTCCGACTACAAAGAATTCACAAAGGTACACCATGACCCTTGATTTTTCTTTCTCATTCGTATTCCACAATTAATGTGTTAAGATGTTTCTGTAGAAAGGAAACCTAATTCATGGTATCATAGTTTCCGTTGCTAGAAAGAATCATCTTATTTTTAAAGTCTAATTTATACATCTATTTCTATACTATTAATTTTCAAAAAATAATTAAATAAACCTTATTTTTTAAACTAAAAGAACAATAAGCATAGAAGAAGTGTGTATATATATAAATATATATATTTAGATGTAAAAACAACATTAGTAAAGAAAAAGAAACATATACTAATTAATCTATGTATACTATTTTGACCGACACAAAGGAAATTTAATTAACATTAGAAAATGGGCATTAATTAATTATTTAATTTGTTTGCAGGCAAGCATAACAGTACTGGGAACTTGAGTTCTGATTTGAGGACATGGCTAAGTGCTACACTTGGCAACATAGATACATGCATGGACGGATTTGAAGGAACGAATGGCATCTTAAAGGGTCTAATATCCCCTAACATAAGCCTGGCAAAGTCATTGGTCCATAATCTCCTCTCAAACGTGCACCCTATTACAGATGATTCTGATCACTTGTCCACCAAGAAGGGTCAATTTCCTACTTGGGTGGAACCACAGGCCCAGAATCTGCTGCAGGAAAGTTTGGTGCATATGGATGCTGTAGTAGCTGCTGATGGGACTGGGAACTACACTAGAGTGATGGATGCTGTGAATGCAGCACCTGAGTATAGCATGAGACGCTTTGTGATTTACATAAAAAAAGGGGTTTACAAAGAGAATGTTGTGATTGATAAGAGGAAATGGAACATTGTGGTGATTGGAGAGGGAATGGGGTCCACTATTATCTCTGGTAGCTGGAGTAACAATACGAATTTTACCACATACAAGTCAGCTACCTTTGGTAACTACACATTGCGCGCCACTAGTATTATTCTTCTTTTGCTTTTCTCTCTTTTTATAATAATAATAGTTTATTTTATATTTAAAACAATAAAGATATGAAAATGACGAGTCAATGAAATTAAGAGGAGCAACCATTTTTAATGGTTAACTTAAAAAATAATAAAAGTAAAATTTTAAATAGAAATCATGCACGTGATTGAAAAACAATTTTCGTAAGTTTCATCTTGTACAAAACATAATTCAAACTTTTCAGCAAAAACATTGAGTCCCCTTAAAAGAAATTTCAAAAGTAGTAGCCATACTTTTAAATTATGGTTGTGGTTATAATTATGTAATTATGGTCAAATATAATAAATATAGCTCTAATTACGATTGCAATGAGATTGGGGAAATTATGAAAGCTATATTCACTCCTACTAAAGATCATTGTGGATTATGAAAACTTTATTGTAATCACGATTGCAATTGTGGATCATAATTTAAAACTTTGTTAGAAGGGACTAATTATTTAAACATTAATTATCAACATATATATAATCTATGTATTGCACTCATAATTCTTATGAGGCCTAAAGTCCTTGACTTGTTCAATAGCTAAAATCTCTAATTAACTTAATTATCAATTCAACTTATCTTTTCCTATTTAATTTTGTGCAGCTGTAAATGCAAGAGGGTTCGTAGCAAGAGACATTTGTTTCCGAAACACTGCAGGGCCAGAGGGGAACCAAGCAGTAGCACTAAGATCAGACTCTGACCTCTCTGTTTTCTACAGATGTGGCATATTTGGTTACCAAGACACCCTATATGCACACACCATGCGCCAATTCTATAGAGAATGCAAAATCACTGGCACCGTGGATTTCATATGTGGCTATGCCACTGCTGTGTTCCAAAACTGCCAAATACTAGCCAAGAAAGGCTTACAAAGTCAAAAGAACACCATCACAGCTCAAAGTAAAACAGACCCAAATCAAACATCATGTTTCTCCATCCAATTTTGCAACATTTCTGCTGATCACGACCTTCTACCCTTTATTATTTCCACCCAAACTTACCTTGGTAGACCATGGAAAACATATTCCACAACAATTTTCATGCAAAACTACATAAGTGATGTGTTGAGTCCACAAGGGTGGTTAGAGTGGAATGGTAACAACTATTTGGACACATTGTACTATGCTGAGTACAATAATTATGGGCCAGGGGCTAGACTAGACCACAGAGTGAAATGGCCAGGGTACCATGTGATGAATAATTCGGGGCAGGTTAGTAATTTCACAGTTGCTAAATTGATTCTAGGGGATCTATGGTTACCTTCAACGGGTGTAAACTTCACTTCTGGATTTGGGGTTTAAAATACTGCCAAATCTTTCTTGCCCGTGATTTTACTTAGTCAAGTGGTTATTTGGATCGAAGTAGGAAATAAAAATAATAGTTGAAGAGAGGATCACAGTTTGATTGACAATATATGGAAATAATGCCAAAAAATAATAATATGACCAATGTGCTGCTCTCTGGGAATTATTTCTCATTCTTACATCTTTTTTAAACAGCCTTTGGGAATTCGGTTTGTCTTTGACCACTACCTCTTATATTATATATATGTTTATTTTATTTTATTTTTTGAAAATTTTGATGGGTTTTCCTCTTTAGGAGGAGAGAAAAAGAATGAGAGATAAATAAATAAAATAGCAAATGAAAAGAAAGAAGGTACGGGAGATTTGTAAGGAACTTAATGAATGAGAGAAGGAGAAAAACTCTCCTTGAATTGAGGCCATCTATTTTGTTACGCATGTCGGCTATAAAAGTCATGCATGTTTTTCATTTCTATTCAATCCGGAAGAAAACAAAAAAAAAACCAAAACTTAGAGAGTTTTGAGAGAGAGAACCTCATTATACATGAGAGAAAAATCCTTTTGAGAGAAAATCAAGAGAGTTTAGCCACCAATATTTTTGGTGAGATTATTATTACAACTTTTGTAATCCCATTAATTTATAATGGAAGATGTTTTTGTTGTCTCGTTGTGATTATACATAGTGTCGGAAAAGTCTGATCCTGGGATAATCAATTATCCGTTGGCCTTGTATTAGGTGTTTTTATTTGCTATCTTTCCCAACAAGTGGTATCCAGAGCTTCGGTTCATTACACAATTTAGCTTGTATTATTCACAATGGACAAGTCAACCTCAACGGCATCAGCAACAATGATTAAGTTAACCTCTTCAAACTACTCCATTTGGAAGCCCAGAATGGAGGACATCCTCAACTGCAAAGATCTGTACCAGCCTTTGCAAAATAAAGGGACGAAGCTAGACAGCAAGTCTGATGATGACTGGAATTTGATGAACATGAAAACTATTGGACAAATTCGGCAATGGATAGATCAAAGTGTCTTTCATCATGTGGCGCAAGAGACAGTTGCGTTCACGTTATGGACGAAACTAGAAACGTCGTACGAGAGAAAGACGGCCCAGAATAAAGCCTCTACTATTCGACGATTAGTGAACCTCAAGTATAGAGAGACCCGGAGTGTTTCCGAGCACTTGAGTGATTTTCAAGGATTGGTGAATCAACTCACCAATATGAAGATGGTGCTTGACGATGAATTGCAAGCATTGTTACTACTCAGTTCCTTGCCAGACAATTGGGACACACTTGTGGTTTCGTTGAGTAACTCAGCACCACAAGGTGTTCTAACATTGGACATAGTAAAAGATAGCATGTTCAATGAAGAATCAAGAAGAAAGGAATAAGGAATGCCGACAGAGTCTGAGGCGCTTGTCACAGAGTATCGTGGAAGAAGCATCCACAAGAATTTCAACACTAAAGACAATTCAAGGGGCAAGTCAAGAGATAAGTTCAGAGGAAGGTCAAGGACAAGAAGAGACGTAGAATGTTACTACTGTCACGAGAAAGGCCACATGAAAAGAGAATGCAGGAAGCTCAAAAGAGAGCAGCAACAAAATGGTGATGCGAGTAACGTAGCTGCTACCATTTTTCATGGTGATCAGGTAATCTTTGTTTGCGATGATGGTCATGTTAATTTGACATCACAAGATACATGTTGGGTCGTGGATTTCGGTGCATCATTCCATGTAACCTCACGAAGGGATTTCTTTTCTTCTTATACAAACGGTGATTTTGGTCATGTGAGGATGGGGAATGATAATAGATCCAAGATTGTGGGTAAAGGAGATGTTTGCCTAGAAACAAACACTGGTTGTCACCTAACATTGAAAGATGTGAGACATGTTCCTGACATGCATCTCAATCTAATATCCACAGGCCTACTAGATGAAAAAGGCTATACTAGTGTGTTTGGAGATAGGAAATGGAAGCTAACACAAAGTTCCTGGTGATCGCCCGAGGCAAGAAAGTAAGCACTCTTTATGTGATAGAAGCCAAAGTCAATAATGGGTGTGTTAATGCTCTCGGAGAAGACTCCTCGGTTGAGCTATGGCATAAACGACTCGGACATATGAGTGAGAAGGGACTTCAAATTCTAGCCAAAAGAGATACACTGGCAGGTGTGAAAGGATCGAAAATGTCACTTAAGCCATGTACTCATTGCTTGGCTGGGAAGCAACATAGAGCTTCATTCCGCTACAAGGCCCCACATAGAAGACCAAATGTTTTAGATTTGGTGCATTCTGATGTTTGTGGTCCAATGACCACCAGTACTCATGGAGGTGCAAGGTATTTTGTTACCTTTATTGATGACCACTCCAGGAAGGTTTGGGCGTATGCTCTCAAAACAAAAGACCAGGTGTTTGTAGTATTCAAACAGTTTCATGCTAGTGTTGAGCAAGAAACTGGTAAGAAGTTAAAGTGTGTTCGCACTGACAACGGAGGAGAATTTAGTTTATATGGACTTAAGCAGAGGGGTTCAAAGTCAAAGGCAAAGAAGATTTAGTTTGTCAGCTGAAGAAGAGTTTATATGGACTTAAGCAGGCACCGCGTCAATGGTACAAGAAGTTTGATTCCTTCATGATTGAGAATGGATACCGAAGGACTACTTCTGATCATTGTGTCTTTGTGAAGAGATTTGTTGACGATGAGTTCATCATACTACTTTTGTATGTTGACGATATGTTAATCGTAGGACAAAATAGTGAGAAGATCAACAAGATGAAGAAGGAAATGAAGAAGTCTTTTGATATGAAAGACTTGGGACCCGTGAAGCATATTCTTGGTATGTCCATCCGTCGTGATCGGAAGGAACGGAAGCTGTGGTTATCACAAGAAAAATATATCGAGAAGGTATTGGAGCGATTTCACATGGAGAAAGCAAAGCCAGTTGCTACTCCACTTGCTAATCACTTTATGCTAAGCTCAAAGCAAAGTCCTACAAGTGAAATTGAAAAGGAGGAGATGCACAAGGTGCCATATGCCTCAGCTGTTGGAAGCTTAATGTATGCAATGGTGTGCACATGACTGGACATAACACACGCAGTTGGTGTTGTAAGCAGATTCTTGGCTAAACCAGGAAAAGAGCATTGGAATGCTGTAAAGTGGATTTTAAGATATCTCAGAGGAACTTCCAAAATGAGTTTATGTTTTGGAAGTAGAAGATCTGAAATGGTTGGCTACACAGATGCAAACATGGCGGGAGATATTGATTCAAGGAAATCTACTTCTGGATTCCTGAATACATTTTCAGGGGGGGCAGTATCGTGGCAGTCGAAGCTACAAAAATGTGTTGCTTTGTCTACCACAGAGGCAGAGTTCATTGCAATAATAGAAGCTTGCAAAGAAATGCTATGGATGAAGCGATTCTTGCATGAGTTAGGGCAAGAACAACAGAAGTACGTCGTGCATTGTGATAGTCAGAGTGTTATACACTTGAGCAAGAATTCGAGTTTTCACTCGAGGTCAAAGCATATTGATGTGAGATATCACTGGATACGTGATATATTGGAATCCAAGCAATTACAGCTTGAGAAAATCCATACTGGTGACAACAGCTCGGATATGATGACCAAGTCCTTACCTAAGGACAAGTACGAGTTCTGCAGAAGAGCAGCTGGATTACTAGAGCCCTCCACCTAAATCGGAAGGGGGAGATTGATGGGTTTTCCTCTTTAGGAGGAGAGAAAAAGAAGGAGAGATAAATAAATAAAATAGCAAATGGAAAGAAAGGAGGTACGGGAGATTTGTAAGGAACTTAATGAATGAGAGAAGGAGAAAAACTCTCCTTGAATTGAGGCCATCTATTTTGTTACGCATGTCGGCTATAAAAGCCATGCATGTTTTTCATTTCTATTTAATCCGGAAGAAGAAAAAAAACCAAAACTTAGAGAGTTTTGAGAGAGAGAGCCTCATTATACATGAGAGAAAAATCCTTTTGAGGGAAAATCAAGAGAGAGTTTAGCCACCAATATTTTTGGTGAGATTATTATTACAACTTTTGTAATCCCATTAATTTATAATGGAAGATGTTTTTGTTGTCTCGTTGTGATTATACATAGTGTGAGAAAAGTCTGATCCTGGGATAATCAATTATCCGTTTAGGTGTTTTTATTTGCTATCTTTCCCAACAAATTTAATTTGTCTAAAATCACATATCTAAAAAATTGAGTTAGAAATTTAAGATAACATTATTATTGAAAAAGTAAAATTTTAAAAAAAAAAGGCGAAAAAAATAATAGAGAAGGCTAACGTTGACTAATTTGAGCGATTGCCTACTTTCCCAAACGCCAAAAAGAGAGCTAAGGCATTACAAAGAAAAGAAAAACATTCGAAAATAATACTCACTGCAAGAGGAGAAAACGCCAAAGAGAACAAACGTCATTCTCATGGTCAATTGATGTTTTCGTAACAAATTCGTTTTTTTTTTAACAATTTTGTTTTTCAGTTTTTTTTTTGGTACAGAAAATTAGAGTGAGAATGGTGCCCTAATTCAAAAGTAAGAAAAAATCTTTTCGCTTTTCAATTTGATGTTACTTAACCAATTCCATGATTTGGGAAATTTATTTAACAAATAGTACGAAAGTTTTTTAAATGAATGTATACGAAATTATAGAGGACCAATGAAATTAAAGATCGAGCAGAAATCATGGGTGGTCAAGAATAATAGTAAGAGAAGAGATCAGCTCACACTACTGTTCGTTTTAAAGTAGAAAATTACTTTCGTATTGAATATTATTTTTTTTAATTTAATTTTGTTAATAAGAATGTGCTCACTGTTGTTTTCTTAGGGATTGGATCTTGGCCCAATCCAACTAAAGGTCTTTGACGGCCTCAATATCTTTAAGACTGCCCTAACACTTTGACCCATCTAAGGAGCCGTACTTCGGCACCAAAATGGAATAATAAGGTGGCGTTTATTATAGGGAATGTTTTATTCCCAGGTAAATTATATTTTTGGAAATGAGATTATCAGGAATGACATTCCAGAAATATCAATAAAATATGTTTGGTTGAACTTCCCTTTCCTGAGAACAATAGGTTGCATTCTCATTCCCATATTTGGTTCATATAAAATATTCCAGGGAATATAACTGATTTTTACAAAAAATACTTTTATAAAATAAAAAGTTTCAAAGTAAAGAAATGATGAACTGTGGTAACAAATGCCACTTATGTACTCCCAAACAAATTGTCATCTTCCTCCTTTTTTTATATTTATAATTAAAAATGCATATTAATTAATAAAACAAGAATGAAGAAACATTGTTCAAGTTTCTGAACCTAATTACCGACAATTATTCATCAAAGAAACATTGTTCAAGTTGTAGTTGGTGCTGCTGCTCTGATGATGGCGACGACGCATGAGGAGGAGAGGTGGGCAAAATTGGGTATTTTGAGTGATGGATGGGTTCTACTCAAGATGGGGATAGTTAGGTAATTTAACATCTTAAAAGTTTTCCATTCCCTTGGAAAAACTTTTTTCTAACCCTTGTACATAACTTTTTTCCCACTTTCTTCATAAACTCTATTCCTGGTTATCTTTTATTCCTTTGAATATATTTTTTCTCTTATACCAAATGTAGGAAAACTTTATTCTCAAGTCATATTCCCGAGAATATAAAAATATCTCTTATACCAAACGCCACCTAAGACATTAATATGAGATGTTATAATAAAGTCGGTACCCGTGATAACTCATACCTAAGGAAGTCGGGAGAGACCTTGGAAGACACACCTTGGCCAAATGCGACACATCACCTAGAGGATCTTAGGAGCTATGCACCTGCGTGAAAGGAATATCTTCACCCGTGGATTGTGCTAACCATATGAGGGATCCCACATGTGTAACCTACTCACGTGTCTTCCTTGCTCCCTTGGAGACTATAAATAAGAGGCTCACACTCGTTGAATTTAGCACACAGAGCACATTGATTATGTGTACTTCCCGTTTCGAATTCGAAACAACTATGAACACACTTGTGCTAGTCTCTTGTAGTCCGCTTATTCTGGTCTCTTGTTAGTTGGTCGACACCTCATAGGTTGATCTCATTGGTCGGTCTGGTTGGTCAGTTGGTTTGGCTGGAGCATGATACGGGTGTACCTGCAAAGTCATTCTAATACTTAAGTTAACCAAGGGACCCAAAATAGGATGCATATTAAATAGGTAAATCATAGAGAACTTGAAAAAGACTAAAACCCAATTTTGGGGTTTCTTGCTATTGGGTAAAATCACACACGTCAATGGAATTACCCACACGCTCAAGGATCTTGGGTGGAACACACAAACACACCACAAAGAAAGCAGTAAAGAACACACAAAGTTTTTACGTGGTTCAACACCTCTTGTATACGTCCACAAAAACGCCTCAACAAAGTATTTCATTATATCAAATATTATTACAAGAATTGTAACACACCCCAAATTGTGTATCACTCTACAAACTCAAGTACCTCACTCAAGTTACAAGAAATGATAACACTCACTCACACAAGAGACTCTCTCTACTAGTGATCACGCACACACTTGCTCTCTCTTGCTTTGGTTGGATGCTTCTACTCTTCCTCATATGACCCCTTTATATAGTGAAGGAACATGATTTCCATTCATGAATATGTCTTAGTGGGCATTAATTGTCTCACCTTTCCAACTAATCTCTCTTTATGATAGTGGAGTCTCTAAGAGTCAAGATACATCCCTCCACCACATAAAATGTATCTCTTAAATTGTCACTCACTTGCATTTATTTCGAAATTTGAATTTCTTTCCCATCAATTCCTCCCTCAATTAAAATTTCCAAATTTCCACATCATCAGAAAATTTTACCTTATTTCCAACTTTGCTATCACGACTGCTTTCCCATCTCAAAGCTTGCCTTTCCAAGTAGCAAATGTTATTCTCATTTTTATTCCCTCGTAATATCAAGCGTCTCCCCTTGTATACCTTGCAACCCAACTTTGAACCAACATACTTGTATCCTTGTGATGCCATTTCCCCCAAAGAAATGATATTGGCAACAGTAGAAGGTATAAATCTCACATCATGGAAAGTTTGGATCACACCATTGTGGAGCTTCATTTCACACTCCTAATGCCTTCAACCTTCATTTTCTCACTATTTCCGAACCTAAAATCGCCAAACTCTCCATTAGCCTTCAAGGTGTCAAACATCACTCGGTCTCGACAAATGTGCTTTGAGGCGGCGGACTCCTCATTTGCTACTAAGAACACGTCATCATCTTCAAAGGTCTTGACCACATTGGTTTGGGAGTCGTCATCCTTCTTCATATCTCTTAATTTCTTTAAGTCCTCCCTCATTTGTGTACACCTAGCTTGTACATGGCCTTTCTCGCTACAGTAGTAGCACTCCGCATTACTCATATCTCGCTGGGGGCGTAACAATTTCGATCTTCCTCTAGGCCCACCTTGTCTCCTTGATTGACTCCTCCTCGCTCAGACTCCTCCACACCCAGTGCACGACCTTCATCATTGGCCATCTCATTTCTCATCATTCTCTTATTTTCTAATAGAGCGACGGTCACCTCATCCAACTTCAATGTTGTTCTCCCTACAAGCAACGTTTGAACCAAAGGTTTGTAGGACCTTGGTAGTGAGGCCAACAACAGCAGCGCCTGCTCCTCATCAGAGATTTTACCATCTGCATTCAACAATTGACATATAGCTAGTTGAAATTATTAATGAGGTCATAAATATTTCCTCCCATCTCCATTTTGAGTTGATACAACTCCATCTTCAAACAAAGGCGATTAGTTCGCAACTTCGATGCATAGATACTCTCGAGCTTCTCCCACAAGACCTTCGGTGTTGTCTCCTTCAACACATTGTAGTTAATCTCGGGAGCTAGAGCTAACCGAATCATGCTCACCGCCTTCCGCTAGATTCTACTCCATTCTCTTTCATTCATGGTAGCCCGCTTCTCCTCCTCCCAAACTTGATCAAGACCTTGTTGCATCAAGAGGTCTTGAATGGTATTCAGTCAAATTGTGAAATTTATTTTCCCATCAAACAACGGGATCTCAAACTTCGATGTGTTCCCCGCCCTAGCTCTGATGCCACTATTGGGTAAAATCGCACACGCCAATGGAATTACCCACATGCCCAAGGATCTCAGATGGAACACACAATTACACAAACATACCACAAAGAAAACAATAAAGAACACATAAAGATTTAATGTGGTTTGACACCTCTTGCCTACGTCCACAAAAACGCCTTAACAAAGTATTTCACGATCTCAAATATGATTACAAGAATTGTAACCACCCCAAATTGTGTATCACTTTACAAACTCAAGTACCTCACTCAAGTTACAAGAAATGATCACACTCACTCACACAAGAGACTCTCTCTACAAGTGATCTCTCACACACTTGCTCTCTCTAGCTTTGGTTGGATGCTTCTACTCTTCCTCACATGACCCATTTATATAGTGAAGTGACATGGCTTCCATTCATGAATATGACTTAGTGGACATTAATTGTCTCACATTTCCAACTAATCTCTCTTTATGATAGTGGAGTCTCCAAGAGTCAAGATACATCCCTGCACCAAATGAAATGTATCTCTTAAATTCTCACTCAATTGCATTTATTTGAAAATTTGAATTGCTTTCTCAACACTTGCTTGTTTGAAAAGAAAAAAAAAAACATGTGAATGGATAATAGACAATATTGTGTTTATAGGTATACAAAAAGATCGTTTTTTTTTTTTTTAGCGAAAAGGAATCTCTACATGTGAGATTTTGGCAGATTTGAGGACAAAGGATTGTGCCACTTGACTACTTTCGTATTCTGACTTCTGATTTCACGAGACAAAGGATGTCGCAGGTGATGTTTTCATACCAACTACTAAATCGTGCATACTGCATACACCGTTTCATAGGAAAGATTACACAATTTTGTCAAAAAAAGGAGGAGGAAACATTACACTTCTAGGTGCAATTTTTTAAAAGGCATATAATAAATTATTCAATTATTCACTTCACGGGCTGCCATATTCAATTATTCACTTTAATAAATAATAAATAATAATAATACTAGTAAGAATAATATATTCACTAAAGGATGGTTGATTATAGTACATGATTTGCAACAGGCAACTTTGGAATGTTTCCCAATGTCAGAAGTTCAGAACTATGAATCTTGGGTTTAGCTGAGTAACCTTGAAATTTTATGAGTGATCATGAAACTCAAGAAAGAGCTGAAATGGGTAACTGGACAATGCCAATTGAACTACTGAGCTCAAAGTCGAGGTACATTGAGGTCCCTCAGATTAGCAGCTGGGACGCACCATGCCTTGCATTATTTTTCACTGCCACCTCCAATTCCAAAAGCAGAAATGACCTAACATGAAGCCAATGTCTTCCTGTCCTCAGATTAATCCCTTTCACAGACATAACATGTTATTTTTACATTATCTTCCAAGACCAACTTGTTACCATCAATCACCCAAAAAGTAGTGCAACCATCTATTTTCTCTTAATTTGCCTCTTACTTTCTTTCTCACTAATAAAAAGTTGGCCATCAAGTTAAGGTGGACAAATTTAGATGAGGTATTATTTAAATAGGTTATTTGTATAAAATGGCAGATGGCAGATTGAATTTGATTTGTTATTTATCATAATTTTGTTTTTTGGGAGTGACCTGATTCATATCAGTGAAAAATATATATTTTTTACTTGATTTAAAAATATATTTAAATTGCCATAAAGGTTTTAATGTACTTAAGTTAATAAATTTAAATTTTCAAAATTTAAAAGTTTAAGCTTAATTTATTTATTAAATAGTCTAAATTTAAGATACAAGATCAATGTTAACCAATGTCCTTTATTAATTTCTTAGTCAATATTCTTATGACACTAATTAAAGAGATTCTTTAAAATAAGTTAAACCATACATCCTTTGATATGATATGACTTATTGGTACAAAAACATTTTCTGGACACAGTTTCACGACACTAAATACGGTGTCTGATACCTCTTTCGTGTCCAAACAACAGCACTGTTATTCATACCCCTACCTTGGATATAACTTACGCTAATGCTAAATGAACACGGAATTTTAAACACCTACGATGACATTGTATCAAGTATAGTACTATTACAAAAATATTAGTTTAATCATGAATAGAATTTTAACATTAAAACAAGATATTTACGCGCTAAGAAAATACTTAAATATACTAGAAACATTAGAACAAAATGAATATATTATTCTTCACCAAGAATTGGTCAGAAAAAGAATAAGAAAATTAAAGCAAGAATTAGAAAATTGTATAGGATAATGGGATTATCTGAAGAAATACAAGTCGGATTCAAAGAATTGGAAGGAATCATGAAAGAACTCAATAGAAATATTATTCAAATAATTGAAAATACAGATAAAATTGCAAATTACACTTGCAATAAAATACAAAAAGGAAAAAATGAAATAGAAAACATTAGAGAAACCTTAAATAATATTAATAAAGGAAAAGATATAGATAAAAATGAGGATATTATTAGAATAAAAATTATTTTGGAACAACCAGAAAACTTATTAGAATATGAAGAAAATAATAGATGTATAACAAAAAACGAACTAGAAGAAATTTTAGAATCTAGAAAACTAAAAGGAATAATAATTAAACACGAACCAGAACAAGAATCTTCATGGATACCTACTCCTGTATCTTCATGGAGGGGATAAAAGAAGAATATATGAAAACATTGAGAAAATCAAATGATTTAGAAGAAATTCAACAATTATTAGAACAACTCAAAATAGTTGAAGAAGAAAATAATCAAATACACAATATCGAAAAGATTGATAAAAAAGACATAGAAAACAAAGAAAATGAGGAAATAATCTTAAATTATAGTTCCTCTTCAGAATCTGAAGAAAACCATATAAAAATGGAAAGAGGAGAATATAGTGGAAAAAGTCCTAAAAGAAAATGGGAAGAATATAAATATACACCTGAAGGAGCTTGGGATAAATATGAAACAGAAGCTATGTATAATAAAGGATATGCAAGAAAAAATAATAATAAATGGACAAAAGTTCAAGAAGAATTTAAACCTCGATACCATAATACAGGAAATATACTTGACCTTGACTGTCTTAGAAATAAAGAAGATGTATTATTAAGATGGACGAATGAAATAATTCTAATGATCCTAACTGATGAAAGATTTAAACAATTAAATTTTATAGAAACTAAAAATTTTGTGACATTCAAAACAACAAGGAATGTACAAAAATTTCTAGTAGGTATTAAGGATACAGAATGGATTAACTTCGGAAGAATGGTAGATAATAGCGCAGACTATGTTAAATTAATAATGACTCTAATACACCAAAAATTTTTAGGATATAATTTAATGGAACAAAGAGAAAAAACAAATAAAACTCTAATTGAGAATGCCAAGTCACACCTTAATAGAATGCAAATATGTGATATGTGCCAGATTGAAAGTTTCATCTGCGAATATCAAAAATACTACTATCAATTAGATGAATAATCTAAAGAAATATATAAATATATCTTTATAGACAAATTACCATATCCATTAAATTCAAAAATTAATAAGCTTTGGGAATCAAAACCCGAAGAAACAGCAAATACTTTAGGAGGAGTTATTAAACTGTTATATCAAGAACTAAGAGAACAATGTCTGAATAGGGAAACAATTAGACAATTAAATAGAGGGAGTAATGTCATTTGTTGTGACATTCCATAGATAGAAAAACCAGGGAAATATGGTTGTGATAAAATAATAAAAAGAAAGAAAAAATATTACAAAAGACCAAATCTACGAAAGACTTATTCTAGAAAGAAAAATTATTACAAAAATAATAAAAAGAAATATTTCAGAAGAAAGAAATCAACACCAAGGAAATACTGTCCAAAGGGAAAGAAAAAATGTGTATGTTGGATATGTAATGTTGAAGGACATTATGCTAATGAATGCCCTCAAAGGAAAGAAAAAGATTTTAAGGAAAAATCAAAAATAATAAAACAAGTTTTCCAGATATATGAACTCGAACCATTAGAAGAAGAATTAAGTAATTCAGATATAAGTATATATGAATATACAGAAGATGAATTATCTTCAGAAGAAGGAGAATTCGAATAGTACCTATATAAAAATATTGATAGAAAAAAGTAAAAATGTAACAGAAGCCTATATAGACACTGGAGCAAGTCTTTGTCTTGCAACAGAAGCATTGATTGATAATTGGGAAAGATTAGAAAAACCATTAAAAATACAAATTGCTGATGGATCAATACATTCGTTGTATTGGATAGCAAAAAGAATTACTTTGATAATACAAGAGAAAATATTTATAATACCAACAATATATAAACAAGAAACAGGAATAGATATAATTATCGGCAATAATTTCTTACGATTATATCAACCGTTTTGTCAATATTTAACATATATTACTTTGAGAACCCCATATATTTATCAAAAACAAAAACGAGAAATTATCAAAATACCAATTATTCATACTTCTTCATGTACTTATTCATCAAAGTTTCAACAGCTGAAACGTGGTGAGATTATTAGCTTAATTTGCACAAAAATTCGTCATATATTAGTCAATTTAGAACCAAATCGAATAATACCAGCTCATATAGAAGAACTTCTAGAAAAGGTTTGTAGTGAAAACCCTTTAGACCCAAGAATTAATAAAAATACTGAATTAGTTGAATTAAAATTAAAAGACCCCACAAAAGAGGTAAAATGTAAACCAATGATTTACACAAAACAAGACAGAGATGAATTCGCAAAAGACATTGATGAAATGTGTAAAAAAAGACTAATTAGACCATCAACTAGTAAACACTCTGCTTTGACCTTTTATGTAGAAAATCATAATGAAATAAAAAGAGGAAAAAGAAGGATGGTAATTAATTACAAACAAATTAATGATGCCATGGAAGGAGATGCCTATTTTCTTCCAAGAAAGGACTTAATTATTGAAAGAATTAGAAACATGGATTGGTTTAGCACCTTTGATTATAAATCAGGGTTTTACCAAATTAGATTGACTGAAGAATCTAAGGCACTAACAGCATTCAGTTGTCCTCAAGGTCAATATGAATGGAATGTACTCCCAATGGGATTAAAGCAGTCACCTGGAATCTTCCAGCGGAGAATAGATTCAATTCTTAAAGAATTTAAAGATTTTTGTCTTATTTATATTGATGACATATTAATCTTTTCAAATAAATGATTAGATGATCACTTTAAAAAGATAGAATTCGTTCTTAACAAATGTTATGAGAATGGAATAGTTTTAAGCAAGAAAAAAACTGTCCTAGCCCAGAATAGAATTAATTATTTAGGATTAGAAATCGAAAAAGGAAAAATAATAATGCAACGACATGTACTATAAAAACTTCAAAGTTTTCCAACAACATTAAAGGATAAAAAGGATTTACAAAGATTTCTTGGACTACTAACATATATTTCAAATGAAGGTTTTATCAAAAATATTGCAGCAGAAAGAAGAATCCTTCAACAGAAATTAAAGAAGGATGCCCACTGGACATGGACTGATGATGATGATAGACTTATTATAAAAATGAAAGACTTATGCCGGGATCTTCCTGAGCTATATCATCCATCGGATGATGATATAATAATTATTGAGACTGATGCCTCAAATGACTGTTGGGGAGGTGTTATGAAAGCCAAACCCCCTGGATACAAAAATGAATTACTGTGCCGATATATGTCAGGAACTTTTTCAGACAGTGAGATTAATTATCCCACTCATGAAAAAGAGACATTGGCTTTGATCCGTATGTTGGAAAAACATCGGATTTATATACTGGATAAGGACTTTATTGTTCGAACCGACTCAACTTATGTTGCAGATTTTAAGAACTTAAATCACAAAGGAACTTACAAACAAGGACGATTGATTAGATGGCAAATGAAACTTGCCGAATACAATTACTCAATCTCTCACATTAAGGGAGATAAAAATGTTCTTGCAGATATTTTATCAAGAGAATGGAGCAATCAACAACTGAAGACATAATGAAGCAGATTCAATATCAAGAAATGCTCGAGAAGCAGAAGATAATGGAGCTTGACTTGATCAGAACAAATATTGAAGTACTAAAGTTTCAATTACAAAGAATGCCTATCAAAGAAGATCCGATGAAAAATATTAAACAACAGGTACAGGAAAGCACTAATGAAAAATGGTATACTATCTTCAATGGACCACACCCCGGTGTTTACAATGAATGGCACAAAGCAGCCCCTCACTGTATTGGAATCTTAGGAGTCCATCACAAAGGATTTCGTACCAAAGAAGAAGCAGAAAAGGCTTTGATAAACTACCAAAAAGAACAAGACAAGGGCAACGAAGTTTATCTTGGCCCAAGGACTTTTTCTGAAACTATAAAGACTCCACCAGCCCAAAAAACTTCATTAAGAATACTTGGAAGAATTCCTTCTTCCATTGATGACTACCAAATACCTTCAAGAAAAGATCATGAACTTCAAGTTCAATTTTCCAAAGAAAATTTTTTTGAAAACCTAAAAAGACTGACCCACTGGTCTGAAAAGGAAAAAATTAACTGTTTTTACATGGTCAACCGAAATATTTTCGGAGTTAAGGCCGTAATTACTCCCAGAGCAACATCGATTCTTACATTTAATATGTTCCAGTTTGGACTTATTGAATGTCTCTACCTCAGTCAAGACTTGGAAGAAATCAAATTATTTCCATACAATTTGAAGGAAGCCATACAGAACTATCAAAAGAATGTCGCAAGGGATAGAACCATCTTTCTGAAGTTCTATTCAACCTACCCAGACTTTGTCACCCAACAACCCACAAAGAATTTAATTTTCATTGGAGAAAGTAATAATAGTTTCTCCATGCGAGATGAACCTACTGGAGAAGAATATAGTGAAGAAAAGATTGTCACAATCCTAGCAAATCAACTGGCGAGTATCTTTACTCAATGTCAAATAATTGGTAAAGACTCTTTCATAAAAGCCATGTACAAAGGTCCACATACTTTGCTACTCAGCAAAACTAGTGGAAAATTGATTAGAGAAAGGGATCTAGCACTACTGACGAACTTTGAATTACCATTCTACACGTTACAAGGACTTTCAATGAATTACCAACCAGCTGTCCTCAACTTGTTGTGCTCAATGATTAAGGAGAATGGCAATCACGCATGTGAAAGATGCGAAAAGCAAAAAGACTGTCGGCAAGACGATAAGGATTCAGACGAAGCTATTATTGAAGAATGACGTAAGCACTAATGTCATCAAGCATTATTGGAAGGATGACGTAAGAAAT
The DNA here is from genome assembly GCA_030762895.1 of Sophora flavescens. Lineage (NCBI taxonomy): Eukaryota > Viridiplantae > Streptophyta > Magnoliopsida > Fabales > Fabaceae > Sophora > Sophora flavescens. The sequence continues at coordinate 118,032,663 of CM061069.1, forward strand.
AACGTCATCATGAATTATTAAAATGTCTGATTGATTGTAATAATTCAGGGACTCTTTTTTAAATTACTACGCTCTTCTACTTGTATAAATAGAGCTCTCGGAGGCAATAATGGTAGAGCATCTGAAAGAAAATTTCAATCTCTCTCTTCTCTTTGAGAAGTTATAAGCTATGCTTAGCGATTCCTTGAGTGTGGAATGATAGTGTGATTTTACATCATGTTTTCTGTACACTTTTGCATGCATTTTTCATATAGATTAGGCATTCTTTATTTGATTTTAGTTATATTTTCCCTTGGAATGGGTGAAGCGGTTTCTTGGTGTTGTTTTGCAGGAATTCAAGTAAAAATGCTCAGAATTAGCCTTGATGGAGCTTGGATAAAATAGAGCCTGAAAAGAGAAGAAATTGAGCCAAGCAGAATTCTGGAGATTCGCCCCGCGAAACAGGATTCGCCTCGCGACCCTGAAAGCTGACTGTTCCAGCAGAATGTCATCTTTCTGGTTCGCCTCGCGAACCATGGATCGCCTCGCGAATCTGGAAACCAGAAGCCATCACGCCCAGGCCCTGATGCTCCTCACGGGCGTAATTGAGAAGAACCTTTCGTTTTCGCGTCGCGAGAAACTCTCGCCTCACGAGAGTTCAATTCTCTGAAACAACAGATTTTTAACATTCGCCTCACGAGACATGTCTCGCCTCGCGAACGCGCGCAGAACTGATTGGTATAAGTTGCTGTTTTAGGGCAGAAAGGAGGAGTTTTTTTGGAGTTTTTGGGAGCTTTTGGTGGAGAGTTGGGGACTTGGAGCTGCGGCTGGACTAGGGTTCCAACCCTAGTAGGGGATGTTTTCCTTGCTGTGGGAATGGAAGAAGATTGGAGGATTCTTCTATGAGTTTTCTTCATCTCTTCTCTCATTCTCTTTTGTATTCTCATTTAGCATGAGTAGTTAAATCCCATTGTTGGGGTTAGATGATTACTTTTCTGAATTTGTTTGTATTTTGATTTGGTTGTTTTAATGCAAGTCTCTATTTCTTTATGAGTATGTGATTCTGTGCTTAATGCTTTCCTTGGCTTAGCTACCCATAGGAATGATATGTTGCTTTGATAGACAATTGACAGATTGATGTTAAGGCATGCTCATGAATCATATGCCAAGTAGTTCAAGAATCTAGACATAGGTGTTGGCTGCTTGCAATCTTATAAGTCTTGACTTAATGCAAAATCTCAGGTTAATCCACCTAAGACATTAGGGTTTAATTTGGGGTTTTAGGCTCATTGCACCTAAGACATTAGGCTTGAGTATTTTAGAAAAGACTTGATTGTCATTATTGAATTAGGACTTGTGTTAGAAACCATGTCATTGCAATTAAGAGAGGATTAGTGTAGTCTAACCCTGACAATCTTAACCGCATTTCTGCTGCCTTCCAAGTGTTCGATAAAATTCCCAAAAGACCAAAAATATTTTATTTCCTTATTTTATGATCTTTTCATACCATAGTTTAGTCTAGATAGTTGTTGAGTTTGTGAATTGGTAATTGGCAACCGATCCCTGAGGACGATATCCGGTTCTTACCGTTTTATTACTTGCTTGCGACAAGGTGCACTTGCCTTTATTCTAAAAATACGCATCAAGTTTTTGGCGCCGTTGTCGAGGATTGGTTTTGTCAATATCATTAGTAACAAATGAGACAACTAATTTAGACATTTTTTTAATTTTTATTTCCTGTGTATATTTGATTTTTTTTCCTGTATATATTTGATCTTTTTGTTTTGAGTTCTGTTTTTGCAAGGTGGACGAAAGTCATGGAAAATTATTTTTTTTATCCACCTGATGAGGAAGCTTGTAGTCATATTTTGGAGGATAACTTGTGTTGGGAAGACGATATAAATTTGGGAGAATTCTTCGAGGAGTTTTCTCTATCTCATAATATTCCATCACGAGTCGATCCTATGACTAGTGAGCTTATATATATATATTCCAAGGAGGATTGGGAAACCTTTTTGTCATATTTACCACCTCCACCACCGTGTATTGTGATTCCCATAGAGCCACATGAAGCAGAAGTTGAGCAAAATCTGGTTGTGGGAATGGATCAAATTGAAGATGAAATGGTGATGGTGGATGAGCCATAAGAAGAGGAAGTACCTTTCACAAGTCCTTGGGGAGGAACAAGTGAGAAGGCAGAGAATTTGGAAAGCATTCAATCCACCATGTATGCTGAGCAATCTGATATTACTGCATTAGAAAAATATGTTGGCTTGCATGCATGTGTGGACACTGGTAAGTTAGCCCCTTCCACTTGTCTGTCAAACTTCCTGATGAAAATGCCATTTGACCCGCTAGGAAGTGAATGCATTATTGTAGTTAAAGAGGTCAATGGTGTTTTCACACACTGGCTGGGTGGAGTTGAGGATAAAGTGATATTACTGCTACAATCTCCACTCCAAATACCATTTGATCCGGGAGGAGGATCCTAGGACATCAAGCTAGTGACGTTAAAGAAGCGCTTATTGGGAGGCAACCCAGCCTTTCTTAACCCTTCTCTTTAGTTAGATTTTGTTTTTGATTTTTAACTCTTGAATAATTTGAGAAGATCAAGAATTTTCTTTTACTAATAAAATTGCTAAGTGTTTTCAGGCTAATAAAGAAGGAGAAACAAAAAGGGGCAGGGAGAAACAAAGCCAGAAAAGCAAAGTCAGCACCCGCTACCGCCTCGGTAGGTCGTTCCATTTTTATTTTTATTTTATTTTATTTTTCTCCTCTTTCCAACTTGATTGTTTACATTGGGGACAATGTAAATTCTTAAGCTTGGGGTAGGGGTATTTTTCATTTGCATTTCTCATGTTGCATTCATATAGTTTTGCATGATAGCTTTGCATGATCACACAATTAGATAATTTTTTTTATTCTTGTGATAAGGCTGCGAATAAAAAATGTTTGAGATAATCTTGGATAGTTGATAATTAGCAGATGGTTCTATAGATTTGTGTTTTTCATTGATTCTTGAACTACTAAAATGTGAGATTTTGAGCCAAAGGGGTACTCACTAAAACTACCCCATTCTTTTTGTTGGAGTGTTATTCCTCTTGGATGATTTTCTCTAGAACTTGACTTGAAACCATTTTGAAGCTTAAAAATTTTTGAAAACATTTTTGAAAATGATTAAGGCAATAGGTATTTTTCCGGCCTTCTGAGCTTTGAATGATGAAATGCTACCCCTTAGTTGCCCAATTTTGAGCCTGAAAGAATGAAATACTTTTCTTGGTACCTTGAATTACTTTGATGAATGATGTTTGATATGACCTTCTAAAGTATTGCACAAAAGGGTAAAAAGGTAGTTGAAAAGAGTATGGGAAAGAATCAGAAAAAATAATTCTCTTGAGTTGAAAAATCTCCCCTTCTCCAAGCAAAAGAAAAAAAATAAAAAATAAAAAAAAAATAGAGAAGAGGATGACAAAAAGAAATGAGAAATAAAAAGAAAAAGAAAGAAAAGAAAGGTGGAAAAGTAAATCGAAAACCCAAGAAGGTATTTTAGAAGGTGTCATGTGTTGAAATGTTTGATATTTCGTGTAGCCTTTTGAAATGTCCCTTTCTTGATTTCCCCACCTAACGATTAATCCCATGGCCAAGTTACAACCAAAGCAAAAGAACTCTTAATTCTTAATTGTTTTCATTAATAAAGTAGAGATTTGGTTGATAGTCAAGCCTATGGTAGAATTCATTCCTTGAGGAAAATTGAGCGAAATGTTAAATATCCCTAAACACTAGAGTGAGGTGAGAAAAGAGAGCCAAGCAAATGAACAATTTTGGGGTGAGCTTCAGGTGAGAAAGAGTGCCCGAATCAGTGAGAATATGAATTTAGAGAACCTAAGCCTCTAATTGGACTTGAATTGATTGTCTCTTGCAGAATTGTTTGAATTGCCTATTACTTGGATCATTTACTCGGGTTCTTGGTTCACTATCCATGTTCTGTTTATTCTTCTGGCCTTAGTGATTGCTTGAGGACAAGCAATTGAATAAGCTTGGGGTGATTTGATAGTGTGATTTTACATCATGTTTTCTGTACACTTTTGCATGCATTTTTCATATAGATTAGGCATTCTTTATTTGATTTTAGTTATATTTTCCTTTGGAATGGGTGAAGCGGTTTCTTGGTGTTGTTTTGCAGGAATTCAAGTAAAAATGCTCAGAATTAGCCTTGATGGAGCTTGGATGAAATAGAACCTGAAAATAGAAGAAATTGAGCCAAGCAGAATTCTAGAGATTCGCCCCGCGAAACAGGATTCGCCTCGCGACCCTGAAAGCTGACTGTTCCAGCAGAATGTCATCTTTCTGGTTCGCCTCGCGAACCATGGCTCGCCTTGCGAATCTGGAGACCAGAAGCCATCACGCCCAGGCCCTGATGCTCCTCACGGGCGTAATTGAGAAGAACCTTTCGTTTTCGCGTCGCGAGAAACTCTCGCCTCGCGAGAGTTCAATTCTCTGAAACAGGAGATTTTTAACATTCGCCTCTCGAGACATGTCTCGCCTTGCGAATGCACGCAGAACTGATTGGTATAAGTTGCTGTTTTAGGGCAGAAAGGAGGAGTTTTTTTGGAGTTTTTGGGAGCTTTTGGTGGAGAGTTGGGGACTTGGAGCTGCGGCTGGACTAGGGTTCCAACCCTAGTAGGGGATGTTTTCCTTGCTCTGGGAATGGAAGAAGATTGGAGGATTCTTCTATGAGTGTTCTTCATCTCTTCTCTCATTCTCTTTTGTATTCTCATTTAGCATGAGTAGTTAAATCCCATTGTTGGGGTTAGATGATTACTTTTCTGAATTTGTTTGTATTTTGATTTGGTTGTTTTAATGCAAGTCTCTATTTCTTTATGAGTATGTGATTCTGTGCTTAATGTTTTCCTTGGCTTAGCTACCCATAGGAATGATATGTTGCTTTGATAGACAATTGACAGATTGATGTTAAGGCATGCTCATGAATCATATGCCAAGTAGTTCAAGAATCTAGACACAGGTGTTGGCTGCTTGCAATCTTATAAGTCTTGACTTAATGCAAAATCTCAGGTTAATCCACCTAAGACATTAGGGTTTAATTTGGGGTTTTAGGCTCATTGCACCTAAGACATTAAGCTTGAGTATTTTAGAAAAGACTTGATTGTCATTATTGAATTAGGACTTGTGTTAGAAACCAAGTCATTGCAATTAAGGGAGGATTAGTGTAGTCTAACCCTGACAATCTTAACCGCATTTTGCGACACCCTACTCTAGGGTCATCACATTAATACCCAAATACAAAAATATAATTATATAACGCTGGTTACTTTCGGAAAATATAATTTGGAGTGACTAACCTTATATGAAAATAGTGCTGATTTTTTTTCTTTCTTTAAACATACAACATAAAACCATTATAAACATAAACAACATATATGTATATATATATGTATGTATATATATATATATATGTATGTATATATATATATATATATATATGTATGTATATATATATAATTCATCGTTTATATGCACAACACCTATATTAGGAGATAACAAAAAGGCCATTATAAGCATAGGCTATTCTCCATCCAACTAAGCAAAGAAAATAAAGATATATACATATCAACAACAACTAGTTCAAAACCATCTCAAAAACTAATGGCTCTCCGAAGCCAAAATAAACTATCAAGACTCACTACCCTCGGAAACTATACCTAAAGCTGGTCAAGCTAGTGAAACCCATTGGGAAGACCATAATGATCAATCCCACCTACAACTGATGAGTCTGATGATGATGCTTCCCCTTCCGCTGCGCCATCTGAAGAATCTTCCTCATCAACCGCAGGAGGTTGAAACTCAGGATCGTCCTCCATGTATTCCTCTGGATCTTCCTCACCATCAACTAACTCCACTTCAGCTGGAGGTTCCCCAGGTCCTAACATCTGAAGAGGTTGTGGTTGAGGTAAAGGATCCATCATTCCATGCTCTTCCAGGTATTGAAGGTACAACCAAACTGGTGGTAGCGATACCTCGACTGTTTCCACTACATGAGTTCTCTGATGTGGTCCTTCTTCTATTGTTCCAATAACTTCCGTACTAGGACCATGGTAGGTGGCGCTAAGTGCCCCAAGATTTATCTCCCAGGCACCACCAAATTGTGCCCGATCAAAAGTGATCGCATCGAATCCTCGACTGCACCAACGGTACGTCCGGATTCATCTGAATATGTTGTAAGAGTGAGAAACCAATACATGGATCTTACTCAATAACCACACTCTAGCCATCAAATAACACATCAACATTTATCACGTACAATTAGTTATACACGAACAGTTTATCAGTGGGTTCAACACCCCAAACATCATCCATAAAATTATGCATGACGCTTCTATTCATCATCTAATTTTCGTCCTAATCTCATGAGATATCCCAACATCATATGAGTTGATCAGACTCCATAGCCACACTGGCTAACTCGGCCAACTGCCAACAGGTGCGCAACCTCTTCCCATCTTAAAAAGGCATACACAGCCAGGCACACACAAGGCCAAACACATTGCTAATGTCCACAACCAGTGGCCCTACCATTAGCAAGTAAGATGGGGTCTCCATGTCCTCCCTAGGCACATGAGATAAATGCACATCGTAATTACCTTTTTCGCTGGTAATTAATGCATTATGTCACAAACCGCAGGCACGTCTGCCAAATGCATGCAAAACACTTTTGTTTTGTTCTTTTCTTTGTGCTCAATCTTTCTTTTACCGAAGCTCAAAATGGCTTACGACTCACATAGTTTTAAAATACTTTTAAAACTTTCATTATAACACAGGACCTTATTGTCCGAGTGCTCAATCACGACACCTCTCGACCGATGCACCAGTCTTAGGTTCGTGGTACTAGAAAACATCTTCAATGTTTCATCGCAGTATACCTCATGTATACAATATAGGCCCTCAAAGTCCAAATGACTGAGTCCATCACAACACAGAACATTAGTACCCGACGTCTCGGTTACTAAGTCCAACTGTATTTTCAACATTTTTAAATCAACCTTTGATTTTTAGAAATTCCTTTTCCAAGGTAGAAATTCATTATAAAATCCTTAAATAATAAAACTTAGTTTTTACAAACCAATGAGTCACTTGAGGTTTAATTTCCTTGAAATAAGTACTGCCGTTTTGAAAATACTTGCCGTCTACATTTTCCAAATTTGCCGTCAAATATTATTTTTAAGGCTTTTTGAGCCAAAACTTAACTTTTTCCACTTAATTAATTTTCAAAAATCATGATTAACTTATTTTCACCAATTAATTTCATAAAAGAATATTTTATAATTTTCCGGCTTTTCTTACGTAAAATTTAGCAGTACTAAAATATTTTCACGGTTTCGCACTCGTTGTGACTCATAATTCACTTTTCCAAAAATAAATTATTAAAATAATAATATTTTCCAAAAACTCTTTATTTTTCTCAAAATAAATTCCCTTTAATATTATATATCAATATTTTCCCGTTAAAACATTGAATATAATTTGCGAAGCTTCTTAAAGCTTTTATCCGACTTACTTAATTTTTTTGCACTGACCACCGTCAGGCTTCTCACACATCAAACAACAGTTATATCACAGATATTTCCCAGGCAGATCATGCATCACAAGATACATAGTATAATTGCAGATAAACAATTAAAGCAATTAAAACCACACAGATACAAATAACACAACAATAAACAACATAAATAAATACTAACAAACAAATAATTACAAACAACCACTGGATAGCATATAGCCATTGAATAGAATCCTCTGGTGTTCCCCCCTTACCTCTTGAAGACTTCTTGATAAACTTACAGACTCCTTCGGATTGTCAGTTACCTCGTAAATGTTGTACTCAACTAACCTTCAATCATTACAACCACATAATTACAAATCAAGAAACTAAAACATTCTAAACCCTAATACATAGTCACGGCCTCTAGGGTTTTTGAATGACTAAAACTTCTAATCATGATTAAGTTATGGATTAATGATCCTTAATTAACCTAAATCATAGATTCGTGACTAAATAACTAAGTTTAAAACTCAAAACTTCCTAACTCTTTTATACATAGGTTCGGCCTTAATAAGTTCATAGAGCTAGGGTTCTTAGTTTAACAAATCATCTTGGATTTATAAAGCATATCTACTAAAAGCTTGATTTCTAAGATCATTTATGAAAACCATGAACAAAACTCAACAAAACTCACCCACTTAGGGTTCGGCCAACATGAATATTTTTGAGTAAAATAGTCATTTTTAAGGAACTAACATGGATTAGAGTGTGTAGTCATACATGCCATATAGAATACATGATCATACATGAAAACACATGAACAAAACTCTACCAACCCTAAGGTGATAGATTCGGCCAAAGCTAGGTTTTCAAGAAAAAGATTTTTGATTACTTCATGCTCTTGGATTTAGATAGTAGACATGATATCTAGAAGATAGAAAGTAGTTTCATTATCATTAGATTTTTCAAGAATTTATTATGATTTTTCAAAGTTCTAGGATTAGAAACTTTAAAGTGATGAACAATCATGATATAAGCCTTGAATCAAGAAACTTGCTAAAGAACATAGGCATGATTAAGAATGAAGATTAGGATTTACCTCTTGAAAATCAATGACCAAGTAAATCCAAGAACTTGCTTTACAACTTAGAACTAAGGAACTTGTACTTTAGAGTTTTTAGAAGCAAATGGCAAAAGAAACTAAATGAAAAGTGAGAGTAGGATATTTATAGTGAGAGTGGCAAAATCTCAAGAAAATTCTAGATGATGATGATTTGTCATGTTCAAGGATCAAAATGCAATTAAGTTCTAAGGACCAAATTGCAAAGATTCCAATAGTTGAAGGACTAGTTTGCAAATTATAAATAGAATGTCATGATGATGATTTTGCCACATTAAATGCTAGCTTATCTTGACTTTGTTGGCTGATTTGATGAGTCAAAGACAAGTTAGGATAATTCAATGTATTTAGGAAGAATCAAGAACATTGTGGAAAATCTAGGATAAGGTAGAAACTTGTAGAAACTTATGGAAAATTCTAGATTCAACATGATGAGTCCAACAACAATGAGGCAGCCACATTTCACATGGGCTTGCGCATTGGGCTTGGCACATTTGGGCTTGATTTCATTTTCTTGCTTATTGTGGGGCCCACTTGAAGATTTAAGCATTTAAGCTTAATGATAGGAAACTTAAATGAGCTTTTTGAACTCAAACTATGAACTAAAAATTTTGGGCTTCTAAGCCACGACCTTTTAAGATTAGAAACAAGGATTCTAGCCCAATCCACTTAGAAAAAGTTAAAAAACTAATTTAGGGACAAAAGGGTAATTTACAGAAAGTTCAGGGACTTAACCGTAAAATTTCTAAATTTTCTATTTAACCCTGACAAACCTTTTAAACTTAAAAATATGATTCATCCCCTTGAATCATCTCAAAATCCTAAGATAAACCCTCTATCGGCTCTTAGAAACTCTAATTTCCCTTCCGTCGTCTACCCGATTACGCTTTCCGCCCGTAATACGTAAATTATTTTTATTTATTCCCAAAATAAATCTAAAAATACAAAGTTGTAGAAAATAAAATACCAAACTTAAGTCTTTCGTTCACGAATTAAAATTAGGTTTTTTTTCTAGCAGTATTATTATACTGTCAATGGAATTCACGGGCCGGGTTTCGCCTGACTTTCCAACCTAAATTTTAATCGTAGCTTCCTACGGTCAAGTAGGATTGAATACTAACCTCTGTTTATTTAAAACAATTTTATAAAATTCTAATAAATTTATAAACACATTTATATGTATTACTGTTATTTAAAACAGTGAAATACAGGGTGTTACACATTTCTGCTGCCTTCCAAGTGTTCGATAAAATTCCCAAAAGACCAAAAATATTTTATTTCCTTATTTTAAGATCTTTTCATACCATAGTTTAGTCTAGATAGTTGTTGAGTTTGTGAATTGGTAATTGGCAACCGATCCCTGAGGACGATATCCGGTTCTTACCGTTTTATTACTTGCTTGCGACAAGGTGCACTTGCCTTTATTCTAAAAATATGCATCATGGAATCACCTGGTTCTATGTACTACACTACTGTTTATAAATAAACTATCTTCATATATTCCTTTACTTCATTACTACTTTACTTTCATTACTACTAACTATTCGACGAAATTTCAACCTCAACTTAGACGGAAGCTGCGGTGGACCAAGAAACCCAGAATTACTTCAAAACACCAGATCATGTATGACTCCGAAACCATTTAGTTTTATTCGGTTTATACTAGAAATCAATCATGTCTGAGATAGAAAAGGAAATAATTAATAATACTGATGTAGAACATTTACAAATTACTGAAGAAGACGGAAACTATGAAGGAAGTATTTTAATAGATCCGAAATTATTTCAAAATATTCAGAAGGAGGACTTGAATTTATCTAAAGACGCAAACATGAAAAAATTAGGAGGAATAATGAAACGCTTCAATCAGAAAGAAAATATAATATATTATGGGAAAATAATTAACGAAACACCAATAGATATATCTGAAACACAGGGAAACACCTGTATACAATTATTGAATAAGAAGAAATTAATTGAGTTAAAAAGAAATTTAAAAAAGGAATCACATAGAAAGAAAATAGGTTATATTCATATAGGAGCAATACAAGTCTTAATTAAGGCAACCTTTCAAGAAGGAATAAATTCACCAATCGAATTAGTTCTAAAGGATGATAGAATAACAGATCCTAAAGATAAAATACTAGGAGTAATCGAAGGAAACTTAGCTTATGTTAAGTTAAAATTCGAAATATACCCAAATATTGGAATACCATTAGACACTCAAAGATTAGACCAATCATTGACTATGGAACATAGATTTTTAAGAAATAATTTAATGAGACCAGGAGACAAGATTTTCTCAATTACTTATTGTGTCAATTATGCACTAACAAATTCACATCATAGTATTACGTTTAGAAATAATGACAGAATAGATATACCAAGACTTTTCGAGGAAATAGGAAAGATTTATTATCCTAAAAGAAATGACTTAACAGAATTAGGAATTTCTATAAGAAATCCAAAATCACTAAGTTTTAGGCAGATCCCTAAACCAATTACTTTCCCAGAAACAGAAGAAAATAAAGATGAAAATATAAATAAATTATCAAACCAAGTAAGAGATCTAGCCCAATATTTAAGAAATAGAATATGAATAGGGGAAAGGAACTAAGAAATATTTATGAAAAATATCAGAATAGAATAAATCTAGATAAAAAGACTATAAAAGAATTTATAACCCCTTATTTAGAAGGCAGCAATCAAGAACAAATAGAAAAATATATTATAGAAAAAGAAAAAGAACTTATTAATATAAGGAATAAAAGAGAAAAATATAAAAGACAAATATTAGAAAAAATAGAAAAAATAGAAAAAATGACTTCAACCCAAAAATCATCATCTAATTACTTCAGATTAACTGCACCACCTTTTGAGGAAAGCGATAACGAATAAATAATGAAAATATATTCTGAGTTTGATAATCAAACAGAAAATGAAATAATGAGTGTACTAGTAATGGATTTACCTATTGATTGCAAACAATTAATAATTGAAAAGATAAAAACCCAATTTAGACAAGAGGATTATTATCTTGCAATTATTTCGTTAGACATAGAATGGAATTATATGGAAGAAATAGGATTAACCTTTGAATATGATAGACTATCATTATCCGACATATATGAAGATTGAGACTTATTAGATGATTAAATGGATCAAGAAATATTAAGTATTTTAGTTATGAAAATACCCAAAGATTGTAAACAAATAATAATTAATAAAATAAAACACCAACACTGGCAAGAAGAACTATATTTAAAACAAATAGTACAAAGAGTACAATTGGCGTTTTGTGAAGAAGAACGAGATCAATTAATCAAAGATATAATGGAAATAGATGAATCCATAATGGATTATGGGTATGAATTATTAGTAACCCAAATTATGCATGAAAATAATCATCCAGATTATGCCTAATTACTACCACTACCTGGGAAAAGATAGAGTGGTACCGAATTGGTATCAGAGCTAAGTACTAGCCAATTAATAATGAGTACTCTATACATAGAAAAATTTGTTCACTATCTAAGTATGATAGATTTAACAAACCGGAACAGATTAAAAGACTTAGTACAAGAATTAAAAGAGGAAGCAACTGATACATGTAACAAACACATGGAATATCACTGTGAGTACTGTGATTGTAATGAATACGAGAGAAAAGTAGACATGATAAAACTAATGATTGAAAAATTAAATAAATGAATAGATCAGGACGATCAATAGATCCAACAGCTCATAATATGTATACACTGTAGAAGTGTCAGATACTGTATACAGAAAAGTGTGTCAGTTTAGCAAATCTCTTTAACTTATAAGTAATGACAAAAGGTGCCCACCCTAAAATGAAGACCAGGAAAATTAGTATGGCAGATATTAATTTATAATTTTCTAAGCACCATATATGCCTCCATTGGGCATCAGCTGATTTTCAGGTTTCCAATGTTAAAATATTAAGTGCAATTGTCCCTCTCACAGGGGAAGTAAGTGTTGAAAAACTAAAAGCTGCTATAACATTTGTCCTGTTCCTATAATATACCAAGAACAAAGCCCGTGTTGCTCTAGATTCTAATCACCGTCCCCATCACAACCCAACCCCAAGTACCTTAAATTATTTTAGTCAAATACTCAACTTCTTCACCTTTGCTTAAACTTTTCATAAGTTCTTATTCCTCCTCTCATGAAATTTCATGGCTTTTTCATCTCATAAACTCTTCCTCCTTCTCCTTACAATCTTCTTCACAAATACTTTAGCTTCCAACTCCTCCAATGCTTCCACAACATTTCATGCCAACCTCTCTTCCTTAAGATCCTTTTGCAGAACCACACCATACCCAGAACTTTGTTTCAACTCATCGAAGCTATCCATCTCAATAAACATCAGTCCAAACATCATCACCTACTTGCTCCAGTCTCTCCAAGTAGCAATATCTGAAGCCACAAAGCTATCTACTTTATTCCTCAATGCTAGAGTGCACTCAAACATCATAGAGAAGCAAAGAGGAACAGTCCAAGATTGCAAGGAACTTCACCAATCAACCTTGGCTTCTTTGAAAAGATCATTATCTGGGATTCAATCACAAAACTCCAAGAACTTGGTTAATGCAAGAGCTTATCTCAGTGCAGCACTTACCAACAAGAACACATGTCTAGAAGGGTTGGATTCTGCTTCTGGTACCATGAAGCCAGTGCTGGTGAATTCTGTGATCAACACATACAAGCATGTGAGTAACTCTCTTTCAATGCTCTCTGAGCAAAGGATTAAGGGTCCCAAAGGCTTAAAGAACAGGCGTTTGTTGAGTAATACTCCAACATGGTTATCAAGAAAAGAACTTGGCTTCTTCTTGCAAAGCTCAGATGGGGAAGAATATGATCCAAATGAAGTGCTTGTTGTGGCTGCAGATGGGACTGGGAACTTTAGCACTATCACTGAAGCTATCCAATTTGCTCCAAATAACAGCTTGGATAGGACAGTGATCTATGTCAAAGAAGGGATTTATGAAGAAAATGTGGACATCCCAAGTTATAAGACCAACATTGTTCTGCTTGGTGATGGAAGTGATGTCACAATCATAAGTGGTAACAGAAGTGTGGTTGATGGCTGGACCACTTTCAGATCTGCAACTCTAGGTAGAGTTTTTGTACCCCTAACTTGGTATGTCTTCTCTTTTAGCTTTTGGTTGTGTACTTGTGTTACACTTGCACTCTATGTTCTAATTAAGGTGAAGGTGAGTTTGTCTCTAAACTCAGAAGTAAGTGTTAATTTACTCTTAGTCACCTAGGTAGTTAAGATCTCTATATTCTTTTTCAAATTAAGGATGAATATACCCTAATTTTTTTATAGGCAAATATTATATCTCAGTTGTTATGTTAGTTTTATCTCTTTTATTAGAGTTTGAACCATGAATATTTAATTTTTTATATCCTTAATTTAGACCAGTTGAGCTACCACTATTTATAATCTAAACTATTAAACCAAGGGGTCTTATTAATCGTTGCTCTTAAGAATTGGTTTTTCCAGTTAAGGACCCTCATTAAGAAATTTAAAATAATATTTTTTTATTGAAAATGGTATATCTAATATATTTGAAAGGCAAGCACTAAAGTCACAAATGAGATGTTGTATAATTGGTTGATCATGTACAAAAATTTATAGTGTGACCACATGGAACTAAACTCTTAGAGCACCTTTATCGGTGTCAGGAGTGGGGTGCTTAAATACTTAAGCATCGATACTTAAGTTTTTTAGCTGATGGAGCTGGTGCTACTTAAGCACCTCAAAAAGGAAGAGTGCTTGCACAAGGACCTCTTCCTTGCAAGTGCTTGTGCTGTTTTGGTGGACTTTGTTTTTTTTTTTTTTTATATATATATATATATTTTAAACCATGTTAAATTGATGAAATATAAGGATGTGAAATCATTGATGAGGTCTATTTAAGAATTTTTTAGAAGTTATTGGGTTGGAGGGATAAAGTGCTTAAGTTATAAAATGTAAAAATGAGTGATGTATAATAGTAAGACCTATTTAAGAACTCTAAAGTGAGGTGTTGGGATGTGGATTCTCTTCCTAGTAAATATTGAGAAATGATTTATTTAGTTTTCCAATAAAAAATTGTTTTTCCTTGTATCCTCAACTCATGCTTGATTAACAAAACCTATTAAAAATTCAAAAGATATAATTTCCAATAAAATTTTTACATATATTTTTTTAACCAATCGTATAAATTCCTAAACTGTTGTCCAAGAGCAAAGCTCCATTTGCCAAATCAAAATTATATACCAAGTATTGATTAATGGTTCATCTTTGTTGGGATGAACCTTGTACTGATTAGAATTGGTAATATTAATCAGAAAAAAGGTTGCTGGCCTTAGTTTTGTGCAATTTTTTTTTGGTAACCAAAAAATATATTAAGAAGGAGCACTTGGGTACGTCACCCACGTACAAAGAAGACAACATCTAATATAAATAAATACTATCCTAAAAAGATGATAGTATTTTCTTTACAAAAGTTAAGTCCCAAAGAAAACAAAAAAAGGAAGGACAAGCTGACCCCCCAAAACCAGGAGGAAGATAATTGTCAAAACCGAACCCAACAAGATACATTAAAATCCAAGGCTGAAAGCGCAGGAACGTCAACTAGCAAGGGACCATTTCAAATCACGACCAATGAAGCCACCAAAGACTTTGTTGATAGGAGAAACCAAAGAGTAGAAGACCAAGTATGTGATAATTGCCTAATTGTGCTCTCTTTTTTTATTATTTCCAGCGGTCTCTGGTGATGGCTTTCTAGCACGTGATATAGCATTTGAGAACATTGCAGGGGCAGAGAAGCATCAAGCAGTTGCCTTAAGAGTAAATGCAGACTTGACTGCATTTTACAGGTGTGCCATTTCTGGTTACCAAGACACTTTATATGTTCACTCCTTTAGACAATTCTATAGAGAGTGTGACATTTATGGTACCATAGATTTCATATTTGGCAATGCAGCTGTGGTCTTACAAGCATGTAACATTATATCAAGAATGCCATTACCTGGTCAATTCACTGTGATTACTGCACAATCAAGAGATACACAAGATGAGGACACTGGAATCTCAATCCAAAACTGCACAGTTTTAGCTACCAATGATTTGTATTCAAACTCTAGCAGTTTCAAGAGTTACCTTGGGAGGCCATGGAGGGTATATTCTAGAGTTGTGTACCTTGAATCATACATTGATGATTTTATTGACCCAATGGGTTGGACAAAGTGGTCTAATTCTAATGATCAAGGATTGGACACTTTGTATTATGGAGAGTATGAGAATTATGGACCTGGTTCTAGGACAGATGGTCGTGTAGGATGGGTTGGATACCATATATTGGATCATAATGATGCCTATAATTTCACTGTTTCAGAGTTCATTGCTGGTGATGAGTGGCTTGAGTCCACTTCTTTCCCTTATGATGATGGGATTTGATCAAGAACTAGAAGTAACAATGTAGCTTTAGTTTGTTCTATATTTCTTAGTAATGTTTCTATCCTTTCCTCTGTGGCCTAAGGTCCTAAAGTGATTACTTTTGAGCAATGATGCAAAATTAAAAGGCTGATTGCAATTACACAGCCCATTATATATATAGTTGATAATTTTACAGTCATCAATGAATGGGGAGGGTCAGATCATAAACTCCATGAAGTTGCATGTCCAAGTGAGGAGGAGCAGGGATATGTAGAATCATTTTTCACTTTTTTTTTTATATTAAGATAATTTTAAATAGTTGCACAGCAAGTTTGTATTAAGATAATTTTATTAGTCACTAAATCAGTTGCTAAACTTATTCCAGCATCATTTCCTGAAAGTTGGCTCATCGATCGCTGGAGTGGTCATTTTTTTTGGATAATCAAGAGTGGTCGTAATTAATGACTGAAGTGATTCGATCGCCAAAAATTAGTCACTAAAAGATCTTTTACTTATATTGTCTTATCAATGTCCTTTTCAAATATTTCAAACCGATACATTGTTCTTCCAAATACAGATAAATAATTTCAGATGTTTTACTTGTTTTGAGAATTTGATAGACGTGTTTTAAACGGATTTAAATCCTCTTCAACGATGTAGCGATATAGCAAAAAAAATTGTATACATATACCGCATGCGGTAATCATAGATATTAAGATTGTTTAAATGTATCTAACGGTCTAAATAAATCAATGCATACATTCAATTGTTCACATTCTTGCTGGAGAGATGCCGCAAAAAAATTGGCCGGAGAGAATCCGGATGCGGTTTAACAAGGTTATAGTTAGCATCTTCCTTAGTGAATTACAAGCTCTGTAGTACCACAATATTAGGAGGAAGAGTGAATCAAAATAATGAAGGTTTAGATAAATAAGGTCGTGAAAACTAAATTGATCAAGGTACTAATTTACGGTTGAAACATGATCTAACTGTTGTTGAATTAAAATATAAATTTATGTATAAAATAAAAAAAATTATATTTTTTATGTCATATAATTGAAATTAAAATGTAATATAATATATAATGTTTAATTTATAATTAAAAATACATGTGATGGTGTAAAGAATTGCTGTTCAAACTTCAAAGCATAGGACTTTGAGTTCAAAGTTCAAACCCTTGTTATGGAATTTTAAACATTTTTCTATCATGAATAAAATCTGATATAAAATATAATATTTGATGTAGGCATTATTAGCAAACAGCACCTTTGATCTAATAGTTGAGGACACCCATAAAAGCGTAAGGCTTGATTTTGAACCCTAGTTATGGAAACTAATAACTTTAGTTAAAATGAGAGAACTGGTTAAAACTGCTTTTATAGGTGTGGTTTTTCAAGGTTTGAAAGAGTGTCTATGTTATGCCATGTGGTTTTTTTCTCTCTAATTTTTACCACTTTCCCACCCTTAGAAAAGGGAGAACAGGGTTATCAAAGTTGGTCTGAATGGGACATAATTTGGCAAGAAAAAAACGGTTGCAAATAAAGAGCAGAACCTGTGATTAATCTTTGAAGCCCTTAACTAACTTTTAAAATAGAAATACCTGAAATGTCTCTCATCCATACCTGCATACTAATACCATCCTATCAAACAAACAACACTAAAATTACAAATGATTCAAACAATAATGCTGAAGAAGAAAGCACTAAAACTAAACCCTCCTTGGATTTCTTGAAACTCTTTCTCTCTTTCCCCATACATTGCTATTGGCTTGAATTAATCTAAGGCAGAGGCTCCTCTGCCTTAGACAATTTTTGTGATGGCATTTCAAGATTTTGACCTTATATCCGAACGACGAAGAATCGAAAGGAAACAAAAAAGGAGGAGGATTCTCCTCGGTTCAGTTTCAGTCATTCTCCTTGCATGTGTCATAGGTGCTGCAGTATTTGTTGTTGCCACCAAATCTAGCCCTGAAACCAATACCAACAAAAATTCTACCTCACCATCTTCCAATACCAAAATTGAACATTCAACAAAGACTGTGAAAACAATATGTAGCACCACTAAATACAAGACTAAATGTGAAGGCCCTCTTAGTAAGGCAGTGGAGAAGGACCCCAAATTGGCACAACCAAAGGAACTTCTCAAATTAGCCATCAAACTTGCTGAGAAAGAAATTAACAAGGCCTTCAACAAAACCACCTCTATGAAGTTTGAATCAGATAAGGAGAAAGGAGCATATGAAGATTGCAAGCAGCTTATTAATGATGCCAGGGAAGAGATAGGTTTCTCTATCTCTGAAGTTGGCAAAAATGAATTGAAGAAGGTTTCAACAAGAGCTGCTGAATTGAATAATTGGCTTAGTGCAGTTATCTCTTACCACCAAACATGCATTGATGGGTTTCCTGATGGAGAGTTGAAGAGTGGACTTAAGAAACTCTTCAAAGATCCACAGGAGTTTGTTAGCAATTCACTTGCCATTGTGTCAGAAGTGTCTTCTTTGCTTTCTACATTCCAAACAGCTACCAATCGTCACTTGCTATCGGAGAAAGATGATGGCTTTCCTGCTTGGATTGATGCCGAGGACCGGAGGATGTTGAAGGCAGCAGATGACAAACCAACACCTAATGTCACTGTGGCGAAAGATGGCTCTGGAAACTTTAAAACCATATCTGAGGCTTTGGCAGCCATCCCAAAAACATATAAAGGAAGGTATGTTCCTATTAGTCTTTTAATTACTCACATTTTTTTTCTTTTTATATTTTTGTGCTATCTTTGTTGATATTTTGATTGATACATGGTGTCAAGACACAGTTGCTAGATTCCAAGGTTTTAAATTACGGTCGCGGTTGCAATTACGTTGTGTTTAATGTCATTGGAGACAATTACAGGAAAATACAGTCCAGCCAATACAGCCACAATTGCAGCCATAATACGATTGCAAAGACTATAATAACCACAAAGTTGTGGCCTCAATAGCATTTCCAGACTTTGAGAAAATCTAGTCTCATCAACTCAACTCTATGAACTTTGCACCATTTCCCACTTACCAATTTTAGTACTTCCACACCATAAAGAAAGTTTTGTAATTTTTATTTGGAAATAAGAAAGGAGTCACGAATACCAGAGAGTATTGCAAATCAAATGACTATGGTCAAGCTTAGTTTCATTATTGTGGTTTCTCTTTTAAGTCCATTGATAGCATATCTTAGCAGTATTCTATACTTACCTGTCCCTAATTTACAATCTATGCTCATTCATGGCATATTTTTGCAATGTGAAAATGCAGGTATGTGGTTTATATTAAAGGAGGAATATATGAGGAGACGGTGACCGTGACAAAGAAAATGGAAAATCTAACCATTTATGGTGATGGATCTCAAAAGAGTATCATCACTGGCAGCAAAAATTTTGTAGATGGAGTCAGGACTTTCCAAACTGCAACCTTTGGTAAGTAATAACTAATAAATATACATACAAATTCCCTCCATGAGAAAACAATAGTGTACTGTATTTTTTCTTTTTAGTTTTCTAGAGTATCCTTCCGACCAAGGCGCCTAAGCGCGGACTCCTCCCAATAGCAAATGGATATAATATGTATATTGCTCTATATTAATTCATTTTTCCATGCACACTGCATGCATGCAGTTGTACTTGGAGATGGGTTCTTAGGAAAGGCAATGGGAATCAGAAACACTGCTGGCCCAGAAAAGCATCAAGCAGTGGCTGCTAGAGTGCAAGCAGACCGTGCAATTTTCGTAAATTCTCGCTTTGAGGGTTACCAAGACACTTTATATGCCCAAACCCACAGACAATTCTACCGTAGTTGCGTCATTTCTGGCACAATTGACTTCATATTTGGCGACGCAGCTGCTGTCTTCCAAAACTGCATCATGATTGTCAGAAAACCAATGGAGAATCAGCAGAACATTGTCACTGCTCAAGGTAGATATGACAAGCAAGAAACCACTGGTTTTGTTCTGCAAAAATGTGTGATTAAACCCGACGACAAATTGGTTCCTGTGAAAGATAAAATCAAGAGCTACCTTGGTAGGCCATGGAAGGAGTATTCAAGAACCATCATCATGGAAACTGAAATTGGTGACATAATTCACCCTGATGGGTGGTTACCTTGGGCAGGTGATTTTGCACTCAATACATTGTATTATGCTGAGTTTAACAACACAGGACCTGGTGCAAGCACCAAAGCAAGGGTCAATTGGGCTGGTCACAAAATCATTAACAAGCAAGAGGCTACCAAGTTTACTGTGAGATCTTTCTTGAATGGAACATGGATCAATGGTAGAGGTGTACCTGCTCGAATGGGTTTGTACAATTAAAAGGGTCAGATTCAGATAACACTTTCTTGAATACTTACCAATTGAGTTGAATGCTTGAGGAGCAAATAATGGCATACTTTGCTTCATCTGCATTTTTGTTCATCATAGTTGTGTTGGCTGCATTCCAGGTGGTCTTTTTGATTTGGTTTCTGTAGTTGGTGGCTGAAATAGCCGGTTGTAAAGCCAATACTGTTAAGTAGAAGAGTAACAGTATTTTATTTACCTTTGTGTTTTTGTATACGAGTTAGAGTATCTCTAATGTTCTAAGTCAATGTAATTTTAGCTTATAAAAAATGAGGGAAACCTATGCGCTCGGCGTCATTAATGTTGCTCATTTTGACGAATTGTTGTAGCACTACACCATCGAATGCTAAAGAAAATAGAATTATACAAAGCAATAAGCTGTGCTGATTAAAAAGAATGTGAGTCAGATGTTTATAGAATCATTGTATCTTTTGTCGTTGGTTTTAAAAAAAATAAAAATAAGAAACTGTAGTTGATGATGTAAGAGAAAATAATTTATTCCCTTTTCAGAGAATATTGAGTGGTATTATTTGATTAATTATGTATATTTTTAGCGTGAATGATTGTATGTGATTAAGTATGTTGCAAAGATTTTTTTTGATGGAATTAGGCCATGAGGCCTTCATGCAGCTTCTCCATGCTCTAGGCAAAAATGCTCATCCTTCGGACGGCTTGTAGATATTGTTATTGCACTTTCAAAATATTATTAAGTAATATCAGATATTTTAGGAGTATACATTTATCGGTTCCGTCTAAGACAAAAAGCTTGTGCAACCTTGCACTACTTTTTTGAACCAATGTGAAGTCCCCATTTTAGCATATGATTAGCATAGTTTTTTTTTTTTTTTTTTTTACAGTAAGAAATGCAACTTCAATAGATGAAGATTGAGTCATTACACACATAAGAGAGCACAGGGTCAGGGACACTTCCCTCCCAAATTCTAGAACCACATTGCCTAGCTATACCAACCAAACTATGAGCAGCTTTATTCCTATCCCTACTAATGTGAGCAATCTGCACATTTGGGATTTGGGATAGCAAATCTTTACAATCAAGGATAATAGGATCAATGGCAACTAACTTGATATTTCCTTGGATACTCTTGACCACAACTTCAGCATCTGTCTCAATGATCAGACTTCCTAAATCTTGCTCCTTCGCCCATTGCAAGCACCATCTAAGGCAAAGTGCTTCTGCCATAGTGGGCCTGATGCTCATTCTTTCCATTCTTGTTGCAGCAAAACTGACAGCTCCACAATGGTTCCTGACTATCATTCCCCAGCCAGTAATCCCATTTTCAAAACACCCTGCATCAATGTTAATCTTAGTTATTCCAGGATTCGGAGGTTGCCATCTGAGATGTTGTTGTGCATTAGCAAGCCTGATCCCTCCTCTGTTAGCTTTGTTGTACTCCTGCACAAAATCGAAAATTACAGCTGCTATTTCAATAGGCTTGAAACTGGTATTGTTGAACACTGCTTGATTTCTTGCCTTCCAGATCTTCCAAAGGGTGACACTGAAATATTGTTGAGCCAAGGTATCTGAAAAGGAGAGCCAATGCAGCATCCAATCAGTGAGATACGTCTGTTGGGGAACATGCAAACCGAGAGGAGATGTGAACCACAGCGCCCTTGTTACATGACAGGTCATGAAGAGGTGCTCTTGCCTCTCCTCCTCAGCATTGCAGACAGGGCAAATGGTATCAAGCTCTATTCCTTTTCTTCTGTGATTGCTCCTTATGGGTAGAATGTCCCTTGCTACTTTCCATAAGAAATTCCTCACACAGTTAGGAATTGGAGCTTTCCAAATAGCTCTCCAAAGCTTATGATTGCTCTCATTGGAGGACTCTGCCTTGTCTCTATTTCTGTAATCATGCCTCAGGTGGTAGGCTGACCTGACAGAATATTTTCCATCTCTCTCCCAATGCCAAATGATTTTGTCCTCCGGAAGTCTGATTAAGATGGGAATTTTCATGATCTGTTGGGCCTCAAAATGATTGAAAACCTTGAAAACCAAGTCTCTTTTCCACCTCTTAGTGTCCTGATCTATAAGATTATACACTTTTGCACATTGATTCAAAGTAGAGACTGGACTCCACACCTTGAAATTTGATTGTTCAGGTAGCCATCTATCAGTCCAAATGCCCACCTTTTGCCCATTTCCAATTGTCCATCTGGTGCCAAGTTCCATCACTTTTTTTGCACTAGTTAAGCTCCTCCAAGCATAGCTTGGTTGGAAACCTAAATTTGCCTCCAAAAAATTGCTTCTGGGGTAATATCAACTCCTGAATACTCTTGTCATAAGGGTGTTCTCACCCACAATAAGCCTCCAGCATTGCTTACCCAAAAGAGCAGTGTTAAAATCAGAGAAACCTCGGAATCCTAGTCCTCCCCTAGTCTTTGCTTTCCCCATTCTTTCCCAACTAAGCCAATGAACCTTCCTGTTTGAATCCGAGGAACCCCACCAGAACTTGGCCAGCATCCCTTCAATTTCTTTGCAACTCCCTTATGGAATTTTATAGCAACTCATAATGTAGTTTGGTATAGCTTGGGCTACAGCCTTAATAAGGGTCTCCTTCCCAGCTCTAGACAAGAATCTCTCTTTCCAACCCTTAATATTTTTCCACACACGGTCCTGGACAAATGAAAAGACATCTTTTTTGGACCTCCCAAAGATGACTGGAAGACCAAGATATCTTGTATGAGATGACACGGTCTTTACTCCCATCTTTTCACAGATCATTTGCTTCTCATAATCAGGCACATTTCGACTAAAAGACACCTCGGACTTGTCCAGACTCACCAGTTGACCTGAAGCTAACTGATAAGATTTGAGAATCCGTACGATGGAATCAGCTTCTTGCAGATTTGCTCTGGCAAAGAGAAGGCTATCATCAGCAAAGAGCAAATGTGTAATTTCAGGAGCATTCCTTGCTACTTTGATCCCATGAATCCTCTTCCTTTGCGCTTCCTTGTTCATCGAACCCGAAAGGACATTAGCACACAAAATGAAGATGTATGGTGATAGAGGATCACCCTGCCTTAAGCCCCTCTCTGGATAAAACCTGCTACTAGGCTGCCCATTGATAAGAACTTGATAAGAAACAGTGGAAATGCAGGACATAATAGTGCTTGTCAACTTTCCTGGGAAACCTGTGGCTAGTAAAACAGCCTTGATGAAGGGCCACTCCATTCTATCATATGCCTTAGCCATGTCCAGCTTGAGGGCCATCATACCCTTCTTCCCCTTAGTCTTCTTCTTCAACCAGTGAAAGCACTCCATAGCTATCAATGTGTTATCAGTGATTAACCTACCTTTGACAAGGGCACTCTGCTCCTCATCAATAATCTCAGGCAGAAAACATTTGAACCTATTTGCTATTGCTTTTGTGGCAATTTTCATCATCACATTGCATAAGCTTATAGGTCTGTACTGATTGGGAATTCCAGGGTTCTTACACTTAGGAATTAAAGCGATGAAGGTCTTATTGATGCTCTCAGGAGAGTGCCCTTCATTGAGAATACCAGGCACATGAGACTGAACCTCCTTACCAACAATATGCCAATATTTCTGGAAGAAAAGAGCTGAAAGGCCATCAGGTCCAGGAGCCTTTAAAGGGTGCATCTGATCAATTGCAGCTCTAACTTCTTCAGGCGTAAAGTTCCGGTCACTCCAGCTTTTTTGGTCTGCACTCAACTGTTTCTGAATAATAGAACATATCTGTTCCATACCTGAGGGATTGTCACTTGTGAACAGCTCAGTAAAATAGGATAGAAGAATCTGCTCCACATTATTTCGACCAAATTTCCATATTCCACTCTCATTTTTCAACTTCTTGATTTCGTTAGTTTTCCTTCTTTGACTCACTTTTCCATGAAAGAACTTGGAATTTTTGTCACCCTCTTTGAGCCAAAGCACTCTGCTTCTTTGTCTCCATTGGATTTCTTCAGATTTGAGGAGGTCATCATGTTTCTTCTCTAACTCCTTATGCTTTCTGATGCTCTCCACCTCTTCAGACCACATGTCTTCCTCTTTTAGCAGTGCTTCAACCTTTTTGATCTCCTTCCTTACCTCACTAGTTCTGTATTCCTTAAGGTCATTATCCAAAGCTTTTATAGCTTTCAGCTTAGCTTCACAGCTTCGGTTGCCTCCAGTCCAGACCCTTCTCACCATATCCTCGTATCTAGGATCTTTTGTCCAGCATTCCTCAAACCTAAACAAATGCTTCCTCCTATTTTGTCATTCTTGTGAGTTGTGAGTGAGCATCCAAAACAATCCTCGTAGCCAAGTGATCAGAACCAAATCTAGCCAAATGAATTACCGGGATAGGGGAAAACTTATTGATAAAACCTGCAGTAGCCAAGCTCCTATCAAGTCTGCATTGGATGTTATCAGAGCCTTGTCTTCCATTGGTCCATGTGAATGAGTGACCACTGAAGCCAAGATCAAGAAGATTACAGTCTTCCACCGCATCCCTTCCTAAACTCAATTGATCAAGACTTCTAGGGTTTCCCCCTATTTTTTCTGAAGCATAGAGGATATCATTGAAATCACCAAAGCAGATCCAGCTATCAGAAACGGAGGCAACAATATTCTTCAAAAGATCCCAAGTTTTCTTTTTGTTAAACTCCTCAGGAAAACCATAAACACCAGTGAAATACCATTCTCTATCCTCCTCTTCTCCTTTACCGTGGATATGGTTCAAAGAGTAGGAGCATATAGAAATGTTAACTTGATCATTCCACAATAGGGCTAAACCCCCAGACATATCTCTACCTTGGCCATTGCAGCTAACCAATAGGCCTGATTCAAACCCACAGCGAACTCTGACTCTTTCCATCTCAAACTCCTTTAATCTAGTCTCCATAAGGAACACTAGATGAGGATTTTCCAAACGGATGAACCTTAGCAAGGCTCGAATTGCACGAGGGTTCCCCAACCCTCGACAATTCCAGCTAATGATTTTCATTGTTGTAGGCGGTGTTGGTTCTCCAACACCACCTCTGCTGATTTGCTATCCACCTCCATTTTGTCTTTCCTCCTCCTCCTTTCTTCCCTTCTGATGTCTTCTGGTTGTCCCTCTGAAATGAGCACATCGATCAGTCTTCTTTTTCCCAGCTCTAGCTCCCCTTTCGATTGGATGCTACTAGTACTTAGTTTTCTTCCTTGCTGCCTAGTCCATTTTTGCTTCCCTCCCTTATTAGACTTCTTTTTCTTTATGTCTTTCTTTATTCTTCGAGGTTAAGTCAAAAGATCCCAGAGATTCCGCAACCTTTTCAAATTCCTGGGACGTCTTATTAGTCTTTTTGGAAGCAACATTGGGAAAGGTTCCCAAGTTGTTTGCTTGTTGAGGTTTCTGCTTAAGAGCCCCTTCCATCCCTATTTCCTTCCCGTCCTCCTTTGCCCTTCCTCTTCGAAATTTCCCATTTTCATCAAAGCTATTATTCATTCTTTGTTCCACTTCCCCTTCCCCTTCTCTCTCCTTGTTAATTGCTGCTATTGTTTTGCTGCTACTGGTACTCACAAACAGACTTTTACTGCAGGTGCCAGACCCACTGTCTTTCTTAGGTTCAGTAACCATCTTTGGCAACGGGGATGCTCGCAGCCAGGGCCCAAAAGGGAGTTCCTTTTCTTCGATGTTATCATAACCCTCTTCCTCTTCAACCTCATTCTCTTCACAATCTTTTAGCTGGTGGCCGATTCTTCCACACACAAAGCAGAAAGTGGGAAGTCTTTCGTATTTGAAGAAAACTTTTAGGTTTTTCCCTTGATACCTGATCAACGTTCCTCGTTTAAGTGGCTTCCTCAGATCTATAGGCACCTTGATTCTGAGTGATCTTCCCATCTTCGTTCCATCTCTTTGGTCCATTTCCTCAAACACTCCAATGATAGCTCCGAGTCTCTTGGCCATGGGTTCAGATCGCAGTTTGAGAGGCAGATCGTACACCCTCGCCCAGAAGGAGATCGTGTGCATGTCTAGATCTGATGGTTGCTCATCTCCCGAAACCCTTTTGAGGATTAAAAGGTTTCGATCGAAGCTCCACGGTCCATTCTTTAATACATTCTCGGCATCCCTTTTGGTAGCAAAGCGAAAGAGGTGCAAATTCTTGCTAAGATCTTGAATCTCCACCTCGTTCTTCAATCTCCAAGATTGGGTAATGGTTTGTTTGAAAGCCCTAACATTGTAAGAACTATCAGACCAGAGTTTCCCTACCAGAGTTCGCCTGAATATTTCGTCTTCATACTCATCTCCTTCCTCCACCGTAATCCCTACCTCCTCCTCCTCCGTAAGATCTACATTCCTCCACTTCTCCATACCGAGAATAAAGAGTAAAAGAAGCACAATTCGTAGCCAAAAGCCCAGATGAACCAGGGAATAGATCCTAGGAAGGATGAGAAAGATCCAGGAGAACCTGGGAATAAGCCTCCACTAAGACCTTAGGGAAACCCTAAGGGAGCTCAAAAGGGAGAAAAGACAACAAAAGGAACACGATTCTAAAAGACTATTTTTTTATCAGCATAGTTACTTAGTTACTTTTGGGTTGATTTTAACCATCAAAAATCATCCAGTTATTCAATAAACTTTTCTTTTGGCTTTCAAAAAAAAAAACGAAGCCTAGCTTGAAGCAGGATCAAAAGGTCGGTGGAGGCTAGCATGAAGCATGATAGCAAATGGTATATGGATGAAGCATTACTTTTGACCATTGGATTTATTATTAAATTAATCTATGGTTCAGATTTAATGGTCCATATATATATATTTTGAATTTTTACCTGATAATACAAGTTAGGGGTGTTCATCAATCGATCCAATCCAAAGCTAACCGCACTAACCGAATCGAAAAACCGACAACCGAAATAACCGCAAACCGAAAAAAACCGAAATTTTTCATTGAATTGGATCTGATTTCGGATCCTATATATAAAACCGATCCAATCCAAACCGAACCGAAATTATTTAGTTCAATGAAAATAATTTGATCTTTATATTATAAAAGTAATTATTAGTCTTTATATTTTTATAAGTTATCATCTAGTCCTTATATTAGAGAGTTTAATTGGTATGTAAATGTAATGTCAGTGTAAAAACTTATACATTGTTAACCAATTATAAATCATGTTATGAGTGACTTTTAATATATTTAGGACAATAATCAAACATTTATAATGATTTAACAATTTATAATTAGGTGATAGTGTAAAATATATTTACGTATGATGAGAGGGTATATCAATTCATGTATATCCCGTTAAAACACTTATTAGAAATTGTCAAATGTCAATATAATATTTAAAAATTAATTTTTACTTTAAATAAGTAACAAATTCATATGACTATTTAAATACTCGATCAAATCAAAATCGAACCGAAATATTGGATGTTCTTTGATGTATATAACTATGCAAATATGTATCGATAAAAACCGAATTATCCAATCCAATCCAATCCAAATCGCATTTGATTGGATCGGATCGGATCAGATTTTTTGAAGGAAGCAAACCGATCCAATCCAACCAAACCGCATGTTATTTTTATCATTGGATCGGATGACTTTTTTGCTCAAAATCGATCCAATCCAATCCACGAACACCCCTAATACAAGTAATAAAAATGAAAAAGACAATTTTAACCCTACTTAGTCACCCACCAGCCACCATCGTTCACTCTAACCTATCTCCCACCAGCCACCCAGCAAGTGATTACTCTAACCTAAGAAGAACGAATTCTCCTCATCTCTCCTATGTTAATGAAACAATTATGCGATGTATGATCTTCGAAACTCAATCAAATTACCGATAACAGGGGAAAAAAGATGTAAATGTTCAAAATTTTCAAAAATTCTGAAAATTCCTAAATCCCATTGTTCCTCTGGTTGTTCACTTTCCTAACTTGCAGAATGGCGGAAATATTAAAATAAAAACTAAACTATTGATGGCAAATTAATTGCGGATTGATGAATTTTCAAAATATCCAAAACAAAGCTTATGTGTTTTTTTTTCTTTCCTTCATTTTCTCAGAAATAAAAACTGGCTGAGTGGAAAGAATGCCAGTGAAAACAAACCCAGTCCGTGAGTGTAGAGTAAGGTTCACAAGTGCGAATCATTCACCCAAGAAAACAAATTGAAGTTTTTAGGGTTTTCGAAGTTGAAAAAGGATTTGAAGAATAATAAGGGGGTGGGTCGTGGAGGTTGAGGCGGCGACGACGATAGGGTCCTCCGACTAGTGGTTGTTGTGTGTGGGGTTAGGGGTGGGTCAGGATGGTTGTGGGTATTGATGGGATTGTGGTAGCCGATGGAGTGGTTGTCAGGGAGGGGGCAGGTGGTAGCAGGGAACAAGTGGTGGGGATGGGGTGGTGGTGACCGGTTTGGTGGTGGTAGCCGGTGGAGTGGTGGTGGGGATGGGAGCAGGCGGTGGTAGGAAACAGGCGGTGGGGATGGAGGTTAGGAGTGTAATTTGGAAAAAACCTCAATTGGTTGTGAGGTGGGTATATAGACCCGGGTCCGCGGACTATGCGGACAGGCCGCGGATCCTGTTTTCCGGAGTCTATTTATATTGTGGACTATTGAGTTCGATCTGTTTTAAGTGCGGACTTATACGAATGGACTTAAAGGGATCGGACCGATCCGTATACCCACCTCTAGTTGTCCTACTATTACATGTTAATTAAATTTAATGGTATACTAGTATCTCTGCAACGCGCGGGTTATGTTTTATATAATTTTTTTTTTGCGTTTCGTGTTATAATTATGTTATTATTTTTTTATATTATTATTTAATAAATATTAATGTAAATATTTTTTATATTGTCAATTAATCATAAATTGTCACATCATCAAAAAAGTTTGATTCTTTTTCTAAATATCTTAAAAATTATCAATATTATGATTTATAAACTTTATAGTAACAGTGTATACAAACTAATCACAAATTATTCTATTCATAAAAAAAAATCCTATGCGTTTGGTTCAGATTGACAGATCAGTTTCGATCCAGTACATATTTAATCAAAACTTGGGCATCAACGTTACAGATCCGAAGGTATGGGTATTCCGGTGACTTTGATTTTGTCACATTTTTAGGCATTTCGTCGTGTTATGCTATTAACCTGGGTGTTGTGAGTTTATTCGCAGATTCCTCCTTTTCGATTTTTAGCGATGTTGAATTTGTGTTGTTTTCGATGTGTTTTACCAATTTGAATGAATGAATATCTTTTTTAGTCAAAAAAAAAAAATCCTGTGTGCGACTTTTAAAATACTTATGATAAGTGTCAAATATTTTTAAGGATGTGTCATTTAATTATGTCGGGTGATAGTATTGAATATAGTAAACTGTAATATTAAATTTTTGAGGCAGAAGTATTTGATAACGTTGTTATGTAAAATATGAAAAATAAATATTCTTATAAATTTAATTAAAAGGTTTTTTTTAATATATTTGATTTATAAATCATCTCTATTGAAAATATATTTGATTTATTTATCCTATTTTCCTGTGCAAGTTACCATTTTTAGGAATATATTTATCAGTCATATTTTTTTTCTTCTCTCTATAAAATATATTTGATTTATTTCTTATATTCTCTCGTGCAAGTTAATCATTGTTAGAAAATATATTTATCTATCATATTATTATTTTTATTCTCTCTTAAAAATCTATCTTATTTATTTCTCCTCTTTTCCAGTGCAAGTTAACCATTTTTAAAAAATATAATTATCTATTAATTATTATTTTTCTCTATTCAAAATCTGATTGATTTATTTCTCTTCTTTTCTCGTGCAAGTTAACCATATTTTAAAAATATATTTATCTATCATATTAATTTTTATTCTCTCTTAATTAAAAATCTATTTGATTTATTTCTTTTCTTTCCCCATGCAAGTTAACCATTTTTAGAAAATATATTTATCAGTCACATTATCTTTTCTTCTCTCTTGAAAATCAATTTAATTTATTTCTCCTCATTTCCCGAGCAAGTTAACAGCTGTTATGAAATATATTTATATATCTCATTATTTTTCTTCTTCTTTCTTAAAAATTTATAAGAAAGACTGAATGTTAGTAATGAGTGAGAATTATGCCAATGGCTTAGTCAAGGAACTTAGGGATTGATTTATGAGCGATTAAGAACAATTAAACGAATTGAGATTAAAGGATTAATTCCTCTTTTTGTAAGACATGAACATTTAATTAAGGTTAATGAAACTGGTAATCAATGGATTAGTACAAACCATTAGGATTGAATCTGAATTGTCCCCAAGGATTTGACAAAGGGTTTTGACCCTTTCTGCCCAGATCAGTACGGCCACGCTCCACTGAGCACGGTCGTGCTTGATGAGGAGCACACCCGTGCTCCAATTCAAAATCCAGAACTGGGCGCGCTTTGAGGACGCCCGTGCTTAACAGGCAGCACGGTCGTGCTTGCATGGAAAGCTCAGTACGCTCGTGCTAAGGGGTGAGCACGCGCAGAACAATGCAGAAGCAGGGGTTACCACACCAAATGCTCTAAAAGACTTAATCAATGGAATACGAAGACCAAATACAAGTGATAAGATTGGTGTACCTTGGTAGCCTAGTGTCCAAGGGGGCCTTGATGCATGATAGTCAAGGTGGTAACCTCTAGTGCTCAATGGCAAGAGTGTTAATTAAAGATAATGTGGTACTTTGGTAGCCTAGTGGCTAAAGGGGCCTTGATGCATGATGGTCAAGGTGGTAATCTCTAGTGTAGAACGACTAGAGTGTTTAATTAATGAATACGAAACAATAACGATAATCCTCGACAACCAAGTGCTCGAGGTGTTGATGGTGTTATAACTTGGGTAGCCTAGTGGCCCAAGCGGAGGTGGTGGTTTTACTTTTGTGTTGTGTTGAGAATGCATTCACGCATCGTAGATGATAGTGGAGGATGTTCAACATAGGGGAGGTAGTCCGAGAGTAAGGCGATGTAGTCGTCCGCAGCGATTCAAGTGAATCATGTACAACCGTGGTGGCGCATCCGTGAGTAAGGTGCGTCGGCTATCCTAGGGGTCCACCCAAGGTTTGGTGGATTGCCCCGGCGTTGGTGCTTATTGGCCAATGTGAAAATGTAACTCTGAAGTTGACTTCCTGAGATAGATGGATCCAAGTGCATAATGAAGTAATGGAGCAGAGTTGCATTACATAGCAGGCACGTTTGTATGATGATATTGATATGTTACATTATTGTCTGTTATAACATGATTGTTTGATGTATACTCATCTTGCTAACTTCTTCCTTGCCATTATATTCATGTACATGTTTCTTACTCCCTATCTCTATGTTTCTTGTTGTGTCATGTATCTTTTATGCAGAGGATGACGAGTAGCCAGTTGAGGAGTCACTCTGAGGAGTCGCGACTCTTTAGTTAGGATTTCCAGTTTTTCTGTAGTTAGTTAGTTTGTTCAGTTTGTATCCTAGGATGTTTTCCGGATTGGTTATACCAGCTCTGTATCTGACATCAAGGGTTGCGTTTCGTTTATGTTATGTTTTTATTTTTCGCATTTGAGACTTGATATGATGTGGTGCTGACACGGACTCGGCAAGTGTACCGGTTCGTTGCAAGTAATAAAACGGTAAGACCGGATATCGTTCTCAGGGATCGTGGACAATTACCACTTCGCAAATTTGACTACTATCTAGGCGATCGAATTTTTTGAGTGAAGGTTGTTCTAACATCTAACAAGCAAACAAGAAGAAAATGTTTTTGTTCTTTTTGGATTTTTTCAAACAGTTAATGTGAAAATCGAAAGATGAATAACAATGAGATAGAATTGCCAGGGTTAGACTAAGCTAATCCTCCCTTGATTGTTATGAAATGATAACTAACACAGTTCCTAATTCTATTATGACAATCAAGTCTTTTCTGAGATACTCAAGCCTAATTCCTTAGGTGCATTGAGCCTAAAACCCCAAGTTAAACCCTAATTCCTTAGGTGGATTAACCTGAGATTTTGCATTAAGTAAAGACTTATACGATTGCAAGCACCTCAAGACCTATCCCTAGGCTCATGAACTACTTGGCATTTGATTCATGAGCAAGCTCTAACACCAACCTTCCAGTTATCTATTAAAGCAACTAATCATTCCTAGGGTGATCAGGCCTAAGAAAGCATTAAGCATGGAATCAAACACTCATAAAGAACAAGGAAACTGCATTATAATCAAGTCATTTTACAACCAAGTTCAGATAGCAATAGTCTAACCCCAACAAAGGGGAGTTTAGCTACACATAATTGAAAACAAAACAAAAGAAAGAATTACAGAGATGAACAAAGGAGAGAGCTCCATGGAATGATGCACACCAGCCACAGCAGCAGAGGATTTGTCTTTAGGGTTTTCTCAATGCCTTTTCTTCTGTTCTGCTCAGTTATTTTATTACTCGTGGCCGGTCACGGCCGTGATAGCCATCACGGCCAGGCCGTGACGGGTTCTGTCTCTTCCAGTTCTGGCCAACTTACTCTCTCGCGAGGCGAGCCATTTCTTCGCGACGCGAGCCCACTTTTGATGCCCGTGATCTCTGTCACGGCCAGACCGTGATCGTCTCTGACTTTTGGAGGTTTCTGGGTCACGGTCGTGATGTACATCACGGCTAGGCCGTGATCGTCTCTGACTTTTGGTGGTTTTGGCACAATCACTCTCTCGCGAGGCGAGCTATCATTCGCATCGCGAACCAACTTTTCATGCCCTTGATCTCTATCACGGCCAAGCCGTGATCGTCTCTGACTTTTGGTGGTTTTGGGTCACGGCCGTGATAGCCGTCACGGCCAGGCCGTGACAGATTCTGACTTTTGGTCCCCTTCTTCTTCAGTTTTCAGGCCTTCTCTTCATCTCAGCTTCCTCATGGCTAAAACTTGGGCATTTAATCAAAAATCCCTGCAAAACAACACACAATACCACCTTATCCGTTCCAAATGAAAAACTAAACAAAATCCAACTAAAATGGCCTAACTAAATGCAAATGCATGCAGAAATGTACATGGAAAATGAGGTGAAATCACACTCATCAAATCACCCCAAGCTTAAGATGTTGCTTGTCCTCAAGCAAAAACCAAGGCCATAAGATGAAAACAACCAGGACAATGATAGTGAACTAAGAATCCGAGTAAAATGATCCAAGCAACAGGCAGTCAATTATTTCAGCAAGAGACAATCAATTCAAGTCCAATTAGGGGCTTAGTTTCCCTAGACTCACATTCTCACTAATTCGGGCACTCTATCTCACTTGAAGCTCACCCCAAGCTTGTTCATTTGCTTGGCTCTCTTTCTTGCCTCACTCACTCAAGTGTTAAGGGAATATGACATTTCACTCCATTTTCCTCAAAGAATGATTCCTACCATAAGCTTGACTATCAACCAAATCTTCACTTTATTAATGAAAACATCTAAGAATCAAGAGGTCTTATTCTTTGGTTGTAATGGGGCCATGGGATCAATTTTCAGGTGGGAATTTCAAGAACAGGAAATTTCAAAAGGCTATACAAACAATCAAGCATTGCAAGGCACGACCTTCTAAAATACCTTTCTTTGGGTTTCAGTTTACTCTTCCACCATTCTTTCATTTTTATTTTTTTTTTATTTTTTTTCTTTTTACTTCTCATTCCTTTTTTTGTCATCCCCTTCCCCATTTTTATTTCTTTTTCTCTTCTTTTTTTTTTCTTCTTTTGTTTGGAGAAGGGGAGATTTTGCAATTCAAGAGAAGTAAAATTTTATTTTATTTTATTTTATTTTATTTTATTTTTTTCAGATTCAATTTTTTTTTTCTTTTCATCATCCCAAACTTTCAACTACATTTTCCAACCCATTTTTGCACAGTACTTTAGAAGGTCCCTCATAAGCCTATTTAACAAAACATTTCAGGGAACCAAGAAAAGCATGTTATTCATTCAGGCTCAACATTGGGCAACTAAGGGTAGCATTTACACATTCAAAGCTCAGAAGGCCGGAAAAAATACCTATTGCCTCAATCATTTTAAAAAATGTTTCCAAAAATTTTCAAGTTTCGAAATGGTTTCAAGTCAAATTCTAGAGAAAAACAATCCAAGAGGAAAACACTCTACACAAAGAACGGGGGCAGATTTAGTGAGTACCCCCTAATGGCTCAAAAGCTCACATTTATCAGTTCAAGAACCAGTGAGAACACAAATCCATAGAAACACATGCTAATCATCAACTATCCAAGAACATCTCAAGCATATTTAATGAAGTCATATCACAAGAATAGAAAATCAGGGTCCAAAAATTCACTATCACAGAAAAATTGGCACTTAGCTCTGACAATCATAAGCTCAATCTAAGCAGGGGTAACCGAATCATGCGATCATGCAAACTTAAGCCTATATGAATGCAATATTTACAATGCAAGCAAAAAGACTACCCCTACCCCTACCCCAAGCTTAAAGACTTACATTGTCCTCAATGTAAATAATTAAGTTTAGAGAGGGGAGAAAACTGGAACAACTCACAAGGTGGTAGTGGTGCTGAATCACATGCTTTCTGGTTTTGTTTCCTCCTGCCCTTCTTCTCCTCCTTCCTTCAACATCTGAAATCACTCAACAAACTATTAACAAACCTCTTGAGCTTCTCAAATTATTCAAGAGGGGAAATCAAAAACAAAAGAGAAGATGAAAATAAAAAATAAAAAATGGGTTGCCTCCCAATAAGCGCTTCTTTAACGTCACTAGCTTGACGGATGATTTCTAAGATGGTGCCTCAAGAGGGATGGAGACTGCCTGACGATTAAAATCTCCTCCAAGGTAGTGCTTGAGCCTGTGCCCATTGACAGTGAAAGTATTTCCGATGATGGATTTTCCAATTCAACCTGAACCAAACGGAGAAACCGACTTGACATAGAATGGGCCCGACCATCTTGATCTCAATTTGCCGGGAAAAACTTGAGTCTTGAGTTGAACAACAAAAACTGAGTGGCCTTCTTCAAATTGTTTGGGAAGAATGTACTTATCGTGCCAGAACTTGGTTCTTTCCTTGTATATCCTGGCACTCTCATAAGCCAAGAGTCGGAACTCATCCAACTCATTCAATTGAAGCATCCTCTTATCCATGGCCAGCCTTGTATCAAAGTTTAGGGCCTTAACTGCCCAAAAAGCACGGTGTTGTAGCTCTACCGGAAGGTGACATGATTTCCCGAACACTAATTGGTAAGGTGACATACCAATAGGTGTCTTATAAGCAGTCCGATAGGCCCAAAGTGCATCATCCACTTTCTTCGCCCAATCCTTCCTTGCATTGTTCACAGTTTTTTCCAAAATCCTCTTCAACTCCCGGTTGGACAATTCCACTTGCCCACTGGTCTGGGGATGGTATGGTGTGGTAACTTTGTGGTTCACCCCAAACTTGGCAAGCACTGTATTGAACTCTTTATTGCAAAAGTGGGTACCCCCATCACTAATGATAGCCCTAGGGGTCCCAAACCGGGTAAAAATATTCTTCCTCACAAAACTGATCACAGTTCTTGCATCATCTTTCAGAGTTGGCACGGCTTCCACCCACTTGCTCACATAATCAACTGCCACCAGAATGTACTTGTTGTTGTAAGATGACGGGAAAGGGCCCATGAAGTCAATCCCCCATACGTCAAAGAGCTCCACCTCAAGTATACCTTTCAAGGGCATCTCATTTCTCTTAGAAACACTACCGGTCCTCTGACATTTATCACAATTCATCACCCAAGTTCGGGAGTCCTTGAAAATAGTAGGCCAAAACAGCCCGCTTTGCAAAATCTTCATGGCGGTCCTCTCACCACCAAAGTGTCCTCCATAGGGTGAGTTGTGGCAGTGGTTCAACACCCCATTAATTTCTTCTTCCGATATGCACCTCCTCAGAATTCCATCTGAACCTCTTTTGAAAAGATACGGCTCATCCCAAATATAGAACTTGGCATCATGAATGAACTTCTTCCTCTGTTGCGCATTGAAGTCCTTAGGAATCTTTTTGGCTGCCTTGTAATTTGCAATATCCGCGAACCAAGGTGCCACTTGCACCACAAACAACTGTTCATCTGGGAATTCCTCTTGAATTGGCAACTTTGCTTCTGCTTGGACATCTGCTTGTGGAAGCCTGGACAAATGGTCGGCTACCACATTCTCCACTCCTTTCTTGTCCTTTATTTCCAAATCAAACTCTTGGAGTAGTAGTATCCACCTAATAAGCCTTGGCTTAGCATCCTGTTTAGTCATAAGATATCTCAAAGCAAAATGATCAGTGTAGACAGTAGTTTTACAACCAATCAAGTAGGATCTAAATTTATCAAAAGCAAATACCACAGCAAGTAATTCTTTTTCAGTCGTAGTGTAATTCAATTGGGCATCATTAAGCACACGACTGGCATAGTAAATGACATGCAACACTTTGTTCTTTCTTTGGCCCAAAATGGCTCCCACCGCATAGTCACTTGCATCACACATTAGCTCAAAAGGTAAACTCCAATCTGGAGGTGCAATGACCGGTGCGGTGGTGAGTTTTTCTTTCAAAATTTTGAAGGCATGCATGCAATCATCATCAAATATAAAAGGAGTATCAGCTACCAAAAGCTTGCATAAGGGTTTCACAATTTTTGAAAAATCTTTTATGAACCTTCTATAAAAACCCGCATGCCCTAGGAAGCTTCTAACACCTTTCACATTTAAGGGAGGAGGAAGTTTTTCAATCACTTCAATTTTGGCTCTATCAACCTCCATCCCCCGTGATGAAATTTTGTGCCCAAGAACTATACCCTCCCTAACCATGAAATGGCATTTTTCCCAATTTAAAACGAGGTTAGTTTCTTGGCACCTTTTTAGGACACAGGCAAGATTATTCAAACAGTTATCAAAAGAATCACCAAATATAGAAAAATCGTCCATAAATACCTCAATAAATTTCTTATTCATATCAGAAAATATGGATAGCATGCACCTTTGAAAAGTGGCGGGTGCATTGCACAACCCGAAAGGCATTCTCCTGTATGCATAGACTCCATAAGGGCAGGTGAAAGCGGTCTTCTCTTGGTCCTCTGGGTCAACCACAATCTGGTTATACCCGGAGTATCCATCAAGGAAACAATAGAAAGCATGGCCCGCCAACCTCTCTAGCATCTGATCAATGAAGGGTAATGGAAAGTGGTCTTTTCTAGTGGCCTCATTCAGTCTTCTGTAATCAATGCATACCCTCCATCCAGACACGGTCCTAGAGGGAATAAGTTCATTCTTTTCATTCGCTACCACTGTCATCCCCCCTTTCTTCGGCACAACTTGGACCGGACTCACCCAAGGACTATCGGAGATGGGATAGATAATGCCCGCATCCAACAACTTCACAATCTCCTTCCTCACAACTTCTTTCATATTCGGGTTGAGTCTTCTTTGCGGTTGCCTAACCGGCTTGAATTTTTCCTCCACCCGGATTTTGTGCATGCAAAAGGAGGGGCTTATCCCTTTTAAATCGGACATAGACCATCCGATTGTAGATTTGTGCTCCCTAAGCACCCTCAACAGCTTCTCTTCTTCCAAGGAATTCAACCCACTACTGATGATAACTGGGAATGAAGAGTTCATCCCAAGGAAAGCATAACGGAGATGGGATGGCAATTCTTTCAACTCTAGCACCGGTGGGTCACCCTTGTCTTCAATTCTCACATCTTCCACCACTTTGTCTTCATCAGTATTCACAACCAGACAAGCCTCCAGAGACTTAATCATGAGATCAACTTCTTCTGCACATACTTCTTCTCCTACATCCTCTACCATTAGAGCTGCTTCTAATGAATCTTCAAACTTATGGTGCAAACTCTTGTCAGATAATGAATCAATGAGGTCTACTATCATGCATGTGTCCTTGTCGCTTGGGTGTTTCATCGCTTCAAACACATTAAAGGTGACCTTTTCGTCTTGTACCCGAAGCACCAATTCCCCTTGATTGACATCGATCAAGGCTCTACCTGTTGCTAGGAATGGTCTCCCAAGAATCAGAGGAGTATCACCATCTTCAGCCATATCTAACACCACAAAATCTGCTGGAAAAATGAACTTATCTACCTTCACCAACAAATCCTCCACAACACCATAGGGATATGTAATTGAGCGGTCTGCCAGTTGAAGAGAAATCCCTGTTGGTTTTACCTCACCAATCCCCAGCTTCTTGAAAATGGAGAGCGGCATCAGATTAATACTTGCCCCTAAATCGCACAATGCTCTCCCTATGTTCAGATGACCGATAGTGCATGGGATAGTGAAACTGCCGGGTCCTTCATTTTTCTTGCAGACTTCCTTTGAAGTATAGCGCTGCACTCTTTAGTAAGCATAAACTGTCTCCTCCTTCCACCTTCTTTTGTTTGTAAGGATCTCCTTCATGAATTTTGCGTAGGAAGGCATCTCTTGTAGAGCTTCAAAGAAACGGGATGTTTATTTGTAGCTTTTTGAATACATCCAGGAACTTAGAAAACTGCTGATCTTTTGCCTCTTTCTTCAACCGTTGGGGGTACGGGATTCTCGAAATATGGGGGCAGCTCCTTGGGATTATCAACCTCTTCCAGAATCTGTCTTCTAGTCTTCTTCTTCGCAAATTCTTCATCAACCAATTTCTCCCTCTGCGGTTCTTGACTTCTACATCAATAGGGATAGAGGTAGTACCTTGGGAAGTTCCGGGTTCTTCATTGTTTACCTCTTCAAACTGCCCCTTATCAATTCCAGCATCACTTGTCTTCTCTTCCTTCTCTTTTTCTTGTGGATTTAACACTCTCCCACTTCTTGTAACAATGGCCTTACAATATTCCCTTGGGTTCTTCTCAGTATCCCCAGGCAATTGTCCTTGAGGTCTCTCTCGCCATCTGCCTTGCTAGTTGGCCCATTTGATGCTCCAAGTTCTTGATTGAGGCATTCTGATTCTTTATAGTCTCTTGAGTAGCTTGCATGAACTGGCCTAGAAGGTTCTCCAATTTGCTTGAACTCTCTTGAGGAGGCTTTGCTTGAGTATTTGAACTTTGCCCTTGTCTCCAACTAAAGTTAGGATGATTGCGCCACCCCGGATTGTAGGTGTTGGAGTAGGGATCATTTCTAGGCCCTTGGTTGCCCATATAATTTACCTCTTCTTGTCCCGAGCT
The DNA here is from genome assembly GCA_030762895.1 of Sophora flavescens. Classification (NCBI taxonomy): domain Eukaryota; kingdom Viridiplantae; phylum Streptophyta; class Magnoliopsida; order Fabales; family Fabaceae; genus Sophora; species Sophora flavescens. The sequence continues at coordinate 118,072,239 of CM061069.1, forward strand.
TCCAACCACATTGATCTCACAGTTTCCATTTGCATGGTTGCCTCCACAGAAATCGCACACTGAGGCACCTTGAACTTGAACAGCTTGCAGTTGAGAATTCTGCAGTTGAACCGACCCCAATTGCTTGGTAAGAATAGCCATTTGTGCCTTGAGAGCGCCAATCTCATCCAGCTCTAGAACACCTCTATTGACCATTGACCGAGAACTAGGCATTTGATAGTCATTGTTAGCCATGTTCTCAATCAAGTCCTTTGCTTCTTCCGGTGTCTTCTGACTCAATGTCCCTCCTGCAGCCGCTTCAATCATACTTCTTGAATTCCTGTTGAGCCCATTAACAAATGTTGCAACCTGCTGCCATGTCTCTAGTTCATGATTTGGACAAGCTGTGAGTAAGGACTTGAACCTCTCCCAGGCTTCATATAGTGACTCACCATCCTCTCGTGCAAAGGCATTGATCTCTGATCTCAGCTTAATCATTCTTGATGGAGGGAAGAATCGAGATAAAAACTTGCTGACCAAGTCGTTCCAGGTGATGATGCTTCCATGAGGATGAGATTGAAGCCATGCCTTAGCTCTATCCCTCAAAGAGAAAGGGAAAAGCCTTAACCGAATGGCCTCATCGGAAGCTCCATTTAACTTGATGGTGTCACACAGCTCAATGAAGGTACCAATGTGAGCATGAGGATCTTCACTCTCCAACCCTCCAAATTGGTTTTCTTTGCACAAGGTGGAGAAGTGATGCCTTGATTTCGAAATTATTGCAAGCCACTGCGGGTCTCACAATCGGAGTTCCACATCTATCAACTCTAGGGGAAGTGTAGTCCCCCATTGTTCTCCTTGGTGCATTCTCTTCTCGCCATGGTGACGTTTGCTACTTCAATTTGTGGTTCTTGCACACTGGGTAACTCAACTTGCTGCTCTTGTCTACTAGAAGATGCTCTTTCTCTGTTCTGTCTTGCCTTGGTTTTCTTTCTATTCCTTCTGCAGAGTCTCTCGATCTCAGGTTCGAATTGGAGTTCACCTGGGTCGATTGTACCTCGCATACACTGAACAAACGGAGTAGCACAGAACAAACAGAAAAAACAGCACTTGCAGAAATTTACAGCAGCGAAACAGAAAACAAGAAAGAAAAACACAGTAGGAAAACAGTAAAAAAAATGCCTAAATTAGGAGTCCCCTTTGGTACTCGTGATATTGGCACACCGATCCCCGGCAACGGCGCCAAAAACTTGACACGGACTCGGCAAGTGTACCGGTTCGTTGCAAGTAATAAAACGGTAAGACCGGATATCGTTCTCAGGGATCGTGGACAATTACCACTTCGCAAATTTGACTACTATCTAGGTGATCGAATTTTTTGAGTGAAGGTTGTTCTAACATCTAACAAGCAAACAAGAAGAAAATGTTTTTGTTCTTTTTGGATTTTTTCAAACAGTTAATGTGAAAATCGAAAGATGAATAACAATGAGATAGAATTGCCAGGGTTAGACTAAGCTAATCCTCCCTTGATTGTTATGAAATGATAACTAACACAGTTCCTAATTCTATTATGACAATCAAGTCTTTTCTGAGATACTCAAGCCTAATTCCTTAGGTGCATTGAGCCTAAAACCCCAAGTTAAACCCTAATTCCTTAGGTGGATTAACCTGAGATTTTACATTAAGTAAAGACTTATACGATTGCAAGCACCTCAAGACCTATCCCTAGGCTCATGAACTACTTGGCATTTGATTCATGAGCAAGCTCTAACACCAACCTTCCAGTTATCTATTAAAGCAACTAATCATTCCTAGGGTGATCAGGCCTAAGAAAGCATTAAGCATGGAATCAAACACTCATAAAGAACAAGGAAACTGCATTATAATCAAGTCATTTTACAACCAAGTTCAGATAGCAATAGTCTAACCCCAACAAAGGGGAGTTTAGCTACACATAATTGAAAACAAAACAAAAGAAAGAATTACAGAGATGAACAAAGGAGAGAGCTCCATGGAATGATGCACACCAGCCACAGCAGCAGAGGATTTGTCTTTAGGGTTTTCTCAATGCTTTTTCTTCTGTTCTGCTCAGTTATTTTATTACTCGTGGCCGGTCACGGCCGTGATAGCCATCACGGCCAGGCCGTGACGGGTTCTGTCTCTTCCAGTTCTGGCCAACTTACTCTTTCGCGAGGCGAGCCATTTCTTCGCGACGCGAGCCCACTTTTGATGCCCGTGATCTCTGTCACGGCCAGGCCGTGATCGTCTCTGACTTTTGGAGGTTTCTGGGTCACGGCCGTGATGTACATCACGGCTAGGCCGTGATCGTCTCTGACTTTTGGTGGTTTTGGCACAATCACTCTCTCGCGAGGCGAGCTATCATTCGCGTCGCGAACCAACTTTTCACGCCCTTGATCTCTATCACGGCCAAGCCGTGATCGTCTCTGACTTTTGGTGGTTTTGGGTCACGGCCGTGATAGCCGTCACGGCCAGGCCGTGACAGATTCTGACTTTTGGTCCCCTTCTTCTTCAGTTTTCAGGCCTTCTCTTCATCTCAGCTTCCTCATGGCTAAAACTTGGGCATTTAATCAAAAATCCCTGCAAAACAACACACAATACCACCTTATCCGTTCCAAATGAAAAACTAAACAAAATCCAACTAAAATGGCCTAACTAAATGCAAATGCATGCAGAAATGTACATGGAAAATGAGGTGAAATCACACTCATCAGGTGCCTTTTACCTTAGTTTTGATTTCCAATAAATGATGTTATTTTCAAATAACCCAATCTTTTAATGCTTTATATGTATGCGGGGTATAGGGTGTCGCACATCTAGATGTTACACGACCAGTTTTTCCACAAACTTTACAGTAAGTGTTGGACGAGCTTGATTTTGTTTTAGTATGCTGTTTTTGAGTTTTAGGAACTCCATGGTGTGCATGAGATTTTGATAGATGCTTCATGTTTCTCTTTGTCATAGCCTAAGCCAGAGTTATAATGAGATGACCTAGAGTACCTCAGTATCAAGCTCAACTTTTCTAAGCCACCTACAAATTTAGACAGGGTGTCTATTAGATATGTCATATCTTGCTTCAATTTTGCAATTTCACAAGAGACGTCATGCTCAACTTTGAGTTTGTCAGTTAGACCGACATTCTCTGAATCAAGCATCTTGTTTTTATTTACAAGAGCTTGTTTTTTCATACATACTTTATCATACTCCTTAGTCAACTTAGAAAAATTCTTTTTGAGATTTTTATATTCATGAGTTGGAATGGACGAGTTGTGTAGTAACTCATCAAAAGCTTCTTGTAAGGAAAATGAGTCAGATTCCATTACCTCAACATCAGTGTATTCACTTTCTGAAGAAGTGCCAGCCATGAGTCAGATATTTGCCTCTTCCTCAGCTTCATCTTCTTCTTCAGATGATGATAGATCAATATCCTCCCAAGTATCCATTAGACCTTTCTTCTTTTTGAAGAACTTCCTTTTGTCCTTCAGTTCTGGGCAGTCAGCTTTGAAATGACCAGGCTTTTTGAACTCAAAGCACAGAGGTGGACCTTTTTCCTTGGAGTTTGATTTTTCTTTGGGAAACTTTTTGTTGAATTTCTTCCTTCTGAAACCACCTTTCTTTCTCCATATATGTTGAATCTTTCTGAAGATGAAAGACAGTTCATCCTCATCAGATCTTTCATCACTATCAGAAGGGCCTGCTTCATCTGAGGATTCCTCAGTTTTGAGAGCTTTGGATGAGCTAGCCTTCTTTGCCTTTAGAGCAATAGACTTTCTTTTTCTGGTACTCTCTTCTTCATTGAGTTCAAGCTCATGGACTTTGAGAGATCCAAAAAGCTCTTCTAGAGTGAGAGTATTGAGGTTCTTTGCCTCCTGAATAGCAGTGACCTTAGGTCTCCATTGTTTATGTAGGCTCCTCAAGATTTTTCTGACATGATATCTATTATCATAGGTCTTTCCAAGAAACCTAAGAATGTTAGTGATAGTTTGGAAAAGGGTTAGAGTATCCCATATTTTCTTAGCTGTGTTACAACTATGGACTTTATCATGTTCAGATCTGGTGATAGCACACATCAGGTAGTGCTTATCTTTTAGATTGAGTTGATGTTGAGTCTTCTGCTCTGGAGTCCATTGAGCTCTAGGAATAGCAGCTCCAACATCAACTCTTGGCTCAGTATAGTCAGTTTCAATCAGCTCCCAGATATCCACATTTTGTGCATCAAGAAAAGTCATCATTCTCTTTTTCCAGTAGTCATAATCACTACCATCAAAGAGTGGAGGTCTATTGATACGTTGTCCTTCTGTATCCATGCTTGCTGGATTGTATTTGCTCAGCACTTGTTAGATGCTCAACCCTTTTGAGGCTGAGCTTTGATACCAACTGAAGTTGACACGGGGAAACACAAGAAAGGCGGTTGAATTGTGTTTCTTAACAATTTTTCGAAAAAGCCTTTTCTGAAAATCTTTTTGCAAGCAAGTCAAGATAAATACACACAAATAAAATAACCTTTCTAAGAGTTAACAAACTCAGATCCAAATCCCCACAGTTAGTATAAGCACAGATTGTAAAAGATAAGGATAGAGGATTCACACAGTTGATTTATCTTGGTTCACTCTCTCACAACCAAGAGCTACGTCAAGTCCCTTATACCTGAAGGTTTTTCTCCACTATAATCAAATAACTTTACAAGTATTCAACATCTCTTCAGGCTTACAAGTATTCTTTCTCTACCAAGCCTCTTCAGGATCTAACTCTAACAAAGATTTACAGAATGATCTTACAAGCTCACTATCTGTGAGAGTATGAAAGTTTAAGATTAGTTGTGATTATAAATGGATTTGTTCAATAGAACTTTCAGCGAGGTTTTTGGTAATTTGATTTCATAGCTTCTATATTTATTCACTGGGGATCGTCCAGTATTTATAGATGAAGAGCTTCTTTTCCTTGATATTCTTCAACGGTCTTCAAATTGTATACGTTTAGACATAGCATTAAATGCTAGGATCCGTTGAGACTGATAACTTGATATACTTTCTGGAGAAGTGCTCTTGGTTATCAGAAGAAAGCTCAAAGTAGTGCTGTCATTTCCCTGTTGTATTGAAGGTTGCTTTCTGACTTTCCTTCTTCGTACTTGGTTTAACTTTACAGCCATATAGGTGTCAGAGTACAAATGTTTGTGTTCTCGATGGTAATATGCTTCTAATCTCAAGAAACAAAGATTTAAACATTTGAAGTAGAACGGGAAATAGACACAAATTCCTTTGTATTAAATAAACAGCCATTTGAAATAAATTCACTTTGACTAGACGGGTTCAGTTTTAGTGACCAGTGGACGCACATGTCTTTGGACGCGCGATTTTAACTAAGTAAGAGAACATGGTCATCTACTGATGTTGCATCTAGTTAACTTCTCGTCTAGAGCAAAGTCTTTGGACTTTGTGTTTTACTGAGAGTTATTAATTTGCTCGTCTACTACTTATATTACACATAGACTTAGACACTCGTCTAGTGTTATTTAACTTAGACAATTTTAATACCTCGTTTAGCGATAACTTTGGAGACTCAGAATTTCCATAAGATTGAAAGCTCGTCTAGAGGGTTAAAACTTGAACTCGATATTGTTTCTTTGCAAACCAAGAAACTGAAACTAATTTTACCTTGTCTAGCAACACTTGAGCAATCTGCAAGCTAGAACAAATAAGTTAGATCTCAAGCATATCTTTGCCATACAAATTTAACCTTTTTGTTAACATCAAAACTTAAGAGATTATGAAGCCAAAACCACTTTGGTTCCAACAATTTATACTGGTTAACGCCATACCTTGGGATATGTCCAATGCTTGGTTTCACCAAGTGTTACACTATAACTGATCAGGTTACAGACAGGTATTGTTTGCACACCTAGCATCCTCAGGCTCAACTAACAAGTATTGTTTGCACACCTAGCCTCTTCAGGCTCCTTACAAGTATTCTTTCAGCAAGCCTCTTTAGGCTCTACAGGGAGTAAGAATTAAATGAAGCGACAAATTCAAGGTTTACAAATTTGCAAGTCAACCGAAGAACGCTCAATGAATGAATAAGATTTAAGATTGGTGTGTCTGCAATAATAACTTCGCAATAAATACAAATGATTGAGAAGAGAAGTATTCTCAGAGAGAAGAACTTAGAGAACTTTGAATGTGAAGAGAGTATTGAATGCTTGAATAATTAAGTTCTGGTCTATATTTTCAGGTAGTCTTCAAAGTATTCCTTTTATACTTATCAGCAATAAATCTGTTGGAGATTAATATAATTTTTTGTTCTTCATTCATTAATGTCAAAGAGCCGTTCTGAATCTCCATTTAATGTTTATGATCGTTGGAGAGCTTCAAGACAAGTTGAACATATTTCTTGGCATAGCTTTATCAGAGTGCAGCATGATTCAGAGCAGTTGCAGTTTCTTTTCTGACTTGGGTAGCATGACTTTCCTTATTTGTGCAACACGGGTCTGTGACCGCGTAAAGATCTCTTAGCTTGTTACAACAAAAAGAATTTCTAGCATGACTTCGTACTTTATGCTTCCAAATCCATATTATTTAATTTGAAAATGCTAAGGAATAAACTTGACTTTCGAATGAGAGTATCGTGAAACACTTTTAGTCATTTTGCAGGGTTAAACACATTTTCCTAGCTTGTTGCAACTGGATCTAAAGTTAGGCACATTTTATAAGTAAACACAGACGCATCTTTCAGACACGTTATTCTACCAGAATGCTTTTGTCTTATGATCTGCAAATTTAATACACACATTATCAGATTTCAAATGATTCAATTAAAATTATTCTTTGTTTGGATTCATCAAAATTAGAGATGTAAAAAACTTAGACTTTAACATAATCTAATATAGAACTTTTTTCAGCCGTTATATCTGCTTTATCTTCCAACCGTATATCCATATTTCTTTTAAAAAAAATACAAAATACAAATATAACAAACCTTATCAAAATTTAAATACCAACGGAGGTTGGCACTAGGGATAGCAATTTGGACCCTACCTTATGGGTACCCGTAAAAAATATCCACATTGGGTAGGGTAATTACCCGCTCTTTGGGATGGGCTCGGGTATGGGTAATTAACCGCAAACAAGAGAGAGTATGGGTGCGGGTACGGGTACTCTGATACCCACCCCGCACCCGCATATATATAAGAGCCGTGCTAATTGAACACACGGCTCCAACATCAATACGCAACATCATGTTACAGTAGCGCACTGTAAAGCTACTGTAGCGTCACTTTTTTTTTAATTTAAATTTTGACTTTTTTAAAAAAATAAAAGTTTTATTTCTCAAAAAAACTCATTCACCAGATATTTACACATACTTAATCAAAAATTTATTTATAAAAAAAAAACACATTCACCAGATAATGAACTAAATTCACCAGATATTTATACCTGATTCACCATATATTTACACATACTTAACCAAAAAATTTATTTCTCAAAAAAACCTATTCACCAGATAATAAACTGAATTCACCAGATATTTATACCTGATTCACCATATATTTGCACATATTTAACCAAAAAAATTATTTCTCAAAAAAACCCATTCACCAGATAATGAACTGAATTCACCAGATATTTGTACCCGATTCACCAGATATTTACACATACTTAACCAAAAAAATTATTTATAAAAAAAAATTTAATTTTTTTTTAAAAAAAAAGACATGCTACAGTACCGCACAATACAGTTATAGTACCGCATAGTGTGGTACATATGATGTCACCGTATCTGGTGTCGGGAAAGTGTGTCAAATTAGCATTATTATAAATATAATCGGTCTTCCATTTTGTCAAGCTACATTTCTTTCCTGGTGGCTGGTTTTACTCTTGGTTTTATTGTGGTTTCTCAGGTTGGTGCATTATTTTTGTTGCTGAAAATTGTTCCAGTTTGTAACTAAAAGTGCTTGGTTCGGTTCTTTCAATGTTGGGGCTGCTGGTGTGAGAATCATGTACCTTCAATTTGTTGGACATATTCACATAATGGGGCAGCAACCTCATGCTTATACTGTTTTCTTGGGCGGGTTCTCTTGGTTTTTTGGTAGGTTTGTGTAATATGCATACATATGCATATACTCGTCTTGTATTCCAATTACATTGGTCTTGTTATAAATGGGTTGAGTATCCCTTATATTCATTATTCAATACAACTCTTTTCTTATAAAAAAATAGATATAATTATAATTATATATAATTTATTTATTTACAAATTCACGAATTTATTGTTTTGGATGTTTATTGTGATTTTATTCGTTTCGGATGTTTTAGATGTTTTTATATATAATTATATTTATTTACTTATTTATTTATATTAGTATATATAATTATATTAGTATTTATAATTAGAAATAAATTATTTATTTATAAGTTCATGAATTTATTGTTTTGGATGTTTATTGTGATATTTACTCGTTTCAGATGTTTTTATTTAGTATAATACTTTGGTTTGTAATGATTCATGAGTATATTTGAAAGATCTTTGGATGATTTTCAATTGAGTTATAATGTTCTTTATGTTATTTATTGTTTTTTCTTAGCTAAAGTGAGGGTAACGGGTGCGGGTTTGGGTACTTAGGTATGCAGATGGTACGGGTAAGGGTACTAAAGTTGCTACCCACGCTAGTATGGGTCCGGGTACGGGTAAGATTTTCAAACGCGGGTACGGGGACGGATACTATAGTACCCTACCCATTGCCATCCCTAGTTAGCACATGTGGTGGTGGACTTGTGTCCCTTAACAAAGTGCTCAGGTTCGAATTACAGCTCTTGTATATGGAGTCGAATTTCCGCTGGAAGGGGTTTTCCCACCTTTTGGTGTCATTCACTCCCCAAAAGAGATTAGTCCCCACTTCCGGCGAGATACTCCTGGTCGAGGACAAAAAAAAAATCAAAATTTAAATATGAAGATAATAATTATCATCATAATAGATAATAGATAATGAACCAATAGGAAAAGAAATTGTAACACAATCAAACTTGTTTACGTTGACTTACAAAATACACACACCCACTTCATAGAGAGCTGCAGTTCTCGCCATTAAATATTTGCCTATGTTTTGGCCTATGGGGTGTTAACTGGCAAAAATTACATTATTTATTGTGTTATGTTTGTTGATTTACATCAGTGAAATAGCACAAAAGTGAAGCAGCGAGGCCATGGCTTCCAAAATTCTCAAAATCTAGGCGTGCCTTCTACTGTGGAATAATGAGTTAAATGGTCCACCAATGATCTACCATTTTAACCGGATATAACAGGTAACTACGAGTGAATAGTTTACATTGTGCTTTATAGTGTTTCGGCGACCATCAGTTACCGGTGCCACATGTGCAGAACAATCAGTAGGTAAAATCCAATATGGTCAAAAAACAACCCTGAGGGCACACAAGGTATCTAGTAAGGTGGCGTTTGGAAGAGTTTATTTAAGCTCCTTTTGACTTATCTGATGACATAAGCTCTTATACAGTGTGTTTGACAGAGCTTATAAAAATAACTTATGCCATCCTATAAGGAGTTTTTGACTTATTTTCACAAGTCACTGGGAGAAGCTTATGGAATTATCATAAGAGCTTATGCACTAAACACCCTCTCCGTGTTTTTCACTATTCGAATCCTCTCATGCCCCTTTCTTTCTTTTTTCTTTCTTTAAGCGCTTATGACATAAGCTCTCATGCGATAAGGTGTTACGTGATAAGCTCTTAATTAAGTTGTCTATCCAAACACACGCTAAATCTGTTATTAGCTACCTAATGAATCTGTTACCTAATTACTTTATTTATACATTATGCTTTACAATTCCAAATAGCCATGACAAAATGTTTAGCATTCATTAAATCAAACCAATGGCGGTATAAGTAGTTGCATGGCATCAGAACAAACTGTTGTTTGGTCACTAAGCAAAACACATAAGCGGAATACCATATTACCAGATCCATATACAAAGTAAAACAGAAAAACCAATACCAAAAGGTGTTCCTGAACATATACGGCCAAAAACACTCCCCCTCACTAACTACTAAAATAGCAAAAAAAAAAAAAAAAAAAAAAAAAAAAAAAAAACTCCATGGTTCTCCAACAGCATACGCTTCTAAAACCCAAGTTAACCCATAGCCATTTGTCCTCTTGTTCCTCTTCCTCCGCATCTTTAGGCTCCTCCTCAGCCTCATCTTGTTCTGGAATATTGCCACCAGGGTTAGTTGGAAGGTCTTCAAAATTAAACATTTGCATTACTTGTTCGTTTGGCAAGGAAAATTCTCCTAGAGCAACCCTATGTAAGGATAGAAAAATCATATTAACCCCTTCTGTTTGGATGGATATTACTGGATTGAAGAATGAAGGGGAGAAGTTAGATCTCACCAGTCAATATGCATTGGATAGGTATGTTGTTCCGTCGCTCAATATTACTGTTGTTATTGTCGCTCAATGGTAACCTCAAGCATTTCGTCGCTCAATATCACCGTTGTCACATGTTTTATTTTGACACTTCCAACCCCTCATCTTGGTGCGTCATGACGCTCGACTTTACCATGAACCCGCACCGACCACATTGCAAAATCGAACAATTCTATTGTGACCGGCAAACCGGATTGAACTCCATCATCTAATATAAAATACATGTATGTAATTATGCAAACAGGTGGTTCACCCATGAACCACCTATATGCTTATCCACCCTAGACGGCACCCAAAATCAGAGCTAAATGAAGTGCTCCGATGAAATTCATATGGACTACAGATGCATGAGACAGATTACGGAATCATTGAGGAACAAAAATGTGACAGTGGAAAAAACATTGTTGCAAGGTTATGGAGATGATCCATGCGAAAAGTTCTCTTTTGGGGTATAGATGAGGATTGTGTTAGTGTTTGCGCCTTCATGGAGCCCCTCTAGGTTCCTTTTCAAGAATCATTGCTAGACTTTCACTATATTTTGTATTAATATTTCATCTTGCTATTCAGCTTTACAAAGTAATTTTATTTTCACATTCTGTGTAATTTTTTTATAAGACATTCTAGAGCTGTCAATATGGGTTAGAACCCATGAGCCAACCCGGCTCACCAACGGGTTGGTTTGAAAAAATATGGCTCATTTTTACCTTGAGTCACTTTGGCCCGGGTCACTTAACTCACAGGTTGGGTGGGTTCAACCCGGGTTAGTTCACGGGTTCCAACCTTAAAAAAAAAATACAACCCAATGGCCAACCCAAAAATGTGTTACTGAACACTAATCTGATGAGTGTGATTTCACCTCATAATTCATTGACATTTTGCATGCATTTTCATATAGTTTAGGCTTATTTTATTTGATTATTTGTTAATTTTACCTTGGAACGAGTAAGGTGGTTTTGTGGTGCTTGTGTGCAGGGATCGAAGATTAAAATGCTCAGGATCAGTTGCGTTGGAGCTGACACAAAGATGGGAGCTCGGAAGACAAGAAAATGAGGCAAACAGAGCTGATCACGGCCTAGTCGTGATGACCATCACGGCCATGATCAAGTGAAGCTGAAAAGGAAGAATGGAAAAGTCAGAATCTGTCACGGCCAGACCGTGATGCCCATCACGGCCAGGGCGTGATGCCCATCACGGCCGTGACATGTCAACTGAGCCAGAACCCTTCAAGGCAAAATCTGTCACGGCCAGGCCGTGATACCCATCACGGCCGTGACATACCACTTAGTGAAGCAACGTTCAAGGTAGAAGCTGTCACGGTCAGGCCGTGATGGCCATCACGGCCGTGGCGCGCAATCCATGGATCTTCAACAACTGATTTGATCTGGTTTTTGTATTGGTTTAGGATTCAAATTGCCCAACCTTATAAATAGGACCTAGGGGCTCGAATCTGGGCACTTTTTGGGGGGACAACTTACCTTAGAAAAATTCAGGATTTCTTCTTCTCCTTCTTCTCCATCTCTTCTCCTCTTCTCTTAGGACCCTTTTTTTGTTCATGTTATTTTTAACGAAGCTTGCTACATCCATGGCAATGCTTGAGTAGTAGTCTTGTTTCTAGGAATTGGGGCTATGCCCAAGACTTGTTTATGGTGATGAATTGATTTTTGATTTCTTGTTAATTTCAATTTTTTGCTTCGATTAGATCCTTATTGTTTTAATTACTAGCGAATTTGGTGGCCACTTATTTGCGTGTCATAGATACACTAAGGACGAACTTAGCGATGAACTTGGGTATCGGATCTATAAGAATCGAACTTAGGACTTAAATCACGAGAGTTAGAAGCGGTCCTTCGAGGGTTCACGAATTGTCAAAAAACTCAAGGGGTTCGATTTAAATTCAATTACCACGAGAGTAGGGATTGATTTAATTGGGCACGGTTTTTGTAACCCGAGAGGGAACATCAACTAATTTAGGATAAATTCGCCTTCAAAGCAAATTTTGGTAATTAACAAGGAGAGTAGTCGATTCAGTAACATAAACAGTATTGTGGTACCCCAATTCCTGTGAATCCCTTTTGAATTTGAAAACCCCCAATTTGAATTGCTTTCCTATTTTGTTTAATTGCGATATTAAATTTGATTGTTACTTGATTCTTATTTCAAAAATCAAAACCTTTTCAAAATTCTTTTTTGTATACTGTCCAGTTTTATCGATTTAATAATTAGTTGTGGTTTGAGATCACGGTCCCTGTGGGATCGATCTTTTTATTACTTGGCAACAAATCCGGTACACTTGCCGGAATCCAGCACATCAAGTTTTTGGCGCCTCTGCCCGGGACTATGCTTTCTTGAATCTCAATTTAATTTTTAAATTGATTTTTCTGGACTTTTTCCTTTTATTTAATTTTCATATTTTTTTTTAAAAAATCTCTTTTTCTTCTTCTTTTTAGTATCTATCTCTCTCCTATAGGTGTTTTTCTCTTTTATGCAAAGATCCCTAAGTCTTGGAAACCTTATTGAAGTCGACCCCGAAATCGAAAGGACCTTTCATAGACGTATGCGACTACAACGAGAGAGGGAGAGGTTGATTCTCATTCCACTCATGGCGAATCTACCGGATAGAAAACCGCTGAAGGACTACGCAACCCCAAATGCTAGGGGTTTACGAACTGGGATTGCTAGGCCAGAAATCGAGGCGGAGAACTACGCCATACCGCCTATGCTAATTAGCATGATTAGGCAACATTAATTCGGAGGATTGCCCTCGGAGGACCCGACCGATCATGTGGAGACATTCCTGGAGTTCACCGATGCAATTAGGATTCATGGTGCCCCGATTGATGCTATACGCTTGAGGTTATTCCCCTCCTCTCTTACTGGAAAGGCAAAAGCTTGGCTGAAGCAAGTGCCCGCTAACACGTTGTCGACTTGGGAACAACTGGAGCATGCATTCTTGGAGAAATTCTTCCCTCCATCCAAGACGGCTTACCTACGAACCCAGATCACCGGCTTCTTCCAAAAGGACGGAGAATGCTTATCCGAAGCTTGGGATCGCTACAAGGGATTGCTGGAGTCTTGCCCACATCAAGGACTCAAAAGGTGGTTGTTAGTGCCTACCTTCTACAATGGGTTGGATTATTCATCAAAGGTGTCACTCGACTCCACAGCTGGTGGAGCCTTTATGAACAGACCTCTGACTGAAGCATTCAACATCATTGAAAACGTGACCACCAACTATCACCAATGGGGGTCTGACAGAGGTAATAACCCGAAAAAGCTTTTGGGGGGTAAGTTCGAAATGAATAGTACCGATCTGATTTTGTCTAAATTCGACTCACTAAATAAACGATTTGATAAGCTTGAGAAGGCTCATGTGAGTTCAATCAGTGCTACTAATGTTGTTTGTGAGATTTGTGGAATGCAGGGACATGACATAATGGAATGCCCACATGGTATCGCTCCCGAGTCCGGTGTTTCAGGGGAACAAGTGAACTCTTGTCACAATTTCTATGACACGAACCCAAAGCTACCAAATTATGCTCCCCCAAATCCCTATAACCAGAGGAACAATAATCCTTACCTTTCCTACGGAAACTACAACAACACATTCAACCGTGAATTCCAAGAAGGACAAGGTAATAGGAAACCCGCATCGGGGTATCCTCAGGTACAAAAATCTAAACTCGAGTCTCTTATGGAAAACTTTGTTGCTACTCAAACTAAGCAGAACGAAGAATTCAGGCAACAAGGTAGGGCAGTTAATGAGGCAATAAAAGAACTAACATCTAAGGTAGATAACTTGGCCATCCATAACAAGATGTTAGAAACTCAAATTGCCCAACAAGCTGTAAATTCAATGAGGCAACCTGGCAAGTTTCCTGGACAACCTGAGGTGAACCCAAATAATGAATAATTTAAAGCCGTGAGTCTAAGGAGTGGTAAGAAACTTGAGAATCCCGAGGCTAAAGGGGAGAATGATAACAAGAGTGTAGCTGACGATGAGGAACCTACTGAGACACAACCTTTAGGAGAGGAAGAGCCTAGTGAAAAAGTGTCTAAGTATGTCCCTCCACCACCTTACCAACCCCCGGTACCTTTTCCTCAAAGGTTGGCTAAGGCCAAGTTAGATAAGCAATTTGGAAAATTTCTAGAGGTCCTTAAGAAATTGTACATTAATGTACCCTTCACTGAGGCATTACAACAAATGCCGACATATGCTAAATTTCTTAAGGATATCTTGTCAAATAAGAGAAAGCTAGAGGACTATGAAACAGTGGCTTTAACTGAGGAGTGCAGTGCTCTAATTCAAAATAATTTGCCTCCTAAATTGAAAGATCCAGGTAGTTTCTCTATTCTATGCTTAATTGGCTACACTAGTTTTGATAAAGCTCTTTGTGATTTGGGGGCTAGTGTTAGTTTTATGCCACTCTCTATTTGCAAGAAGTTGGAGATGGGTGAACTAAAACCCACAACAATCTCCCTTCAATTGGCGGATTGGTCCGTCAAATTCCCTGTAGGCATCTTGGAGGATGTTCCTATTAGAGTGGGTAAATTTTTCATTCTTGCGGATTTTGTGGTACTTGAAATGGAAGAGGATTCCCAAATCCCCATTATTCTTGGTAAGCCTTTCTTGGCTACTGCAGGAGCCATTATTGATGTTAAAAATGGGAAATTGACTTTAACTGTTGGTGATGATAAAGTTGAATTTGATTTAGCTAAATCTATTAAACACCCTTCTTTTGAAGATTCTTGTTGCAGGATTGACCAAATGCACCAAGTGGTGAAAGAAGAATCCACACAAGCTTGTGTTGATGACCCGTTGGAAATGTGTTTGATTGGTGGAGACTTAAATGCTCATGGAGGAGAAGTAAGGAATTATGCCCGCTTTCTGGAGGCTAGTCCAGAAATTCCTCCTAACAAAACAAAGAAAGAGAAACTTGAGTTGACACCAAAGAGTGAGGATCTGAAAGATGAAGAAGCCCTTAAGGTAGAACTAAAACCTCTTCCCTCTACATTGAGGTATGAATTTCTTGGTCCTAACTCTTCCTATCCGGTAATTGTGAATGCCAGCTTGAACAAGTTGGAAACTGAGAAATTACTTAGGGAGCTTAGAATGCATAGAAAAGTGATAGGATATACAATTGATGATATTAAAGGCATAAATCCTTCTTTTTGCATGCATCGTATTCTAATAGAAGAAGAGCATAAACCATCCATTGAGCATCAACGTTGGTTGAATCCTAATATGAAAGATGTGGTTAAGAAAGAAGTGTTTAAGCTGTTAGATACGTGGGTTATTTATCCGATCTCCGATAGTGAATGGGTTAGTCCGGTGCATGTGGTTCCTAAGAAAGGGGGGATGATTGTTATTCAAAATGAAAATAATGAACTAATCCCTACTAGGACAGTAACCGGTTGGAGAATGTGCATCGATTATAGGAAGCTAAATGAGGCAACAAGGAAAGATCACTTTCCTCTCCCATTTATTGATCAAATGCTTGAAAGGTTAGCTAGGCATTCATACTTTTGTTACTTGGATGGATATTCCGGTTTTCATCAAATTCCTATACATCCTAGTGATCAAGAAAAGACCACGTTTACTTGTCCCTATGGCACTTTTGCCTATAGAAGAATGCATTTTGGTCTATGTAATGCACCGGCTACTTTTCAAAGATGCATGACTGCAATTTTTTCTGAATTTATTGAAAACATCATGGAGGTTTTTATGGATGATTTTTCTGTATATGGAACTACCTTTGATGATTGTTTAACAAATTTGTCTAAGATTTTGCAGCGATGTGAAGAAACCAATCTGGTATTGAATTGGGAGAAATGCCATTTTATGGTAAAAGAAGGTATAGTGCTTGGGCACTTGATTTATGATAGAGGTATTGAGGTGGACAGGGCCAAAATAGATGTTATTGAAAATTTTCCCCCACCGATAAATGTCAAAGGAGATAGAAGTTTCTTGGGACACACCGGGTTTTACCGGCGTTTCATCAAAGATTTTTCAAAAATTTATAAACCCTTATCTAACCTATTAATGAATGATGTTCCATTTGATTTTAATAAGGAATGTTTGAGTGCATTTTGTAGGTTGAAGGAAGCTTTGACCACCGCTCCCATTTTGCAAACACCAAATTGGAATGAGCCATTCGAAGTAATGTGCGATACTAGTGACTAGGCCGTGGGAGCAGTGTTGGGACAGAGGAGAGACAAGAAGGTCCATGCAATATACTATGCAAGCAAAACTTTAGATGGAGCTCAAGCGAATTATGCCACAACTGAGAAAGATTTGCTTGTGGTTGTCTTTGATTTCGAGAAATTCATATCATACCTCGTGGGGTCTAAAGTCATAGTGTACATGGACCACTCCGCACTAAAGCACCTCATGACTAAGAAGGAAGCCAAGCCAAGACTCATCCGATGGATTCTCCTTATGCAAGAATTTGACTTGGAGATTAGGGACCGAAAAGGGATGGAGAACTTAGTTGCGGACCACTTATCCAGACTCGAACCATTGGAACATGAGAAGAACAACTTGCCGATAGATGATTCTTTCCCCGATGAGCAACTGTTCGCCATCTTGGGAGAGAATGCTCCATGGTATGCGGATTTTGTGAATTATTTTGTATGCGGGATTCTACCACCGGAGCTTAATTATCAACAAAAGAAGAAGTTCTTTTCCGATCTCAAGAACTACGTGTGGGATGAGCCTTACATTTTCCGCAAGTGTGCGGATAGCATTTACATAAGGTGTATTTCGGAAGCCGAGGTTCCAAGTATCTTGAGTTGTTGGCATTCCTCATCTTACGGAGGACATGCTAGTGCCTCGAAGACAGCAGCAAAGGTGCTTCAATCTGGTTTCTATTGGCCTCATATTTTCAGAGATGCCCGAATGTTCGTGCTTGCTTGTGATCCGTGTCAGAGAACGGGGAACATCTCTAAGAGGCATGAAATGCCGCTCAACACTATGCTAGAAGTGGAGATATTTGATGTTTGGGGAGTCGACTACATGGTACCATTTCCTTCCTCTTGCAATAATAAGTTCATTCTTGTAGCCGTTGATTACGTCTCTAAATGGGTGGAAGTCATTCCTTCCCCAACAAGTGATGCAAAAACCGTAATCAAACTATTCAAGAAGGTGATTTTTCCAAGGTTTGGAATTCCAAGGGCAGTCATTAGTGATGGAGGATCGCACTTCATTGAAAAACAATTTGAGAAGCTCCTACTCAGATATGGAGTCACTCATAGGGTTGCTACACCTTACCACCCTCAGACAAGTGGGCAAGTCGAGGTCTCCAATCGAGAGATAAAGAGCATTGTGGAAAAAATTGTTTCAGGTTCGAGAAAGGATTGGTCCTTAAAACTTGATGACGCTCTTTGGGCTTACCGTACAGCTTACAAGAATTCTATCGGGATGACACTGTAACAGCCCGATTTTTAATTACGATGTTTAACCGGTTAAAATATAATTAATTATATTTTAATCTGAGAGTTAGAAAGTGATTTTAAATAAAATAAAATCATATTCATAGTCTCTCTTATGGTAGAAGGTTACGGTGAAATTTTGGGTTGAAAATTCAAACGGAGCCCGGTCTGCGTTTTTAACTGACAGTATAATTTTATACTGACAGAAAACCCTAATTTGGCCCGAAAACTGAAATTTGCAGACCTTTTATGTTTTGTCCGTGAGGAAGTCTACTTTTCAAATTTCTAATCAGAAATAAAATATTGTTTATTCGGACGAATTTTGGTAAAAGTTCGGACGAAAAACAGTTGGTGTTTTCACTGACAGTAAGATTTTAATGATCATAAAACCTAATTTTGACTCGTGAACGAAATGGTTTATATTTAAATCATATTTCCAACGATTTTGGTTAGTTTGAAAATTTTCAGTCGAAAACGAAATATTACGCTTTTATACGAGCGTAAAACCCTAATCGGGAAACCGACGGAGTCGAGAAGGGAAGTGCAGAGACAAAACCGGACACCGGAGGAGCCGAGTCATGGGATGAGTCACCACCATGACTAACCAAGCATTTATGAGCATTAAATGCAAGTAATCATGACTTTTAGGTAAAAAGACCAAAATACCCCCAAGCTTTCACGGGTATTAACCAGACACATCTACGCGCTCTTAACCACTCATTTTACGTGGTTGTAAACCTCCCACATCTCTTCAATTTCGTTTATCCACCTCCAATAAACCATACCTATTTTATTTTGCTCTCGTTTCATTATTTTCCTCTCAAAAACCGAAACCGGGTAAATGACGGAGCTGCGTACGGAATTTCCGGGAACCGCTAACGGATAGGATCGGTGACTCAATGGTGAGTCACTTTGTGTGGCCCAAAATCAGTCACACCTCCATCAAATGTGAGCCACATATTTATTAACCATAGTTAAGCAAAGTAACCCTAGTTAAGTTAATTATTAACTATGGTTAAACTTATATTAATTAAATAATCACAAAACCCATTAATCTAAAAGTTAAAAACCAAACAAGGCCTAATATTTTTCTATATATACCCCCCAAACCGTGACCTCCCTCACCATTTCACTCACTTCTTCATCTCTTCCATTTCTTCTTCACTTTTCTTCAAAAACTCCATTGTTGTTCTTACACAACTTGATCATTCTTTCACTTTCTTTTATTATCTAGAGGTAAACCCTCACTTCTATGATCTTAGTTATCTTCCTCATCTTATTAAATATCTTTATAACCCACTACTTTGGATTAGAGGAGAAGAATTGAGAGAGAAATCTCAATAGTTACAAGAAGCCTTTGTTGGAAGCTTTGAAACCAAGTTGGAGCAGTTGCAGTGAGGGAGTTTCAAAACACTCTTCCACCGTTGGATCATTCCCAACTTTTAGAATAAGGTTCAGGACTTGTGTGTCTTCATATCCAACGGTCTGAATTTAGTACAAACCTCCAGGGTGTGAGATATGGAGCTCGGACAGTATGCCTAGGAGGTGAGAAATTCAACCTGGATACCATCTAAGCTGTCACCAAAGAATTACGATATGAGATGTTTTAACCGTTGGATCGGGCTGAAACTTTGTGAGGTGGTTTAGGAAGTATTGTTCTTCATTTTCACCGTTCAGTTTTCTAAATAGAGCTCTGTGACCAGAGGAATGGAGCTCGAACAATAGGCCTGTTTTGGTAGCTTTTCCCTAGGATTCATGAGCTTATTTTGAATCCGATTTTCCCTAAGTCCAGCCGTTGTTATCGTAAGTTTTTCCATCGATTTTGTCTCTTGATTCAAATAGATTTATTTATTTGAAACCCTATTGTTGATTCGGTTGGTATTTGGTGTTTCCGCCGAATTGTGTTACTCGTACGTGTAATCAGGACGGAAAGCGGAACGATGGATGTGTAAGGATAGTTGGTGGCAGATTTGTGAATGTTGTTGGACAGTGATCAACCGCTGGCTCATCTAGTTTTATGGCTAGTATGACCGTGGTTTTGTGCTAATTATATATCATTTTCGCCCAAATTAGACTTGATTGTCCTTAAGCAACATTTTGAGTCTGTAAAGTATTTTTAGGCTAATTTAGTTAGTTTTGAGTCAAATAAAGCATTCACTGCTATTTCCTATTGTTTCAGGTTAAAATAAAGCACTTAGAGCCAAAGGAATGAAGAAACAATGGAAAAATGCAATTCTGGAGGATTCGCCTTGCGAGAGTCTGTTCGCCTCGCGAGCCGGAAGACCAGCACGAGCAGCAACAGTCACCTCTCTGGCTTGCCTCGCGAAACCTGTTTCGCCTCGCGAAAGAGCGTCTGTTCATAAGATTCGCCTCGCGAAACCTGTTTCGCCTCGCGAGCGACCGTAACCCAAAATCTGTATTTATATCTGTTTTGGGGCAGAACTGATGATCTTCTCTTCTCTTCTTCTTTTCTTTTCATAGTGCGGCTACAAGTAGGTTTAGGTTTATGTTTGTAATGGAGAGCTAGTCTCCTTGATCAATCTACTGTAATCGATTTCCACCACACTTGAGGTTCTGTAATTCCTGTTTTGTATGCTTTTCCCTTTTCAATACTATACTATATATTTCTGTTTGTTTAATTCAGGAGTGTATAGTGTTGTGTTGATTTATTTCGGTGATGTTATGTTCCTATATTGAATCGCGTTTGTTTAATTCGCGTGTGTTCGTTCATGTTCGTTTAGTTCATGAGGGCTTAACCCCGTTTGTTTAATTCGGGAATAGGAACATATATCTCATAGTAGCGATTTTGTTTGTTAATTGTTGCTACAACCGAAAGGGGATTAGAATCTGCTTAGGGCTTGGAATTTACATGAACCGATGATAGTTGGGAAACCGAAAGCAGTAGGTTGATCGTTTAGCTTTCTCTTAAACAGCTCTGTTTTCATTGTTCTATTTTGCATTGTTTTCTGTTTTGTTTCCTTAATTTAGTTTCAAATATCACAAACCCCCCAGAACTGACTTTTCTGTTAACAACAACCCAAGAGTCCTTGTGAGACGATACTCGAGTTGTCGCTCCCTAAACTACATATTTTTGTAAACCGCTCGCTTTTTGGTGCGTGCGCGACAGCACGACCAGACAGCGTGCTGAGGTTCTTGGCAGTAGCGTGGATTCATTTGGAGCTTGTACGGGAAAGCGCGCACGTCAATTTAGTGTGGAGGGAGGACGAGCTGCGGATTCCGGCTCTGTAATTTAGTGTCTAGGGCCAGTGAGTCTTATAAGACGTTTTGTTTCCGCTATTAATTGTTGTTTTAAGATGCCTGCTAGGGATCCTACTGACGGGATACCCTAGACAGTGTTTTAAATATTCTAATGCATAAACCTATGGTATGTATGTTATATATATGGTGTGTTTAATTTGGAAATTTTCTTCCACTGTGTATTTATAAGTTATGTTTAATTTTTTTACATATTTCGGAATACACGTTTTCACGTTAAGCGTGTGATTAAGAAATTAATTAATAAGGTTTTAATTTAATGACACAAAGGGGCACAACGAGGTGTCTCATTTGGTGGTATCAGAGTAGTTCGATTCTAATCAGACTGTGAGGTCTAGGAAGTTGTTACTGGACGTGTCTAGTTGAATCCACATCGGATTTTAACTATGGTTAGAAGTTGGGTAGTGAGTCCCGACGCGATAGTTAACAGTTATTTGGCATATATATACCAGTTTTATGTAGCATTATATGTTGTATACCGGTGTTCAGAGAGGTGGAGGTGGAAAAGGAGTTCCAGCAGCAGGACAGCAGATGATCAGACCTCAGGCCACTGAAAGAGTGTTTACCGTGAGGGGAACTGAATTCTCAATCCGGGATCTTATACAAGGTATGTATTTGATATCTGGTAGACTTTGTTTGTTTGTCTAAGTAGCATGATAGAGAAGAAAGTGGTCGGAGTTTTGTTGAGGTATAGTTGTGACTGGTAGGATGTGAACCCTTAAGATCAATATCATTGAGTATGACAATTACTATAAGTCAAATGTTGATCGAGGCATAGTATCATTATGGAACCTAGGGCAATGATTAATGTTCGTAGTTAAGATGGATTGTATGAGTTTGGGAAGAGTAAACAAAAGTGCATACAATAATTTCACTTAAGTTGAATATGAGCAGAAAAGATGATTTCTGATGTAAATTGAGGTTACTAGGGAAATTCAAATTTGTTAAGTTAGATAATCCTAACAGGTGTTGTTCTTTTGATTGCAATTTATCTTACGGAGTGTTGAGATGTTTATTTGGAGACTTGAAAGGTCTGATTTTGATATAATCTAGAATAGTGAAATACATTCCAAGGAACTAAGACTGTGATTGGATACATGAAGTAGGAAGTTAGGGTAGTTTTGATTGTGGTGTTAATTACGGGTGTTAGATGTTGAAATAAGGTTCTCTAGTGGATCAGTAGTAAGAAGAGGAAGGGATTAAGTTTTGATTATGTCCTTTAAGGTTGTTAGATCAAGTTGGAAAGGTTAAGAACAATTAATAGAATATAGTGATGGATAAGTTCGAGGATAAATAGAATGATATAAGAATGAATTATGTTATGAAGTTACCGCTGTCACCTAGGGGAAAAACAACGATGAGAAATATAATGTTGGATCTTTAGATTAAGATACGATTACAAGATGATGTCTAGTTTTGAGTTAAGAAATTTCGAGGACGGAATTTTTTTTCTAAGAGAGGTAGTAATGTAACAGCCTGATTTTTAATTATGCTGTTTAACCGGTTAAAATATAATTAATTATATTTTAATATGAGAGTTAGAAAGTGATTTTAAATAAAATAAAATCATATTCATAGTCTCTCTTATGGTAGAAGGTTACGGTGAAATTTTGGGTTGAAAATTCAAACGGAGCCCGGTCTGCGTTTTTAACTGACAATATAATTTTATACTGACAGAAAACCCTAATTTGGCCCGAAAACTGAAATTTGTAGACCTTTTTATGTTTTGTCCATGAGGAAGTCTACTTTTCAAATTTCTGATCAGAAATAAAATATTATGCTTATTCGGACGAATTTTGGTAAAAGTTCGGACGGAAAACAGTTGGTGTTTTCACTGACAGTAAGATTTTAATGATCAGAAAACTTAATTTTGACTCGTGAACAAAATGGTGTATATTTAAATCATATTTCCAACGAGTTTGGTTAGTTTGAAAATTTTCAGTCGAAAACGAAATATTACGCTTTTATACGAGCGTAAAACCCTAATCGGGAAACCGACGGAGTCGAGAAGGGAAGTGCAGAGACAAAACCGGACACCGGAGGAGCCGAGTCATGGGATGAGTCACCACCATGACTAACCAAGCATTTATGAGCATTAAATGCAAGTAATCATGACTTTTAGGTAAAAAGACCAAAATACCCCCAAGCTTTCGCGAGTATTAACCAAACACATCTACGCGCTCTTAACCACTCATTTTATGTGGTTGTAAACCTCCCACATCTCTTCAATTTCGTTCATCCACCTCCAATAAACCATACCTATTTTATTTTTCACTCGTTTCATTATTTTCCTCTCAAAAACCGAAACCGGGTAAATGACGGAGCTGCGTACGGAATTTCCGGGAACCGCTAACGGATAGGATCGGTGACTCAATGGTGAGTCACTTTGTGTGGCCCAAAATCAGTCATACCTCCATCAAATGTGAGCCACATATTTATTAACCATAGTTAAGCAAAGTAACCCTAGTTAAGTTAATTATTAACTATGGTTAAACTTATATTAATTAAATAATCTTAAAACCCATTAATCTAAAAGTTAAAAACCAAACAAGGCCTAATATTTTCCTATATATACCCCACAAACCGTGGCCTCCCTCACCATTTCCCTCACTTCTTCGTCTCTTCCATTTCTTCTTCACTTTTCTTCAAAAACTCCATTGTTGTTCTTACACAACTTGATCATTCTTTCACTTTCTTTTATTATCTAGAGGTAAACCCTCACTTCTATGATCTTAGTTATCTTCCTCATCTTCTTAAATATCTTTATAACCCACTACTTTGGATTAGATGAGAAGAATTGAGAGAGAAATCTCAATAGTTGCAAGAAGCCTTTGTTGGAAGCTTTGAAACCAAGTTGGAGCAGTTGCAGTGAGGGAGTCTCAAACCACTCTTACACCGTTGGATCATTTCCAACTTTTTGAATAAGGTTCAGTAATTGTGTTTCTTCATATCCAACGGTCCGAATTTAGTACAAACCTCCAGGGTGTGAGATATGAAGCTCGGACAGTATGCCTAGGAGGTGAGAAATTCAACCCGGATACCATCTAAGCTGTCACCCAAGAATTACGATATGAGATGTTTTAACCGTTGGATCGGGCTGAAACTTTGTGAGGTGGTTTAGGAAGTATTGTTCTTCATTTTCATCGTTCGGTTTTCTAAATAGAGTTCTGTGACCAGAGGAATGGAGCTCTAACAGTAGCCCTGTTTTGGTAGCTTTTCCTTAGGATTCATGAGCTTATTTTGAATCCGATTTTCCCTAAGTCCAGCCGTTGTTCTCGTAAGTTTTTCCATCGATTTTGTCTCTTGATTCAAATAGATTTATTTATTTGAAACCCTATTGTTGATTCGGTTGGTATTTGGTGTTTCCGCCGAATTGTGTTACTCGTACGTGTAATCAGGACGGAAAGCGGAACGGTGGATGTGTAAGGATAGTTGGTGGCAGATTTGTGGATGTTGTTGGACAGCGTGCTGAGGTTCTTGGCAGTAGCGTGGATGCATTTGGAGCTTGTACGGGAAAGCGCGTACGTCAATCAGGTGGGGGAAAGAACCATTCCATCGTCGGAAAACGATAAGTAGTATATTCTATAATAATTGTGTAGGGCGACCTAAACCCTACTAGTAGTCGAGTAATCGACAAGACCAAAATCACATTGGAAACCTTTTCTGTAAAACCAATGGTGATTTGGGGATTGTAGGTTTATCGACGTTAGGATGATTTTATCTTATCTGAGGTTGATTGAATTTATTATTATTATTGCATTGCTTATGTGATATTTTGTGGTATTTGATATTGTGCTTAGCTGAATTTTGAGGATGAATTTGTTAGTTATGTGTGTTGCTTGTCTCTGACATTTATTGTATGATATGTTATGACTCTTTTCCGCTTTTGATGATAGAAATGTTTCATATCCCCTATATCTTTCTGTGTGTTGTATTTTATTCTAATGTGATCGTACGAGAAGACCCGATGGAGGAACCGGTTGCCGAGGAGTTAGATGGAACTACGTATGAACTAGAGGAGGGAGGACGAGCTGTGGATTCCGGCACTGTAATTTAGTGTCTAGGGCCAGTGAGTCTTATAAGACATTTTGTTTCCTCTATTAATTGTTGTTTTAAGATGCCTGCTAGGGATCCTACTGACGGGATACCCTAGATAGTGTTTTAAATATTCGAATGCATAAACCTATGGTATGTATGTTATATATATGGTGTGTTTAATTTGGAAATTTTCTTCCACTGTGTATTTATAAGTTATGTTTAATATTTTTACGTATTTCGGAATACACGTTTTCACGTTAAGCGTGTGATTAAGAAATTAATTAATAATGTTTTAATTTAATGACACAAAGGGGCACAACGGGGTGTCTCAGACACCCTTTAGACATATTTACGGTAAGCCATGTCACTTACCAGTCGAGCTTGAGCATAAGGCCTTGTGGGCTATTAAGATGCTAAACTTTGATATAAAAGCCGCAGGGGAAAAGAGAATCCTTCAACTTCAGGAACTTGATAAGCTAAGATTGGATGCCTATGAGTCCGCACGATCTTACAAGGAGAGAACAAAGAAGTGGCATGATAAGCATATCCTTCGTAGAGAATTCCATGAAGGAGAACTAGTGCTACTCTATAACTCGAGATTGCGGTTATTCCCAGGAAAGCTCAAGTCTAGATGGTCCGAACCATTTAAGGTAATGAAAGTATTTCCGTATGGTGCTGTTGAGGTTTGGAACCAGGAACGTGGAACATTCACGGTCAATGGACAGAGACTGAAACACTACCTTGGGGAACATCCACTTGAGCAGGGGGTTGCGATTTCCCTCCTCGATCCAACATCGAAAGATTGAAAGGACTATGGTCAAGCTTAGGACCGTAAATAAGCGCTTATTGGGAGGCAACCCAAGCTTTCTTTCCATATTTAGTTTGTTTTGAATTTTGTTTTTTTTTATAATTAAGAAGAATTAGAGAAGAAAGATCGTCAATTAATGGGTTTGTCAAGTGTTTTCAGGTCAGGAAGTGATGAAGAATGAAGAGGGGAAGAAAAAGAAAAGTCGGCAACGATCACGCCCAGGCCGTGATGAACCAACAACTAAAAGTCGGAGCCCATCACGACCCATCCGTGAAGGAGATCACGGGCGTGACAAGTAGGCCCCAGAAGATCAGAGTCCATCACGGCCAGGTCGAGATGTCCATCACGGCCAGGTCGAGATGTCCATCACGGCCAGGCCGGGATGTCCATCACGGCCGTGATGTGAAGACCAAGAAGGGTGAGAAAGTAACACGGCCAGGCCGTGATACTGGTCACGGCCGTGATAAGGTAGTTGGAGCAGGACAGATTCCATCACGGGGAAGCCGTGATACGTATCACGACCGTGATGCAGGATTTACTAGACACAACGCGTCATGGCTAGGCCGTGATGACCATCACGATCGTGACGCGCATTTAACCCAGGTTTTAAAACGTGTCCTCTGCTACAAACCACGCACTCCCTTCACTTCTCAACCTCCTCTCAACCTCCATAGCCACCAAACTCTCTTCCCTTCCTCCCAACTCCTCCTTTCCCTCATATCACACCCATCATGCATCTTCTCCCTTAACCCAAACCCACCATCCTCCTCTTCACCCATTCTTCTTCTTCTACTTCCTCTCACACCCTCCACCATAACCATTCACCAAAGGAGCTCGAAAAATCACCTCCCCATTACACCCACACCCAACCAACCCTACTCCCTTCCTCCCTAGACCTAACCCAACAAGACCCACAAGGCAAATCCTTCAATTTTGGGCAAACTCAAAAAGTCCCAAATTTGAAACCCTAACCAAACCAAATTTCAGAAACAGTGAATGGGATTGTGGATTTTGGTGCTCTGGGATCATGGCAAGCAAACGTCAAAGGGAAACCGAAGCCTGACGCACTCGCACTAGAGGAAGTAGGAACCCAGGTAACTACTCTGACTCCTCTAACTCTGAGACTAATGAATATGGGTATGGGATTGTTTTTAAGGATAATGCTCAATAGATTCAATACTTTGAAAAATAGAAAGATAGTCCAAACCAAATATCTTGATGATGCATGCATAGACACCCTAGGCTTGACTCTAGACATCAATTAGATGTTAGAAAACATAGGGTGGAGCGAGTTCGCTCGCACTAGATACCCTGCATTTGATGGCCCTACTCTGGAGTTCTTAAGCTCCCTGAATTCAGAAATTCTCCAAGGGCCACATTGCCAAGAGGGACGGATCATATTCCGGCTCTTCAACCGGGACTTCGTACTAACCCTAGCTGAATTTAATGAGATTTTTGGATTACCAGTAGGGGGTGACAGAAGATACCCCTTAGGGTTTAGTGCGCATAGTTTCTGGTCAATAATTGACCATGAAGGCAGGAGTTTTGACCCTCAGACATCCAAGTCCACAGCCTTTGCTAACCCAAGCATCAGAGATATGCATAGGGTCATAGCCAATACCCTGTTTGGCCGTGGAGAGAGTGACGGATCCGTCCGCCAAGACGAGGTCTTTATACTATGGGCCATGCTCCACCCAGAGAGCAACGTGGACACAGGGTCATTTTTGGCTAGGCACCTCTTAAAGGTTGCCAAGAGTTCGAGTGGCACTATTGTCATTGGTGGCCTGATCACCACAATATGCCATCACTTCAACTTTGATCTAGATGGTTTTGTGGCCGCCCCTGGACGGACCCGTATCTCCTTGCAGGCTTGTGAGGCCATGGGGATGATCATCCAGGAGGATGATATGTACTGCCTAAAACACCCAAGGCGCAGGCACCCAATTCCTCTCCCTAACCCCACAATTTTAGATGTAACAAATCCGGCAAATTGGAAAGTGTCGGTGGGAGAGGAGCCTCAGCCTATTAGAGTACAAAGGCCGTTACGCCTGCCACTGCAGGCTAGGCCGTCTGGGAAACCATCTTCTTCCTCTGCAGGTACGTCGTCCGATGACCCAAATGCGCGGTTCGCATCCACATTTGACACTATCTTAGCGAACCAGGAGCGCATCATGGAGGAGTAGCGTGAGCAGAGAGCCAGCAGCTCTATGACTGGCATCTGAGCCAGCACCCACCACCTCAGTGAGTTCTTTTATTTTTTTTTATTTTTTTTCTCCTCTCTCCGACTTGATTATTTACATTGGGGACAATGTAAGTTTTTAAGCTTGGGGTAGGGGTATTTTTGCAATTTTTTGCATTTTTGCATTTTTCATGTTGCATTCATATAGGCATAGTTTTGCATGATCACATGATTAGATTACCCCCTTGCTTAGAGTATGCATCCAATTGTAAAAACTTGGTGTCAAATGAATTGAGATAGTGAATTTTTGAACCCAATTTTTGTATTCTTGTGATAAGGCTAAAAATAAAAATTCTTGAGATGATCTTTTGATAGTTGATAATTAGCATGTGGTTCCTTAGACTTGTGTTTCTCATTGATTTTTGAACTACTAAATGTGAGATTTTTGAGCCTAAAAGGGGTACTCACTAAATCTACCCCATTCTTTGTGATAGAGTGTTTTATTCCTCTTGGATTGTGCCCTCTAGAACTTGACTTGAAACCGTTTTGAAACTTAAAAATTTTTGAAAACATATTTGAAAATGATTGAGGCACTAGGTATTTTTCTGGCCTTCTGAACTTTGATTGATTAAATGCTACCCCTTAGTTGCCCAATTTGGAGCCTAAAAGAATAAAATACTTTTCTTGGTACCTTGACTTCTTTTGATGAATGATGCTTGGTATGACACCTTTTAAAGTATTGCAAAAAGGGTAAAAAAAGGTAGTTTGAAGAATAAATTATGGGATAAAAAGTTAGAAAAATATTTCTCCTAAGTTGAAAATCTCCCCTTCTCCAAATAAGCAAAAAAAAATGGAGAAGGGGATGAGAAAAAGAAAATGAGAAATAAAAAGTAAAAATAAAGAAAGAAAGAAAGAAAGAAAGGTGGAAAAGTGAACTAAAAAGCCCAAAAATGTATTTTAGAAGGGTGCCATGCTTTGCAATGTTTGATATTTTGTTTAGCCTTCTAGAATTTTCCTTTTCTTGATTTCCCCACCTAACAATTAATCCCATGGCCCCATTACAACCAAAATAAAAGACCTCTTGATTCTTATGTGTTTTCATTAATAAAGCAGAGATTTGGTTAATAGTCAAGCTTATAGTAGAATACCTTCCTTGAGGAAATTGAGCGAATTGTCATATACCCTCAAACATATGAGTGAGGTAAGAAGAGTGCCGAATTAGTGAGAGATGTGTTCTGGGGAACCTAAGCTCCTAATTGGAATTAAAATCGATTGTCTCTTGGTTTCTTATTGGATATGCCTGTTACTTGAATTCATTACTCGGGTTCTAGATTCGTTGTCCATGCTTCGATTGATTATCTTTTCTGGCCTTGGTTATTGCTTGAGGACAAGCAAAATCTTAAGCTTGGGGTAGTTTGATGAGTGTGATTTCACCTCATAATTCATTGACATTTTGCATGCATTTTCATATAGTTTAGGCTTATTTTATTTGATTATTTGTTAATTTTACCTTGGAACGAGTAAGGTGGTTTTGTGGTGCTTGTGTGTAGGGATCGAAGATTAAAATGCTCAGGATCAGTTGCGTTGGAGCTGGCACGAAGATAGGAGCTCGGAAGACAAGAAAATGAGGCAAACAGAGCTGATCACGGCCTAGCCGTGATGACCATCACGGCCATGATCAAGTGAAGCTGAAAAGGAAGAATGGAAAAGTCAGAATCTATCACGGCCAGGCCGTGATGCCCATCACGGCCGTGACATGTCAACTGAGCCAGGCCCAATTGTGAACACCTAATTTTGTCCGGATGTCCTTTTAATTAATGTTTTGAAATAAAAAAAAACAATAAATAAATAAATAAATAACTTTTCAAGAAAAAATTATATTTTTGAGCCCATATTTCATCTCTTTGTTGAAGATGCCTTTTAGTCCATCATCCAACCCATCTCATATTAGCCCATTTACTTGATTAGACTTAACCCAGTTACATTTTATGGTTAACATTTTGTGAACCCAAGATCCAAGCCCATTTTAAATAATAATAAAAATAAATAAATAAAATAAAAATAAAAATAAAAATAAAAATAAAAATAAAAATCTGCCAGTATCCTTATCTGCCTTGTATCCTCCATGTTTTGTTGGTCCTTCCCCTCAACCTTCCTCTTT
Source organism: Sophora flavescens (assembly GCA_030762895.1). NCBI lineage: Eukaryota > Viridiplantae > Streptophyta > Magnoliopsida > Fabales > Fabaceae > Sophora > Sophora flavescens. Next base: position 118,102,557 of record CM061069.1, read on the forward strand.
ACCCAACATGCTTCCAAGCAACTTTTTAACATAATAAGAAAGCAAAATTCAGAGGTGGGTTTCTCAAGGAGATAATGCTACCGTCAAACACATTTATACACAAAGCTTAACATCAGTTTCCATCTTTAGTTGATTTTTAGAGCTTTGAAAATGGTTCTTGTCTAGATCAGAGAAAAGGAACCCAAAAATGGGAATTGAAGGGGACTAGAGCATGGTAACCTCTGCAACACTCAAGCTTGCAAGGTCCCAATGACAATGAGCAGAGTTCATCTCCTTCTACAAATAGAGGACAGCAGCAGGGAGAGAAAGAGGGAGGGGGAACCAGACCAGCATAAAAAATACTCAATACTCTCCTCTAAAACCCCTAACCACCATCACTCCCAAATTACAAATCAACACAAAAATACCAGCAAAAAATCAAAAAAACCATCTCTTCCTGCAGTAAGCGTGACCCCCCCCCCTCCCTGACTTTTTTTTCTTTTTCTTTCTCTTTCTATTTTCTTCTTCCTCTCTTCTCTCACGTTCCAGACTCTTTTTTTTTCTTTCTTTTCTTCTTCTTTCACCTTAACATCATCTTCTCCCTCTCATTCTTCTTCTTCTTCAACAACCCAGACATCATCAACCGAGCCACCACTCTCCTTCTTCCTCTCACCGTAAGACTCTTCCTTCTCTCCTTCGCTCAACCGCGCGCCACCGTCCCTGGGAGGACCTCCGACCGCCGCGCGACGTAGCGGAAGACGCCGCACCACACGGATCCGAAGCCACCACACCAGATCCGTCCTCCCCGCGTCGTCCCTCGCTGCTACGGCCTCCGCCTCTGCCTCTCGCTGCTCCTCCGCGAACCGGCGCACCACCACCGCGTGACAGAGGCCCCTCTACGGTCTGTCCTCATCAGCGCCTCCTCCTCTGCAAGAACCCGGTCCAGATCAGACCCACCGCGCCTCCGCTCGCGTTCGCCATCGTCTTGCCTTCCCCAGATCCGCCGTCGTGCTCCCTGCTTCACCCCTTTCCTTTTTCTTCTTCTGCACTTTGTGGGTAAATGGCTGACTTGGTTGCTTTATTTCCACTTACTCTTTCTTTTTTATTTGGTCTGCTTTTATCGTTTTAATATGCTATTGGGCTTTGGTGATTTGTTGGGTTTTGTTGTTTTTGGTTTGTTATATTGGCCAAACTTCTTACTGGTAGTTGTTATAATGTAAAAATAAAAACATATTTTTAAAACAAAATTTATAAACAGTGAAAAGGAAATCTTTTTTTTGAAATCATGTAACAATCTATGACATTGATGTATGATTTTTCATCCTCAAGTGTTGTATGAATTGTAAGGGTTTATCGTATAACACTGTTATCTTGAACCATGTGCTAATAAGCCTCTGGCTTATCTAGTTTTATGATTAGATAAACTAGGGTTTACGTGCCAATTTATTCGAGTTTACTCTCGTTTTCGCCCAAATTTGCCTTGTTTTGTTCCTAAGTTGGACTTTGACTCGTTTTGCGTCTTTTGTGTAGTTTTTAGGTTATTTTGGAGAGAATTATGCTTGTGGTTGCTTGTGTTGTTTTCAGGTCCATAAGTGAGGCTCTAAGACTTAAGGAAAGTCAACAAATAGTGGAGATTGCCATTATGGGGATTCTCGCCCCGCGAGAGGAGGCTCGCCCCGCGATAGTTTGAAGATCTGGGAAGACAGAGACCATCACGGCCTAGCCGTGATTGACATCACGGGCCGTGACAGGAAGGTTCGCGTCGCGAGACTTTCTTCGCGTCGCGAGTGTGTGAACTCCAGAAAAGTACCAGAATCAGAGACCATCACGGCCTAGCCGTGATGTATATCACGGCCGTGACCTAAAAGCCATACAAGTCGGAGACCATCACGGCCAGCCGTGATCTATATCACGGCCGTGACCTAAAAATCCACACAAGGCGGAGAACATCACGGCCTGGTTGTGGATCGACATCACGGGCCGTGACAATAAGACTCGCGTCGCGAGACATCCTTCGCGTCGCGAATGTTCAAATCCCAGAAGTGCGCCAGAAGCAGAAGCCGTCACGGCCTGGCCGTGATGGCCATCACGGCCGTGACGCGTGGCCTCCTTATAAATAGAGCAGATCAGAACAGAAAAAAAAACCTTTTTGGATCAGAATTTGCAGAGATCTTTTGTAACCCTTATTCTGGGATTTCTTCTTCTCTTCTTTTCTCTTAATTCATAGGCTTAGGATGAATTCCGATTGTACGTGCGTTGTTGTTACGGACATGAGGAACTAATCCTCTTGTCTAGGGGATCGATGAAGCCACCCATGGCGGCATAGTGTTCATGTAATGTAACTCTCTATCCTTTAATTCAATTATGATTTTCCAATTCTGTTTTCATTGTGTCGATTATATGCTAGCGTGATCGACTAGTTAAGCGTGTTGAGGCCTAGCGGCGATTCACGTTTTAGAACTTGAATTGGGAACATCGGTCGAGTATTGCACGAGAGTGAGTAGGAGATCGATGCAACCTATAGGGAACAAGAATTATAGAATTCGAGATTAGGGTTAAGAGACCTAGCAAGTAATTAACTCAAATCATCGAATACGTCCTAATGAGCACGGAAGTGGATTTAGGAGAATTTAGGGGTCCCGGTTGACATTAAAAATTGAACTTAGGGAAGAGAATATCATCACTTGGGTACTTTGCATGATTGGGTAGGTGGATTCGAAACCTTAGATGCTTTTATTTCTGAATTTAATCACCGTAGCGTTATTTGAATCGATTCTTGAATTCGCAATCTCAATCTCTTTCTCTCAACCACCTTCTATTGTTTAACCAACGTATCGGATTTCTTGACAATTTAGTCGAATTGGTAACCCAATCCTTGTGTTCGACCTCGGTAGAATCTTACCGTGTTTTTATTACTTGCGACGACTCGGTACACTTGCCGGAGTCACAACAAGTGCCAAAAATGAATTCCCTTTTATTAAGAATAATAAAATATTTTCAATGTGTGTTCTTTTAATAAATTTTAACCAACCTTTTTTCTGTAAAAAAAATAAAATAAAAATATCTTTTTAATTCACGCAACAATCTACGACGTTGATGTATGATTTTTCATCCTCAAGTGTTGTATGAATTGTAAGGGTTTATCGTATAACACTGCTATCTTGGACTCTATACAAAAGTGAATTTATTCTGAAATAAAATCTTTTTTTAAAATAAAATCAAAACAAAATCAAATCTTTTATCAAAAATTAAAATCAACCAACCAATCAAACTTTTTTCGAAAAGAACTATGTGGCTTTGAGTTTCCCATCGCACCCGGGAATACGTAGGAGCAAGATAAATCATCTTGTCGGGCTAAAACTAAAATTTCCCTTTTTTTGTGTCCCTTCTTATGTTAAAATAATTAATCAAAATAATTAAACTTTTCTCTTTCCAGGGATGCTCTATGGACACGGTGCCATGTTTAATCCCTTAGATTTGAGGTTGCTCTGTTGACTCATGTGCCATGTTCAACCTCATTTAGTTTTTATAAACCATAAAGTTAAAAATATAAAATTTTTAATAAAAGTCAAAAATTAAAATTTAAAATAATTCTTTCTTGGAAATAATTTTCGGGGTAAAATAAATATTTAAAAGGTTATTAAAATGTTTTTTTTGCATAATTAACTTGAGGTACTGTTTTTTAAACGGGCGATGTGGGGTGCTAATACCTTCCCTACTCGTAACCGACTCCCGAACTCAAATCATCTCTCTTTTTTAAAAAAGACCAGTTTACCTTACATAATTGGTTTTCCAATATTTTTTCCAATTTAAAAATATTGGTGGCGACTCCTCTGTTCTTACCTTCTTTTTCGCGGCTCCCGGACGGGATGGTCGCGACACCCTTCAAGGCAGAATCTATCATGGCCAGGCCGTGATACCAGTCATGTCCAGGCCGTGATACCCGTCACGGCCAGGCCGTGATACCCGTCACGGCCAGGCCGTGATACCCATCACGGCCGTGACAAACCACTTAGTGAAGCAACGTCCAAGGCAGAAGCTGTCACGGCCAGGCCGTGATGGCCATCACGACCGTGACGCGCAATCCATGGATCTTCAACAACTGATTTGATCTGGATTTTGTATTGGTTTAGGATTCAAATTGCCCAACCTTATAAATAGGACCTAGGGGCTCGAATCTGGGCACTTTTTGGGGGGACAACTTACCTTAGAAAAATTCAGGATTTCTTCTTCTCCTTCTTCTCCATCTCTTCTCCTCTTCTCTTAGGACCCTTTTTTTTGTTCATGTTATTTTTAACCAAGCTTGCTACAATCATGGCAATGCTTGGGTAGTAGTCTTGTTTCTAGGAATTGGGGCTATGCCAAAGACTTGTTTATGGTGATGAATTAATTTTTGATTTCTTGTTAATTTCAATTTTTGCTTCGATTTGATCCCTATTGTTTTAATTACTCGAGAATTCGGTGGCCACTTATTTGCGTGTCGTAGATACACTAAGGACGAACTTAGCGGTGAACTTGGGTATCGGATCTATAGGAATCGAACTTAGGACTTAAATCACGAGAGTTGGAAGCGGTCCTTCGAGGGTTCACGAATTGTCACAAAACTCAAGGGGTTCGATTTAAATTCAATTACCACGAGAGCAGGGATTGATTTAATTGGGCACGGTTTTTGTAACCCGAGAGGGAGCATAAACTAATTTAGGATAAATTCGCCTTCAAAGCAATTTTTGGTAATTAACAAGGAGAGTAGTCAATTTGGTAACATAAACAGTATTGTGGTACCCCAATTCCTGGGAATCCCTTTTGAATTTGGAAACCCCCAATTTGAATTGCTTTCCTGTTTTGTTTAATTGCGATATTAAATTTGATTATTACTTGATTCTTATTTCAAAAATCAAAACCTTTTCAAAATCCTTTTTTTATACAGTCCAGTTTTATTGATTTAATAATTAGTTGTGGTTTGAGATCACGGTCCCTGTGGGATCGATCTTTTTATTACTTGGCAACGAATCCGGTACACTTGCCGGAATCCAGCACATCATAATCTCAACCCCAAAAGTCCAAAACAGGCTCAGTCTTCTAAAAGACTCATTCTCTAAACTCTAAAGCTTGGTTGTTGAACCCTCTTAACGACGATGCTATCGTGACCCACCGTGGCCCCCCGTTTTGTCACTCGCCCCATTCTTCTGCAATTTCATCTTTGTTCACCCACCTCCAAGACCTTCCTCTCCGCTTTGAACCCGCAACCTTTACTCACCATCTCTGCTCATTTCACTTTCCATCATTGTAACAGAATAGAAATTATCTCGATCGATTCTGCTCCTCATTCCCTCTCTCGCAGCTCTAGCTAGGCCAGTCTCCATTCCCCCATCTCTCGTCGCCGCTTGTCGTCGCAGTTGCACCACCTGTCCGCCGTCGTCGCTTTGTCTGTCATGATCTGCGACACTGTTTATCAATATTTGATATTGTTGCATTATCAGAAGCATTTTTGTGTTTTTTCCATAATTTTTTTTTGATATTTTCTCATCAATGTTTTTGATATTTTTTTCATTGATTTTCTTATGTTTTTATTTTTATTTTATTTTTTGTGATTTTTTCATTTTTTGTAATTTTAGGTGAGCCAACCCGTGTTGACTATTTCCTGACTCACCAAAATGTGAGCCAGGTTGGGTTGACTCAGCTTTTTCCCCTAACCCGTGGTGAGCCAACCTCGGTTCATCCGGGTTGACCCGTTTGATGACTCAAAGACATTCGTGTATTCTTTATGGTATATATGAGATTTTCTTTTTGGCGAATAAGAATGGGATATATGGAAGGCACTCTCAAAACTATTGAGCAGGGCGCCAATGGCATGTTGGGGCTGTCAGCAAAGGTCCAACCCAGAGGATACTGCACAGACCCAGACTGCAAGGAGTTTCACCCAGTTACAACTTCTCAACTAGCTCTTGGGCGCCAAGGAATCTCTCTGAGGAGGATTGTCCACCAAGGAAGATTTTAGATGCGTCAAGAGGATTTGACACTAGTGGAAAATATACATTAGAAGGTAAAGGTTTACGTCAGTTAACCAAAAGCTAGACGTTAAAAAGGAGGCGGTGGCAGTTTTGTAAATATCAGACTTCATTAATTCAATTTAACGTCTGTTGTTTTAAGGACTGACGTTAAAAGTGAACCTTTTAACGTCAGTTCTTCATTGAACTGACGTTAAAAGTGCGTCACTTCACTTTTAACTTTTGTTCTTTCATCAACAGACGTTAAAGGTTATTTTAATAATTTTTTTTATCTAGTATACGTACCCTTCCGCATTGCCTTCCTCAAAGTTTCAGTTTCACAATTGCTTTGATGTTTTGTGTTTCTGTTTTGAAAACTAAAATATATGTGCGAAGTATAAGTTGAATCAATAACCCAAACCAGATCTCATTCATTGAAAGGGTTTAAAATCCTTTAAAATCCTATAAAAAGTTACATTGATAGGGTTTAAAATCCTATAAAAAGTTACATTGAAAGGATTTAAAATCCTAAACATTTGTTGAGGCTTCGTTCCCTTCACGGGTGAGCAAGAGAGGAGAGTCGAGCGACCAAGTTTTCCAGAGCGACTGAGCAAGGGTGCACCCGATCTGTTTCAGCAATGGTCTTGGAACAGTCATTTGCTTCCAAAGCTGACGTTCAAGTGTCTGAGTCTGCCGATTCTCCAGAAAGATGATAAGGTGAGCAACTCACACTATGTGATTTACACAACCTTATCACCCATGTTATGTGATTTACACAACCTCAGAAGTTGTTTGACCATTAAGACAAAGACCTTTGAGTCTAGGAATAGGAAGAAAGAGTGATGAAGTTAATCTCCACGGCAGAGTCATATTGTGAAGCAGAAAATTAAACGGATGGAAGGAAGCTATTTATAGGAGCAATGGATGAAGTTACTAAGCTATTCTGATTTTCTTGAAAACTTACCTATAAACTTAATGCTCATTAAGAGGATTAAGTTACAAGGTGCATGGGTAAGTAGCACAGTAGTCAAAGGAATGAATTCTTGCAGAAACTTATACACCTTTAACGTCAGTTGTTTAATACAACTGACGTTAAAAGTGTTTTTAAAATAAAAAATATTTATTTTTAACGTCAGTTTTTTATACAACTGACGTTAAAAGTGTGGTTTTTACTTCAGTATAATAAATAGCTGACGTAAATAATCCTATAAATTATAAACGTGCAGAATGAATATTGGAAATAATGTAATACACGGGAACTTGACAGTCATAAATTAAGTTGACGTTAAAAATGAGGTGGTGGCAATTTGGCAGTCATATTTATTTTTAACGTCAGTTTTTTATACAACTGACGTTAAAAGTGTTTTTTTTACTTCAGTATAATAAATAGCTGACGTAAATAATCCTATAAATTATAAACATGCAGAATGAATATTGGAAATAATGTAATATACGGGAACTTGACAGTCATAAATTATGTTGACGTTAAAAATGAGGTGGTGGCAATTTGTAAATAATAAATCACTATTTGCGTCAGTTGTGTAAAGAACTTGTGTAAATATTAAACAAGTTTATTTTTAATCTACATTAATTAGCTTGAATTAGTAAAAATATTCTTGTGAAAATTAAAATAAATAAACACTTAACATAAAAGTGTTATATGTATAATCAAATCGTATCTCAGTGAAGCGATTCATAAGTTACAATTACATGATTAAAAGATAAAAAATTTCTGCAACATAGCACTAAAATATTAAAAAGTTTCTGCTTCAACATCAATTTCTTCTCGGTTCTGTCCTCAGAAACTCCAATGGATGCATCGATCCCCTCCCTGCTCATTTGAAGTCCTTGATGCTCCATCTGTGCTTTATCCACAGTCGCTTGGGGAGGAGATGAAATAAAGTGAGGGAGTCATATTATGTGATTTACTCAACCTCAGAAGTTTTTTGACCATTAAGACAGAGACCTTTAAGTATAGGTATAGGAAGAAATAACAAAAGTCTCAAATGTGATAGAACCATATTGTGAAGGAATAGAAAACGCACGAAATATAGAGGAAAAGAAGAGGGTGTATTTACATACTGATACAGAAGAATGACATTTTATATAGAGAATAGTCTCTCTCTGATTTTCTTGAAAACTTATCTATAAACTTAATGCTCATTAAGAGGATTAAGTTTCAAGTTGCATGGGTTAGCACAATAGTCAAAGGAATGAATTTTTTTGCAGATATACACTTTTATCGTCAGTTGTCTTCAAAAACTGACGTTAAAAGTGCTTTTAAAATAAAAAATATTTATTTTTAACGTCAGTTTTTTATACAAATGACGTTAAAAGTTTTATTTTTTACTTTAATTAAATAAATAGTCAAAGGAATTAATGTTTTTGGATAAAGGTATACACTTTTAACGTCAGTTTCTTAAGACAACCGACGTTAAATATACGACCTTTAACATCAGTCTTAACAAACAACTGACGTCAAATGTTGTTTTATTTTGGTTTACACCCGCGTGCCTTCTCGTGACTTCGCTCTGCACGTCTCTTTTCTCTTTTCATCACGCTCAACCCTCACTCTCAACCCTCACTCTCACTCTCACTCTCACTCTGCCCTAATCGCGAGCTCATCTCCACCGCAACCACCGCGAGGGCTTCTTCGCCACCACCGTGAGGTACACTATTAACCCTAAATCTGTCTTTCCATTCATTCTTTGCAATAACTTTACATCTCTCTTTCCCCTTCCCGCGCACTAACTCTCCTTGTCCCTCTGCTCTCAGTAACCACATCGAACGTTGGCCACCACTCGAGCTCCCCTCCCCACCACCACACGAGCACCTATTTACGGTGAGTCTTTAGGGCACATTTTTTTATTTTTGGTTTTGAGTGTATGTTGAAACTGTAGTCTCAGTAGTTGAAACTTGAAACCGTGAGTTTGAGTTGTTTGGAATGTACGTCTCTATTTTTGGTTTTGAGTGCATGTTGCTCTGCTGGTTGATCTGTCACGGCCGTGATGCTCATCACGGCTAGGCCGTGATCAGTTCTGCCTGTGATGGTCTGGTTCAGTTGGCACGTTACGGCCGTGATGGACATCACTTCCAGGCCGTGACCAGTGCTTGGAAATCTTCAAAAACTATAGTTTTCAATCTCCCATATTGTCCTTATATTGGATATATGTTTTGTATATCTACAGGACCTATCTAGTTATGGATCGTAGTTGGATGGTTTGTAAGCGTACTAGTGCTGAGTATTTGAAGGGGGTGGGAGAATTTATAGAATTTGCTCAAAGGAATGTTCCTAATAGTAATGGAATGTTCTGTGTTCCTTGTGTCAAGTGTTTGAATACGAGGAAATGTACGGTGAAGGATATACGTACTCATTTGATTTGTGAATGGATTTGCTTGAGTTATACAAGATGGATATGGCATGGTGATGTGTTGTTGAGTAGTACGGCAAGTGTCTCCCAAAGTGAGGACGTTGACGTAGATATGGAGGATGATCGAGTAGAGGACATGGTCCGTGATATTGGACAAGAATCTTTTCATCGAGCTCATGTGTATGATAGGTTGTGCGGTGATGCGGATAAGCCTTTATATCCAGGGTGTACTACTCATACACGGTTGTCGGCGGTGCTAAAATTGGTTTGTGTGAAGCCAAGAAATGGTTGGACCGATAAAAGCTTCACGGAATTGCTTGAAGTGTTGAAAGACTTGCTTCCGGAGGACAACACATTGCCTGACCGTAACTATGAGGCCAAGAAGGTATTGTGTCCTATGGGTATGGAGTATAAGAAGATACACGCATGCCCCAATGATTGCATATTGTACACCGGTGTTCATGAAGACAATCACGATTGCCCCAAATGTGGGTTATCACGATACAAAGTGAAGGGTGGTGATGATGATGATGATCTTGATGATGTGAGAAAAAAGGGTCCTCTTGCGAAGGTGTTGTGGTATCTTCCAATAATTCCAAGGTTCAAGCAATTGTTTGCCAATGCGAAAGATGCGAAGAATCTTAGATGGCATAATGATGAGAGGAAACGTGATGTAAAGGTTCGTCATCCTGCTGATTCTATTCAATGGAAGAATATCGATACTATGTTTCTGGATTTCGCCGATGAGCCAAGAAACCTAAGGCTTGGACTTGCTACGGATGGAATGAATCCTTATGGTAACATGAGTAGTATTCATAGTTCATGGCCTGTTATGTTGGTAATTTACAACATGCCCCCTTGGTTGTGCATGAAGCGCAAATACATGATGTTGTTTATGATGATTTCGGCCCCAAAGCAACCAGGAAATGACTTAGATGTTTATCTAGGTCCCTTGATTGAAGACTTGAAAACGCTGTGGGTGGAAGGTGTTGATTGAGACACCCCGTTGTGCCCCATTGTATTATTATATTAAAACCTTAATATTTATTTACTTAATCGCTCGCTTATCATTTAAAATACGTAAAAATTTAAAACTTAATTAATGATCATATAACTTCTACAAATATAAAACACACCAAAGTTGTAATATATAATTACACACATGTTTATTTATTACAAAACCAAAAGACTGTTAAGGGTACCCTCTCAGTAGGATCCCTCACAGGTATAGACTTCACTACAGACATACTTAGCGGAAATGTAAATACTCCTTAGACACACTGGCCATCATATCTATACTCTAATCGCTCTAGATCACAGCTCGATCTCCAACATCCGGTTCATACGGAGTTCCATCTAACTCCTCAGCAATTGGTTCCTCCATCGGGTCTTCTCGTACGATCACATCAGAAATAAAATACAACACACAAAAAGATATAGGGAATAAGAAACAGTTCTATCATCAAAAAGCGGAAAAGAGTAATAGTAAATTATACAGTAATTGTCACAAACACACATCACTCAAAATCAACAACCATCCTCAATTCACTATATCATCCTCTACCCTCAGCTCATGTAGTCTAAACACTTATACTATCATAACTCTCTCTATTCCTTTCACATTCGTTATTAGTCCAGGGTAGTCTGATGCAAAGAACTCAGCATAGTACACTTCTATCTTTCGATAGGATAATACTCATCGTAGTGCCCTTCTATCTTTCGATAGGATAAGACTCAACATAGTACCCTTCTATCTTTCGATAGGATAATACTCATCATAGTGCCCTTCTATCTTTTGATAGGATAAGACTCATCATAGTGCCCTTCTATCTTTTGATAGGATAAGACTCAACATAGTGCCCTCTATCTTTCGATAGGATAATACTCATCATAGTGCCCTTCTATCTTTCGATAGGATAAGACTCAACATAGTGCCCTTCTATCTTTTGATAGGATAAGACTCAACATAGTGCCCTTCTATCTTTCGATAGGATAAGACTCAACATAGTACCCTCTATCTTTCGATAGGATAAGACTCATCATAGTGCCCTTCTATCTTTCGATAGGATAAGACTCAACATAGTACCCTCTATCTTTCGATAGGATAAGACTCATCATAGTGCCCTTCTATCTTTCGATAGGATAAGACTCAACATAGTGCCCTCTATCTTTCGATAGGATAATACTCATCATAGTGCCCTTCTATCTTTCGATAGGATAAAACTCAACATAGTGCCCTTCTATCTTTCGATAGGATAAAACTCATCATAGTGCCCTTCTATCTTTCGATAGGATACATCGATCTACGCGTCATGGACTGAAAAATTATTTGCATCAAAGCCTCTATATGAATCTCACTATCTCAAATCAATAACAACCTTGTACCTCAAACTCCCATCATAATCTCAACTCGCATTCTATGTCACATCTCATCCATTAGATAACTTATTTAAGCTAGGAACCTCTAAGTCAATTCATTCTCTCACCCAAACAATCATCTCCCGAACAACATATATCCTTACTTAAACTCAACTAGGCATAGTATTAAAAACCAGGCAGATCATGCATCACACAATATCATGAAATATTCAAATATCTCAATATCATATAAAGCAATTTATCACAACCAACGCATAATAATCAAATCAAATAAATAACAAAGTCAGACTCTGACACGGCCTGACCGTGATAGCCATCACGACCGTGACTGACAACAAAGACAAGAATCCTACAACACAGAGCCTGTCACGGCCTGGCCATGACAACCATCACGGCCGTGACAGACAACAAACATCCTCACAATCATAATTATTCAAACACTGAAACAATACGTCACATGCTGATGGAATACCTCAACCAGCGTATCACAAACAGTCAAAAGTAAATAATTCAAACATCCTCGAATACTTAAAATCAACTTAATGTCGATAAACCTACAATCCCCGAATCACATTGGTTTTACAGAAAATGTTTCCAATGGGATTTTGGTCTTGTCGATTACTCGACTACTAGTAGGGTTTAGGTCGCCCTACACAATTATCATATAATCTACTACTTATCGATTCCGACGATAGGTTGATTCTTTTCCCCACCTGAGTTTGCACGGAAACACGTACACGACGATCCTCGTTATCCCCGCCACGAGTTAACACAACCACCTTCAACCAAACAACATACTTATAATTAATCAACTAACACCCATCTATGACACTTTAGGGCTAGGTTCGGCCAAGACTTAGAAATAGGTTTAATCATCTTTTGGATCCTAATTACTAGAGTCTTAACTAACATAGATTACTTATTACATGACTAAAATTTGAAACAAAATCCTCTAACCTTTAGGGTTAGGGTTTAGGCCAAGGGCTGACTTTTAGGGTTCAAAATCCTTAAAATTCCTAATCATGATTAAGTCATATATTAATGATCCTTGATTAACCTAAATCATGGATTAGTGACTAAACAACTAAAGTTGAAACTCAAAACTTCCTAACTCTTTTATACATAGATTCGGCCTCAATAGGTTCATGAAGCTAGGGTTCTTAGTTTAACAAATCATCTTGGATTTATAAAGCATACTTACTAAACACTTGATTTCTAAGATCATCTATGAAATTCATGAACAAAACTCAATAAAACTCACCCATTTAGGGTTCGGCCAACATGAACATTTTTGAGTAAAATAGTCATTTTAAGAAACTAACATGGATTAAAGTGTGTAGTCATACATGCCATATAGAATACATGATCATACATGAAAACACATGAACAAAACTCTACCAACCCTAAGGTGATAGATTCGGCCAAGGCTAGTTTTTCAAGAAAGAGATTTTTGATTACTTCATGCTCTTGGATTTAGATAGTAGACATGATATCTAGAAGATAGAAAGTAGTTTCATCATCATTAGATTTTCCTAGGATTTATTATGATTTTTCAAAGTTCTAGGGTTTGAAACTTGAAAATGATGAACCACCATGATATAAGTCTTGAATCAAGAAACTATCTAAAGAACATAGACATGATTTAAGACAAAGATTAGGATTTACCTCTTGAGAATCAATGATGAAGACAATCCAAGAACTTGCTTTGAGAAACTTAGAACTAAGAACTTAGAACTTTAGAGTTTTAGAAGACAACTAACCAAAGAACTAAATGAAAAGTGAGAGAAAGGTATTTATAGTGTAAGTGGCGACATCTCAAGAAGGATCTAGATGAAGATGAGTTGTCATGTTAAAAGGATCAAAGTGCAATTAAGTTCCAAGGACCACGTTGCAAAGATTCCAATAGTTGAAGGACTAGTTTGCAAATAGACAATAAAATGTCATGATGATGATTTTTGTCACATTAAATGCTAGCTTATCTTTGACTTAGTTGGCTGATTTTGGTGTCATAGATATTTTAGAGAAAACCTAACTTGTTGAAGAAGATTTGTTGAAGAAGATTGTTGAAGAAGATTGTTGAAGAAAAATCAAGAATGATGTAGAAAAGTGTGGAACATTCTAGAAAAATCTTGATTCATCCATCAAATGAGAAAGTCATCTTCTCTCATGGGCTTATGTATTTGGGCTTGACACATTTGGGCTTAGTTTCATTTTCTTGTTTGTTGTGGGGCCCACTTGAAGATTTAAGCCTTTAAACTTAAGATAAGAAACTTAAATGGGCTTTATGGACTCAACTATGAACTAGAAAAGTTTGGGCTTATAAGCCACGACCATTTAAGGTTAGAAACAAGGATTCTAGCCCAATCCACTTGAAAAAACGAAAAAAACTAATTTAGGGACAAAAGGGTAATTTACAGAAAGTTCAGGGACTTAACCGTAAATTTCGAAATTTTCTATTTAACCCTGAAAAACCTTCTAGACTTAAAAATATGATTCATCCCATTGAATCATCTCAAAATCCTAAGATAAACCCTCTATCCACTCTTAGAAACTCTAATTCCCCTTCCGTCGTCTACCCGATTACGTGTTCCGCCTGAAAAACGTAAATTATTTTTTTTTTTTTCTGAAAAAATTCTATCAATACAGAATCGTAGAAAATAAAATACTAAACTTAAGTCTTTCGTTCACGAATTAAAATTTGGTTTTCTGAGCGATAGAACTTTTTTGTCGACGAAAACACTGAGAAAAGCAGACCAAGCCTAGTCTAAATTTTCAACCAAAAACTTCCCCGTAACCTTATGAAAATAAGTATAACAAGGAAATGACCTTGGTTTATCCAAAATCATTTTCTAAGTCTCGGATAAAAATATATATTTATATATTTATTACCGATATTACAGAGCAGCGAAAATCGGGGTGTTACATTACTACCCCTCTTGGAAAAAAATTCCGTCCTCGGAATTTCTTAACTCAACACTAGACATCATCTTGTAATCTTATCTTAATCTAAAGCTCCAACAATATATTTCTCATCGCTATTTTTTCCCTTAGGTGACGGTAACTTCATAATAGAATTCATGCTTATATCATCCCATTTATCCTCGAACTTATCCATCACTATATTCTATTCATTGTCCTTAACTTTTCCAACTTGATCTAACATCCTTAAAGGACATAATTAAAACTTAATCCTTCGAACATATTCTATTATTCAAATTTATATCAAAATCATACATACCATTTATGAGATCTGCAGCGTGAGGGGATTCAACTCCTCTTATGGTAAACACTCTCCCAACGACTTGAGGTCTAACCATCTCGCCGACCAGGTTCCTGGATCTCTTCTTCCCGACTTCACTTCCATAACTTCCCGGCTCCTCTACCAAGTAGCTACATTCACGTTGCCTATTTCTCTGTCTACACTCACGAGCAAAATGACTGGTTTACCGCAATGGAGACAACTAGGTCTCTCCTTGCAATCCCGCAGTAATGCGCCCTCCACATAAGTAACAACCTAAACCTCTTTGTTGCTCTTTGGCTTTGCTCCAACCACCGGGGCTGTAGGAAGCTGGTGATGGTGCAACTGCCTCGCATTAATTTGTTATATGGTTCCGTCTCCACTGGGAACCACTATCTACTCTCCTCTGCACATCCGATCGAATAGGACCTCCAATCCTTTGCTCGCTTCGCTCAGAGACTTGCCTCGAATCTATGCTTTCTATGGCACTGCATCTCTCCACTAGCTCAGGAAAACCTCGGATATCGAGAGACACTATAGCTCTCTGTAGTCCATGCCTGAGTCCTTCCTCAAACCTTCTACATTGCCAATCTTCATCCGGAAATCTCGATAAAATTCAGAATACTTAATCGTGAGCCTCAAATCGTGATGCATAATCACCAACCGTCATGTTGCCTTGTTTGAGACTCATGAATTCCCTTTATTTCTTACGTCGAACTAGACGCGGAAAATATTTTTCAAAGAAACAGTTGCTAAACAACTGCCAAGTAATAATTCTGCCCTCAGCCTCCAACAATCTTCGCTTGCCTTTCCACCAAGATTCTGCTCCTCCAGTTAACATGAAGGCAGCATACATCACTTTCCTATCCTCTCTACAGCGCATGGTATCGAATATCTTCTCGATCTCTTGTATCCACCACTCTGCCTTTTCTGGATCATAATCTCCTCGGAATTGGGGTGGCTTCCCTTTCAGGAAAGTAGCCATTCCGGCATCTTCAGCTGCAGCAGCTCTCCTTTGATTCTGTTGTTCCTGCTGTTCTTTGTTCATCTGTAGTATCTCAGCATTCTGCTGTGTTTGTAACAACAAAGCAGTAACTATGTTTTTCATGGTATCTTGAGTCTCAGAAGACTCTCCTCCACTCCCGGTATGATTATTTTCCACATTGTTAGCTCCAACAATTCTTTCAGGAGTTCTGTCATTACTGTCAATCAGACGTCCTTTTCCACGAGCCATGATTCTGTAAAAGAAATCATTTGCTCTTATCAGTATGACATACAATACCACATAACCCAGTATATAAATACCATATGCCATACTAATGGTAATTATCGCATCGGGTTCGGACACACTACCCAACTTCTAAGCATAGTTAAAATCCGATGTGGACTCAACTAGACACGGCCAGTAACACATCCTAGACCTCACAGTCCGATTAGAATCGAACTGCTCTGATACCACCAAATGAGACACCCCGTTGTGCCCCATTGTATTATTATATTAAAACCTTAATATTTATTTACTTAATCGCTCGCTTATCATTTAAAATACGTAAAAATTTAAAACTTAATTAATGATCATATAACTTCTACAAATATAAAACACACCAAAGTTGTAATATATAATTACACACATGTTTATTTATTACAAAACCAAAAGACTGTTAAGGGTACCCTCTCAGTAGGATCCCTCACAGGTATAGACTTCACTACAGACATACTTAGCGGAAATGTAAATACTCCTTAGACACACTGGCCATCATATCTATACTCTAATCGCTCTAGATCACAGCTCGATCTCCAGCATCCGGTTCATACGGAGTTCCATCTAACTCCTCAGCAATTGGTTCCTCCATCGGGTCTTCTCGTACGATCACATCAGAAATAAAATACAACACACAAAAAGATATAGGGAATAAGAAACAGTTCTATCATCAAAAAGCGGAAAAGAGTAATAGTAAATTATACAGTAATTGTCACAAACACACATCACTCAAAATCAACAACCATCCTCAATTCACTATATCATCCTCTACCCTCAGCTCATGTAGTCTAAACACTTATACTATCATAACTCTCTCTATTCCTTTCACATTCGTTATTAGTCCAGGGTAGTCTGATGCAAAGAACTCAGCATAGTACACTTCTATCTTTCGATAGGATAATACTCATCGTAGTGCCCTTCTATCTTTCGATAGGATAAGACTCAACATAGTACCCTTCTATCTTTCGATAGGATAATACTCATCATAGTGCCCTTCTATCTTTTGATAGGATAAGACTCATCATAGTGCCCTTCTATCTTTTGATAGGATAAGACTCAACATAGTGCCCTCTATCTTTCGATAGGATAATACTCATCATAGTGCCCTTCTATCTTTCGATAGGATAAGACTCAACATAGTGCCCTTCTATCTTTTGATAGGATAAGACTCAACATAGTGCCCTTCTATCTTTCGATAGGATAAGACTCAACATAGTACCCTCTATCTTTCGATAGGATAAGACTCATCATAGTGCCCTTCTATCTTTCGATAGGATAAGACTCAACATAGTACCCTCTATCTTTCGATAGGATAAGACTCATCATAGTGCCCTTCTATCTTTCGATAGGATAAGACTCAACATAGTGCCCTCTATCTTTCGATAGGATAATACTCATCATAGTGCCCTTCTATCTTTCGATAGGATAAAACTCAACATAGTGCCCTTCTATCTTTCGATAGGATAAAACTCATCATAGTGCCCTTCTATCTTTCGATAGGATACATCAGATCTACGCGTCATGGACTGAAAAATTATTTGCATCAAAGCCTCTATATGAATCTCACTATCTCAAATCAATAACAACCTTGTACCTCAAACTCCCATCATAATCTCAACTCGCATTCTATGTCACATCTCATCCATTAGATAACTTATTTAAGCTAGGAACCTCTAAGTCAATTCATTCTCTCACCCAAACAATCATCTCCCGAACAACATATATCCTTACTTAAACTCAACTAGGCATAGTATTAAAAACCAGGCAGATCATGCATCACACAATATCATGAAATATTCAAATATCTCAATATCATATAAAGCAATTTATCACAACCAACGCATAATAATCAAATCAAATAAATAACAAAGTCAGACTACGACCACGGCTGACCGTGATAGCCATCACGACCGTGACTGACAACAAAGACAAGAATCCTACAACACAGAGCCTGTCACGGCCTGGCCATGACAACCATCACGGCCGTGACAGACAACAAACATCCTCACAATCATAATTATTCAAACACTGAAACAATACGTCACATGCAGATGGAATACCTCAACCAACAGTATCACAAACAGTCAAAAGTAAATAATTCAAACATCCTCGAATACTTAAAATCAACTTAATGTCGATAAACCTACAATCCCCGAATCACATTGGTTTTACAGAAAATGTTTCCAATGGGATTTTGGTCTTGTCGATTACTCGACTACTAGTAGGGTTTAGGTCGCCCTACACAATTATCATATAATCTACTACTTATCGATTCCGACGATAGGTTGATTCTTTTCCCCACCTGAGTTTGCACCGGAAACACGTACACGACGATCCTCGTTATCCCGCCACGAGTTAACACAACCACCTTCAACCAAACAACATACTTATAATTAATCAACTAACACCCATCTATGACACTTTAGGGCTAGGTTCGGCCAAGACTTAGAAATAGGTTTAATCATCTTTTGGATCCTAATTACTAGAGTCTTAACTAACATAGATTACTTATTACATGACTAAAATTTGAAACAAAATCCTCTAACCTTTAGGGTTAGGGTTTAGGCCAAGGGCTGACTTTTAGGGTTCAAAATCCTTAAAATTCCTAATCATGATTAAGTCATATATTAATGATCCTTGATTAACCTAAATCATGGATTAGTGACTAAACAACTAAAGTTGAAACTCAAAACTTCCTAACTCTTTTATACATAGATTCGGCCTCAATAGGTTCATGAAGCTAGGGTTCTTAGTTTAACAAATCATCTTGGATTTATAAAGCATACTTACTAAACACTTGATTTCTAAGATCATCTATGAAATTCATGAACAAAACTCAATAAAACTCACCCATTTAGGGTTCGGCCAACATGAACATTTTTGAGTAAAATAGTCATTTTAAGAAACTAACATGGATTAAAGTGTGTAGTCATACATGCCATATAGAATACATGATCATACATGAAAACACATGAACAAAACTCTACCAACCCTAAGGTGATAGATTCGGCCAAGGCTAGTTTTTCAAGAAAGAGATTTTTGATTACTTCATGCTCTTGGATTTAGATAGTAGACATGATATCTAGAAGATAGAAAGTAGTTTCATCATCATTAGATTTTCCTAGGATTTATTATGATTTTTCAAAGTTCTAGGGTTTGAAACTTGAAAATGATGAACCACCATGATATAAGTCTTGAATCAAGAAACTATCTAAAGAACATAGACATGATTTAAGACAAAGATTAGGATTTACCTCTTGAGAATCAATGATGAAGACAATCCAAGAACTTGCTTTGAGAAACTTAGAACTAAGAACTTAGAACTTTAGAGTTTTAGAAGACAACTAACCAAAGAACTAAATGAAAAGTGAGAGAAAGGTATTTATAGTGTAAGTGGCGACATCTCAAGAAGGATCTAGATGAAGATGAGTTGTCATGTTAAAAGGATCAAAGTGCAATTAAGTTCCAAGGACCACGTTGCAAAGATTCCAATAGTTGAAGGACTAGTTTGCAAATAGACAATAAAATGTCATGATGATGATTTTTGTCACATTAAATGCTAGCTTATCTTTGACTTAGTTGGCTGATTTTGGTGTCATAGATATTTTAGAGAAAACCTAACTTGTTGAAGAAGATTTGTTGAAGAAGATTGTTGAAGAAGATTGTTGAAGAAAAATCAAGAATGATGTAGAAAAGTGTGGAACATTCTAGAAAAATCTTGATTCATCCATCAAATGAGAAAGTCATCTTCTCTCATGGGCTTATGTATTTGGGCTTGACACATTTGGGCTTAGTTTCATTTTCTTGTTTGTTGTGGGGCCCACTTGAAGATTTAAGCCTTTAAACTTAAGATAAGAAACTTAAATGGGCTTTATGGACTCAACTATGAACTAGAAAAGTTTGGGCTTATAAGCCACGACCATTTAAGGTTAGAAACAAGGATTCTAGCCCAATCCACTTGAAAAAACGAAAAAAACTAATTTAGGGACAAAAGGGTAATTTACAGAAAGTTCAGGGACTTAACCGTAAATTTCGAAATTTTCTATTTAACCCTGAAAAACCTTCTAGACTTAAAAATATGATTCATCCCATTGAATCATCTCAAAATCCTAAGATAAACCCTCTATCCACTCTTAGAAACTCTAATTCCCCTTCCGTCGTCTACCCGATTACGTGTTCCGCCTGAAAAACGTAAATTATTTTTTTTTTTTCTGAAAAAATTCTATCAATACAGAATCGTAGAAAATAAAATACTAAACTTAAGTCTTTCGTTCACGAATTAAAATTTGGTTTTCTGAGCAGTAAACTTTTACTGTCAGCGAAAACACAGAAAACGGCAGACCGGCTTCCGTCTAAATTTTCAACCAAAAACTTCCCCGTAACCTTATGAAAATAAGTATAACAAGGAAATGACCTTGGTTTATCCAAAATCATTTTCTAAGTCTCGGATAAAAATATATATTTATATATTTATTACCGATATTACAGAGCAGCGAAAATCGGGGTGTTACATTGATGTAGTTGATGGGTATTCTCATGAGGCTTTCAAGCTTCGTGCCATGTTATTTTGCACCATTAACGACTTTCCAGCATACGGTAACTTGTCCGGGTACAGTGTTAAGGGGCATAAAGCATGCCCTATATGTGAAGAAGGCACATGCTACACTCAGTTGCATCATGGAAAGAAGACGGTTTACCTTGGGCATCGGAGATTTCTTAGACGTGATCACCCATATCGTAAGATGAAAAAAGCTTTTAATGGATGCCAAGAGACAGAAGAAGCGCTGGCGGCCTTAATTGGAGAGCAGGTTTATCAGAGGGTAAAGGGTATCGATGTTATATTCGGCAAGTCCAAAAAGAAAGGTAAAGCTGCTGAGAAAAACATATGGAAGAAGAGGTCGATATTCTTTGATCTTCCATACTGGCGCAAGCTTGATGTCAGACACTGCATTGATGTGATGCATGTGGAGAAAAATGTGTGTGATAGTGTGATCGGGACCCTTCTCAACATTCAGGGCAAGACAAAGGATGGTGTGAATGCTCGTCTCGACCTCGTTGCTATGGGTATACGAGAGCAGTTAGCTCCAGTTGTTGAGGATGGTAAGCGGACTTATTTGCCGCCAGTATGTCATACTTTGTCAAAAAAAGAGAGACAAAGTTTTGCGGGTGTCTTCAGGGCATCAAAGTTCCACATGGTTACTCTTCAAATATGAAGAGGCTTGTCTCTAGTGATCTTAAATTGGTTGGCTTAAAGTCTCATGATTGTCACATCTTGATGCAACAACTTTTGCCCGTTGCTATTCGTGGTATTGCTTCAAAAAATGTGAGACATGCCATTACTCGGTTGTGCTAATTCTTCAATTCTATATGTAGCAAAGTCGTTGACCTCCGTATGTTGGATGACTTGGAAGTTGAGGCTGCTACAATCTTGTGCCAATTGGAGATGTATTTTCCTCCTTCCTTTTTCAACATAATGGTTCACTTAATTGTTCATTTGGTGAGGGAGATTAGATTACGTGGGCGGTTTTTCCGAGATGGATGTACCCGGTTGAGCGCTACATGAAGATCTTGAAAGGGTACGTGAAGAATCCTCATCGTCCCGGAAGCATCTATTGTTCAAAGGTATGTTGCAGAAGAAGCTATTGAGTTTTGTTCGGACTACCTTCATAACACGGATCCTATAGGGGTTCCTAAGTCTCGGCATGATGAGATCAGATGTCAAGGTAAGGGTACACATGGATTAAGAATTAATAGGAATGATCGGGAGGAAGTGCTTCAAGCACATTTGTATGTATTGAACAACATCGAATGTGTTCAGCCTTTCTTATTTGAACATAAAAGAAAAGTCAATCAAGAAAACCCTCGAATGAGCGAAAGGTGGTTGTTGAACAAGCATAACAAGACTTTCTTACCATGGTTCAAGGAAGAAATGCTTAAGGATGGTAGTACTGCTTCTGATGACGTAAGATGGCTAGCACGTGGGCCTAGCTTCAACGTCATATGTTGGAGCGGATATGACATAAATAACTTTTCCTTTTATACAAAGGAACAAGATAACAAGAGTACCATGCAAAATAGTGGGGTTATGATCGTGGCCGAAGCAATGCACTTCTCTAGTGCAAAGGACACAAAACCCGTTAAAGCACCGAGACCTTACTTTGGATATATTGAAGATATTTGGGTGCTCGATTACACTAAGCTTACGGTGTCGGTATTTAAATGTAAGTGGGTTGATAGTAACGGTGGTGTACAAACCGACAAATTGGGGTTCACATTGGTAGACCTCAACAAGTTAGGTCATATAAATGAGCCTTTCATAATGGCTTCCCAAGCAAAACAAGTGTTCTACATCACTTATCCTTCTAACAAAAGGTTGTCCGTGGTTCTCCAAGGAAAAAACATGTGTAATGGTAGTGATGAAAATGAAGATTCAAATCTTGATATTCCTGAGACTCCTTCTTTTTCAACAAACATGCCTACTATAATCGAGGAGACACAGGTGGACGATGTACATGCCACTCGTGATGATCATCACGAAGGGATATTGATATAGGTAGTTTAAACTTAGTATACATTTATTTTTATTTATATTTCTGTATTTATTTTGAGTTATAACCTATGTTAATAAATATATATTGTTTCTGAACAGGCATACATATGGATCATTGTTCCATTTTTCCTTTGCAATTCTGTAATGTGTGTGATATTCTGTGTTACTGGGATATTTACTGAATGCAGGGATAGCTGAGGGGAGTGATATTTTAAAACTGAATTTAAAAAAAAAATACTATTAACGTCAGTTGTATGATACAACTGACGTTAATAGTATTTTATAAAATATACAGTACACTATTAACGTCAGTTGTTTATTACAACTGACGTTAAAATTAAGACCTTTAACGTCAGTTCTTTATAACAATTGACGTTAGTTTTAACAAAATTAACGTCCGTTCTTAAAGAACTGACGTTAATTTTTACAAAATTAACGTCAGTTGTGTTAAAGAACCGACGTTAATAGTTTTATATTTAACGTCAGCTGTATTTACGTCAGTCAGTATTCTAACGTAAAAAATCAATTTTAACTGACGTAAAAAGCACTTATTGTACTAGTGTGAACCCACACCCCACGAGGGAGAGTGAGAGTTCAAATCCGGATCCATAATTACTTGTGTCAACCTCGGTTGACTATTGTATATATGAGATGATATTACATTCTATCTATTATAAACATAAATACAATCATCTTTATCCCGGCGAAACAAGGGTTATTATAGATAGAGAGATACTATTTATTTAAAAAGCTATAAACCATTAAAAAAGAAACTCCTAACAATTAAACCCATTAACACCAACATATGGTTGGTCCAATTGTAATGTGACTTGGATCCCTTAAGCAAGTGATCAGGGGTTTTAGTCTCTGCAGTTGCTCGTGGAGAATACCCTGGAAATCCAAAAAAAAAAAATCCCATTAATAGGCTTCTTCATACTAACCCTTTTCTTTTTATGCTTTTTTCTATTTCTCAATTTCATAAAACAAATTATTTGCCTATGACATTTGGCCTATATTTTTTTTACTATTTTTTTTTATTTTCTTGTATTTAAATTGAATGGATGAAAACTTGCAAAGAACTTAATTTAGTTCTAAAAAAAATCTCAACCCAGCAAAATAAATCCTGAACCTTTCTTTTAAGAAAACAAAACAAAACAACTTTTCGCTTCGCAAGCCCAAATCCTTCGGAAATGGATTCCCAGCAATTGCTTTGTGAATGCAGGGAGAACTTGACCATTGATTAAATTTTGTGTAGGATAAGCATTTTACATTTTCAAATATTAAACACACTAATTCCCTAATGTAAACTTTTTTTTCTTGATTCCTTAACGAGGACACTCGTTAGTATTTTTCAAGACAAATACTAACCAATACCCTTAGGACATTTGTCCCTTAGGATATTTGTTAAGGAATTAGAAATTAGAATAAAAATTTTATCTTGGAAACTGGTATATTCAATGTTTTGAAAATTAAAAAGTTACATTGTCCAACAAAATTTTTGTATTTTTGACTTTCTTTATCAATGTCCTTAGATATTGCTTAGTAAGACCCATATATTAATATAAAAATGAGTATATAAAATTCTGACCAATAATTAAGGTAAATCCACGTGCGTGAAATTTGTAATCGCAATAAAACTGGGTCCAAATCCTTGACTATTATTCGCACGTCCCTCCCAGTGGTAGAGACCCACCCACTTATCCTATGAGCACAACTCCTCAGCCACCTTACCATAAATTAGTAATGGAAGTAGGTTCCACTAACATGCGTCTTTAATCATTAGATGCTCTTTCTTATGCAGATCATTTTCTGTGTGACCCTCCCCCCTCAAAGTGGGAATATAAGGTTATCCTTTCGAAGTTCACTTGTTGAAGACACTATCTAGCATTAAAATTAGAGTGACCAACCGACGCACACCCATTTTTTTTTGGGTCGAGATGAAATTCAGGATATCTCCACGGTCGGTAGTCGTAAGATTAATCCCCCAAGGATATAGAATACCAGTTAAGGGGCAACTCTTCTACTCACGGATACAATTCTATTCCCATTACCGGAATTCGAATCCTAAAGATATGGTTAAAGGATCCAAGCCACTAACCACTTGGACCACACCTTGTGATCGCGACGCACACACATATGTATGTATATTGTATAATGTAATACGTCAGAAACAATCTTTAATAGCATTTTTTTTAGCGCTTTCTGTCTTAGTCTTATTAAAAGAGGAAATAAAAGATAAGGTTCTCAAATGTTATTAAAAGTATTCCTTTAATAATACTTTTTTGAAGAAATGTTATCTCTTCCCTAAATTTTTTATAAAAAAAAAATATAATTTCTTGTGCTCGATTTTTTTTTCCTGTTTCCAAGGGTATCCTCCGCGTGCAGCTTATGTTCTCAAATGTTTTTGTTGTGTTTACTGTTTTTTTTAATCTAAACCCAGTGTATCCCAACGTTGTCAACGAAGGATTAATCACTGTTCGGGGGGCACGGCTTCCGTTGGCCAAGTATTATTTTAACGCTGCCAGGAATCGAACCCGGGAGCAAACCGAGTCGACCCCTAGAGTGTCCCAGGACAGACCTTACAACCGCTGGACCAAGAGGCTTGTTGTTGTGTTCGATGTTTAAACCTACATATTAAAAAAAATTCAAAATAAGTAAATGATATTCAACAAATAGCACACTCAAATCTTTTAAGGCATGAGACTTAAAAAAAATCGTGATATTCCATTTTAGAAACTCAAGATTCTGTATATTAACTGAATTTGCAAACTAAAAATAAGATTCCATCACGATTAGAAAACTAAGGAAAAAAGAATTAATACTAACCTTTCTCAAACAAAGGTACAAGAATAGGAAAAAATCGCGATATTCTGACTTAGAAACCTCATATTTGTGTATCAGCTGGATTTGCATATTAAAAATAAAATTTCATTAGTAACTCAATTCTAAAATAAAAAAGAAAAAACTTATACTTTTTGTCAAAAAAAAAAACCTATACTTACCTTCTTCGAAGGAAAACATGAGAATGGAAAGGATTCGTGACGTTAAGTCCTGTTAGAAACCCTGACTTTATGTCTCAAGAACCGGAAAACTAAAAAAAAAAAAAGAATTTCAATCAATCAATATCACAATTTAGAAACTAAAAAAGAGAAAACACATGCTTACCTTTTTCTAATGGAACATAAGAATGAAAGTAAATAGCAATATTTTTCTTAGAAACATCATACTTCGCGTCTCTTTGTTCCAAAAAAAGAAAGAATTAATACTTACCTTTTTTTTTTTTTAAACGGAGCCAAAGGAAGCAGTTGAGTATGATAAAAATTTTAACAAAAAAAAAACCTTGTAAGAGACTACGAACATATGAATGGATACATGACCTTGGTGGAACACCTTTTTTTTTTATAAAGAAAATGGAAAAGATAGTCATTCCCTAAAGAAGCACTATTAAATATGGAGCATATTTTTTATTTAAAAAAAATGGGGAAACGGTATTGCTGAAGAGGATTCTAATTTCATAATGGTTTTATCTAAATCTTAAAAGTATAATCTGAGAAAGAATAGAATGCTTAATTATAAATTTACATTCTTTATGCATGGGTTTTGATTTATGTCCTCCTATATGATTTTGTCTTCTTTATTTTTCCTCTTTTTATCAATAAATTTATAGTGACAAATGATCATCTTACTTAAAAAAAATGAATTATGAATATAATTAAACAGTGAATTAGTTAAAGGGATTTGCTAACGTATACAACCTATTTTTTAGAAGGAGGACTGCGTTAGTACGTTAAGTTACCGAATTCCTTAGTTTCGACATAGTGGTTATAGGATTGTAAACTTTGGATCTGAAGGTTAAAAGTTCAATTAATCTTGAAAATAACAATTTTCTACCCTCCTCGGGTTCAAATTTTGGAAGAGATAAGGCTGCCCTCCTCAGCTTCATGTACCAGACCATCATTTGAGTATATCCAACTATGTAACTCATTGGAGTTGCTTAACTTATTTTTTATGAACTCTAATATGTCATATCGCCACTTTTTTATTTTATACTACTTTAAGCATGCAATTCTACACTTCAATGATATAATTCTTAAAAGTTCATCAAATAAATTTCACATGTTATCTCACATCTTTATTTATATATATTTACTTTTGTCTCAATTTAAAATATTAATATTTTCATTTGATATTAATATTCATTTAACATCATTATCTTTCTCTTTATTATTTTTATTAGTGGTTCTTATAATCTTATATAATAACTTATTGCTTCTATAATTAAACTTTTCTTACACGTGTCATCCACATCAATTGACTCTAGTTTTACAACTCAACAAGAAACTATCCTTAATCTTAACAATATGTTAAGCAATTCCCGTTAAAGTTACTCTTAATGAATTAGTTAAACGTGTGAAATGTATTATATATATATATATATATATATATATATATATATAATAAAAACAATAAAAACACATTTTCAGAAATTTAAAGTGGCACCAGGGTGCTACCTTTATCTTGGGCCTCATAGCTCAAGAAAATAGACTTCGTTTGGATATACTTATTTTAATATAAAAAACATTTATTATTTTTATAAGAATTGTATCTTAAAATAATTTTAAGAGTGTTTTGGATGTCACTCTAAAATAAAGTGAAAAATAAAAGTAAAATCACTAAAATTTCTTAATTAATTTTAAATCTAGACCAGTGCATGAAGCACTTTTTTCGACGATTAAAATTGACTTGTAACGTTGTTTCGAAGTCGACGTTGCTTTAGTCGATGTTACAAGTTTAACTTATAACGTCGGTTTTCCAACCACTGTTACAAGTTAACATGTAACATCGATTCTAAGAAAAATCGCCTTTAAAAGTAGCGAATTGTCTGATCAAAGCATGTTACAAGTTAACCTGTAACAGCGATTGTTTGTAGAATCGCTGTTACAAGAATTTTTTTTTAAAAAAATTAAAATTGGTTTGCTTTCAGTTACTGCATCGGCTAAAATTTAAAGATACACACAGTGATGCTAACTAAGATCATCCAAAATTTAGACCAGTTGACAGAATCAATATATATCTATATACACACACACGCGCGCGCGCGCGCGCGCGCACACACACACACACACACACACACAAATATATATATATATATATATATATATATATATATATATAAAGTGAGATGAGTGTGTTATTATGAGAGTGAGAGGAGTAAATCTGGACCTTTGGATCATACATGAATGGTCAATATTAGAACATAAAGTCATTTGACTTTTTTAAGTGATCACATGATCACCAACTAACTCTTACTCCTGACTAGGGGTGACAAAATGATCCATTTGTCCACCATCCATTCAACCCATGCATGAGAAAATTCATCCAATCCATCCATTTATAAAAAAATAATATAAATGGATTGGATGGATTGAATTATTTTTTTAGTGGATGGTTTACGATCCATCCAATATTTTTAAAATCCATTGGACCAACAATCAAAAATGTAATGGATCAACTTTTATCCATTCCAAAACCAATTTATTTTTTTCATATTATTTTTCAAAAAATAAAAAAAACCTCCATTTGTAACAAAAAAAACACTCCATCTAATTTTCTCATCCGTTCCTTATTATTTTTTCTTCATTTATTTTTTATTTTATTTATCTGCTTTTTTTTGTTACATTAAGTATTAACTAATTAATTGTTTTCGAGCATCGATTGTAGTCCACGTTATCACGTACGTTTTATTTTGTCGTTGCCTTTTTTTTTGGTGAGAAACTTAAAAAAAAGTATTAACTAATTGAAAGCACGAGAAAGTCGTAACAAGTTTTGTAAAACAATGTCATGGAACGTTGTGACGGAAGGGTCACACCCTAGAGTTGATGACATATCAGAGAGTGTCATGGTGCCTCCATGGCTTTCGATGGCATCAGCAATGCCAAGTTCAATGGCACATTTCACCACTGCCTGTTCCACAAACCCAAATGTATACTTCCAGATATCCAATTGCGCTTGTGTTTCTTCTTCTTCTTCAACTTTCTTGTCCCAAGCCGACGTTGATTGTCTTTGTATATTTTATCTCATCTCTAGCTGATTAAGTCTCACTACTTGTATATGTCTTTGTGGTTAATTAGTTGAAACTTGAAAGCTTCGTTTATAGACGATATATAGTAACATATCATGGATCTTATTCTATTAAAATGTGTGGAATATGTGCTTCTACGTGCATATGCCAATAAAAATATCTTGTGAAAAACATAAAACGGGCAGAACTGGTATTCTTTGATGAACTTTAGGGGTGGTAAAAAAATTCATTTATCCACCATCCACCCAATTCATCTAAAGATAAATCTATCCAATCCATCCATTACCAAAAAAATATTTTTAATGGACTAGATCAAATTGGATATTTTACTTTTAGGATGGATGGTGATCCATCCATTGTTTTTCTAAATCCACTGGATCAGGAGGCGCTAGATTACTTAAGCGTGCGATGGATCCAAGTTCCAACTAACATTGCACCATGCACATGACCGATCCCTGGATTATTACTTTATAGTTTATTCTCCACCTGAACTTTATAACTTGACCCGTAGCTATATTCTATTCCACGCCATGGTTTAATATTCACCACCTTTTGGATCTAAACCGATATACTTGAATTGAAGAAAGTCTGTAGTTTTTAATTTTTGTCATCACAGACATAAAACTAGAGTGCCTTTGCATGTTTAAATTTGAAAAAAAAGCAATTTGAAATGTTTTATTAAAAATAATTTTCCTTTCAATGAGGAGAGAGAGGGAGAGAATATTTTAAAAGTTATAAAAAGTATTTAATTTTTAAAAATATTTTTGTGGATATATGAGTATGAGAGATATATTATTTTGAAACAATTATAAAAGTTATTTAATTTTTAAAATAACTTTTATGGATGGATTGGATATCCATCCGTGAAAAAGTTGTTGATGGACGGATTGGATGGATTTTATTAAATGGATCATGGATGGATTGGATTTTTTTAACAAAATTTTAATGGATCATAATGGATTAATGGATTGTTTTTAATCCATCCATTATAATCCAAACAAAAATTTATCCAATCCATCCATTTGACACCCTTAATCCGGACCATCTATGTATGGTTTAATTGTCCAGATTTCCTCCTCCCACTCTCATAATAACACATTCCTCTCACTTGAGTTGCTCCCACACACACACACACAAATCGATCTTACAACAGGAAATCATATATACAACCAAAATTGATTAAGCTAATTAAGTCATGATCTATTTACATACACAAACTAATAATATATGTTCTAAGTACCTAAAACATAAATCTATGCATCGTGCTCAAAGTCTATATCCGCACTCCATCAAGTATGTTCCGCCAAAGCCTGCACAAGTTCAAAAGGATTCAACATTAATTAAATTAAGTCACCAATAAAAACAAAAAATAATTAATTAACAAGGATACCTAAAAAAATAAATTACACTATGGTGCAAAATAAAAAAAAAACATGCATAACTTACACTATGGTCAAGTTTATATCAATATCCCTTCATTATGATCATCACGAGTAGCAAGTACATCGTCCACTACATTTTCCTCAATGAAAGTAGGCATCCGTGATGAGAAAGAAGGAATCTTAGGTATATCAAGAGTTGAATCTTGATTTTCATCACTACCATTATGCATGCTTTTTTCCTTGGAGAACTACTGACCACCTTTTATTAGAAGGATCATTGATATAAAACACTTGTTTTGCTTGGGAAGCCATGATGAAAGGCCCTTCCGTATGACCAACCTTGATAAGGTCTACCAATGTAAATCCTAATTCATCGGTTTGTATACCACTTTTACTATCAATCCACTTACAATTAAAAACTATCACCGTAAATATTTAGTGTAAACGACCTCCCAAATTTCTTCAATGACTCCAAAGTAAGAGTCGGGTGCCATAATGGGGTTTGTATCTTTTGAACTAGAGAAGTGCATGGACTCAGCCACGTTCATAACCCCCACTATTTTGCATGGTACTCTTGTCATCCCGAGACTTTGTATAAAAGGAAAATTTATTGATGTTTTAACTGCTCCAACATATGACATTTAAGTTAGACCCACGTGCTAGTCATTTTAATGTATCAGAAGCAGTACTACCATCCTTGAAATTTCTTCTTTAAACCATTGTAAGAAAGTCTTGTTATACTTGTTCAACAACCACTTTTAGTTCATTTGAGGGTTTTCCTCCTTGACTTTCCTTTTGTGCTCACATAAGTTAGGTTGAACTTCATTAGTGTTATTCAATATATACAAATATGCTTGAAGCACATCCTCCCGACCCTTGCCCGTAGCAGTTTCACCTTGTGTACCCTTACCTTCACATCTTCCCTCATGACGAGACTTAGGAATTCCTAT
Organism: Sophora flavescens; assembly: GCA_030762895.1. Classification (NCBI taxonomy): domain Eukaryota; kingdom Viridiplantae; phylum Streptophyta; class Magnoliopsida; order Fabales; family Fabaceae; genus Sophora; species Sophora flavescens. The sequence goes on from CM061069.1 coordinate 118,133,736, forward strand.
AGGTTCTATTTCAGAAAAGTAGTCTGAACAAAGCTCAATAGCTTATTCTGCAACGTACCTTTGAACAATAGATGCTTCTGGACGTTGTGGATTCTTCACATACCCTTTCAAGATTTTCATGTGTCACCCAACTGGGTACATCCACCTTAAATAAACAGGGCCGCACAATCTAATCTCCCCCACTAGATGAACAATTAAGTGAACCATAATGTCAAAAATGAAGAAGGAAAATACATTTCCAATTGGCACAAGATAATGGCAGCCTCTTTTTCCAACTCATCCAACTTCCCGAGATCAACGACTTTGATACATATAGCATTGAAGAATAAGCACAACCTAGTTAGGGCATGTCTAACATTTCTAGGATCACAATCATGAATAGCCACTGGTAGTAGTTGCTGCATCAAGATGTGACAATTATGAGACTTTAAGTCAACTAATTTCATATCTCTCATTGAGACAAGCCTCTTGACATTTGAATAGTAATCCTGTGGTACTTTGAAGTCACACTCACAAAAACTCATTCTCTCATTTTTTGACAAAGTATGACATGCTGGAGGTAAATAGGTCCGCTTACCATCCTTTGACTATGGAGCTAACTGCTCTCGTATACCGATCGTAACCAAATCTAGATGAGCATTCACACCATCCTTTTTCTTGCCCTGAATATTGAGAAGCATCCCGATTACACCATCACACACATTTTTCTCCACATGCATCACATCAATACAATGTCTGATATCAAGTTTGTACCAATATGGAAGATCAAAGAAGATAGACCTCTTCTTCCATATGTTTTTCTAAGTATCCTTATTTTGAGTCTTCAGGAGATAACATTGGCGTCCTTCACCTGTTGATAAACTTGTTCTCCATTTAAGTCCAGCGGAGCGAGTTCATTGTCCTGGAATCCGTTAAAATCTTTTTTCAATCTACAATATGGGTGATCACTGCTGAGAAATCTCTGATGCCCAAGGTGAACTGTCTTCCTCCCATGCGTCAGTTGAGTGAAGCACGTGCCTTCTTCACATATAGGACATGCTTTATGCCCCTTAATACTATACCAAGACAAGTTACCATATGTTGGAAAGTCATTGATGGTGCAAAATAACATGGCACGCATCTTGAAAGTCTCATTAGAATACCCATCAACTACATCAACACCTTCCACTCACATCTTTTTCAAGTCTTTAATCAAGGGACTTAGACAAACATCTAAGTCATTTCCTGGTTGTTTTGGGCTCTAAATCATCATAGATAACATCATGTATTTGCGCTTCATGCACAACCAAGGAGGTAAGTTGTAAATTACGAGGAGAACGGGCCATGAACTATGAATACTACTTAAGATACCATACGAATTCATTCCATTCGTAGCAAGTCCAAGACTAAGGTTTCTTGGCTCATTTTCGAAACTCGGAAACAAACTATCAATTCTCTCCCATTTCACAAAATCAGCGGGATGGCGAAGCATTCCATCACGTTTCCTATCATCCGCATGTCATCTAATGTTCTTTGTGTCGTTTACATTAGGGAATAATTGCTTGAACCTTGGAATTATTGGAAGATACCACAACATCTTCACAGGAGGACCCTTTGTGATCACATCACAACTAGAATCATCATCCTTCACTTTGTACCATTACGAATGATGAAGAAGCGGCAATGGTGGTCCTTCATGGCGTGAGTGAGGGAGGACGAAGGAACAATGACGGACCTTCACGGTGTGAGTGTTAGGGTGCGGGAGGACGAAGGGACAGGGGTTGAAAGAGACACTTGAGTGTTAGGGCGCGAGAGTGAACTTCATATGTTAAAATATAAAGACATGTAACATCGGTGTCTTTCCCAACCAGTTATTACAAGTTTTTCCTCCACCAAGCTTCTAAGATTTGCTCACTTGTAATAGCACTTGTAACATCAAATTTCAAACAACCGTTGTTACAAGAGTGTATTAAATGAACCAGTTATTTACAATATTGCCACCGCCTCTTTTGTAACATCGGTTGTAAACTAACCAATGTTACATACCGACATATTTTCCACTAGAGCAATTCATTGCTTTTGAAAAAAATAATAGAAAGAACAAATGGTTCTATATATTTTTTTTATTAAACTACTACAAATTTAAATATTGCATATTTGTATCCAAATACAAAATATTTTTTTATAAAAAATAATACTAAAATAAGAGGTATAAAAAATTATAATAGTATATCCAAATGAGTTCCATTATTTTGTCTAACGTTTGGTCAATTTAAAAAGGATACTAGTTAAATAATAAGAAAGTAAAAATATCAAGTAAAAAGAAAAGATATATTTAAAAAGGCTTAATTGCACTTTTGGTTTCTCGATTATTGACCATGTGTGATTTTGCTCCCTATAAATTTTTTGTGAATATTTGGTCCCCTATTTTTTCAATGTTTTTGCGAATTTGGTTCTTCTATTCCATCTCTGTCAATTTTTTCAATGGTCAACAAAAAGGAATCCTCTAACCACACAGAACCTCTGATTGAGGTTCTCTCTCCTACGCCTCTCCGATTTAACATGATTTAATGGTTTCTCTCTGTTATTTACTGGTTTTGTCCCTTCTTTGGGACTTTTTTTGGTTCCACCACAAAATTCATTACCTCAGAATCGCAACCAGATGTTCTATGGGCTTAGTGTAGTTGTTCTTCTCTTTTAATCATTGAAAAATTGACATATATTAGATGGAATGATCGAGTTTGCAATATTGAAAATTTGAGGGGCCAAATGTGCACAAGAAAAACTTTAGAAATCAAAATTGCACATGTCCAATAGTAAGAAAACCAAAAGTGCAATTAAGCCATTTAGAAACTTAAAAAAATATTTTACTTTTAATTTTTTTAATTTGTTTTCTTAAAGGCATTTTTTTTAACAAAATACTTATTTAAAATATAAAATAACTATTTAATGCAAAAGTTCGTGCCAAGCTTTTTATTTTTTGATTGGAAATGATGACGTGTTATGGGTTTAGTCTCCACAAAAATGTCTCCCTTAACATATATAGCTTCAATCTCCACATTATAAATAACAAACACTATCCTCTCAAAATTTCCCAAATAAGAGATTCTTTAGGATGATGGATAAAACCACTCGTTGTTTATCATTTCCTAATGTGGGAATGAGAACACAAGAATTACTGATAACCCTTTTAGTATTAGGATGTCCACTAACATGGGTCACTATGTCACAAGCCATCTTAGATAATGGTTACACAGAGCATGCTCACTATGAATGCAATCTTACAAGATATCCTAATCTTTGTGCTGAAACCTTGAAGGGATTGGGATCAGGGGATCAATATGTTAATGTCATTTTGGCTCTTGTTAACAAAACCATATTGGAAACCAACTTGCCAAGTTCATATTTTGCTAAATTCAAGACTCGGGATATTGCTGAAGAAGCCCATTCTGTCGCAGGTAATTAATATCTCTAAATATATCTTCATATGTGTGAATGGATATCATGCACTATTTTTAAGTAAAATGAAATTTATATTAAATTAAGCTGGGTTTTCATATATCATGCATGTTTGATATGTCATTCATGAAAATAAACAATACTGATGTTTAAGCATAATTCATTGAGGAATTGTTTCTATTTTACACAACAAAATTCAATCCAAGTGACCGTTCAAGAGGATTTGGATTCTCTGCCGTTAATAAAGTGACTGTAAAAATACAAAAATAATGATGTAAAAATATTATACCCATTTTCATAACCATTGGATCATGAATGTAGGATTTGCAGAAAAAAATTGACCGCAGAGAATCCTTCTCGTTCAAGGAGTATTTGGATAATACTATATTTGCACATTTTTTTAATATCAAAACATTACATTTTTTTAAAAAATTAAATCACAAAGATAAACAAAATTTCTAATACCTTTTTTTTTCCCTTTCTAATACCTTTTATTTCTGATTGGTAACTAATAATGAGTTATGTGCTTTTCATCCTTTTAATTGTCAGGCTACTGTGAAGAGCTGATGGGCATGTCACTGAAAAGGTTGGACCAATCTTTGAAAACACTGAAATCCCCTAAAAGAAACAAGAATGACATCCAAACATGGCTAAGTGCTTCTCTAACTTTCCAACAATCTTGTAAAGACTATGCAGATGCACACACCTCCAAACTCTCTCCAAGTAGTGGCCTCATGGAAAGGGTCTCTAAAAAGATGAACTATCTTTCTCAATTGGGAAGCAACTCATTATCTCTTGTTAACAGAATCACCAAGAGCACAGAAGCTAATAACCACAAACTTGGTGGTAGTAGGGAAAATGATGAAAAGGAATATTATTTCCCTAAGTGGGTATCAGCAAGAGGAAGAAAACTGCTTCAGGGAGGTACCATAAAAGCAAATGCTATAGTTGCACAAGATGGTTCAGGAAACTACAAGACAGTTTCTGAAGCCATTGGGGCAGCTTCTGGGACAAGGTTTGTGATTTATGTAAAGGAAGGTGTATATAAGGAGAAGATTAGGACTAATAAGGATGGTATTACCTTGATAGGAGATGGCAAATATTCTACACTCATTGTTGGGGATGACAGTGTTGCCAAGGGTACTACCTTACCTGACTCTGCCACATTTTGTTAGTCCTCTAAACTCTCTCTCCCCTTATACATTACACATATATTATGTACCGTATTAAAAACCTTCCAAATTGATTTTGCTCTCACTCAAATGAAATTTTAATAAAAAATGATGTGTTCGGATAATGTTAGGTAAAATTGATTTTGGTTTCAGAAACGATTTTAAATAGAAGCTACATAAATTAGCTTTTATGTTGAGTTGAAAAATTTATACAAAGTTTTATATCAAACTTACTTTCAAAATAAAAGCATTCAAACATAAATCACTTCACTTTAAATTCAATTCTAACTAAATAAATTTCATTTAAAGTCACTTTTATCCGATCGATATATATGCCATAGTCCCAAAACTTTTTTGACTAAATGTGGGGCTTTTATCCTAATGGTATATAACTACATCCAGGTTCGTCCTTCATTTATAAATACACTAAAGTGATCCTTTAAAGTTAATTTTTTGCATTGATATTGCAACTCCTATGTTCTCTCTCCGTGTTTTTTTTTTTGCATCATTTGTTAATTAAGTCTAGTTAATTAACAATGGAGAATGCTAACAAATATCCTTAGGACATTGTTTAAGAAATCAATAATAAAAAATTTGTATGAAAAAGCAATATATTTATTATATCGAAAAATATTATACTTAATTTTTCAATACAAATTTTCCTTTTGTGCTTAATTGTGCATGTTAATTATGTGTATTGAATAAGTACGGATTATTTAATGGGTATATTTATGGTTAAGTTGAAATATTAGAAATGGTGAGTAACATGCATAGAAATGGGGCCTAGCTAGGAAATCAATTAACTTAGACTTTGATTGGTCAGAATTTATTGCGGTGAGGCTGAATTCGGAAAAAGTTGATAGCAAATTAGCAATAGCGACCCACTAAAAAACTGTGTACATGGTTTCATTGTACGATGACGGTGTACGTTCAAGTCGTGTATTTATGGGTCCATCGTTTCATGTCATATTAAATATATCACTAAGTTTCAATCAGAAAATATATCCTTAAGTCCATTTCAATGACAGAGAAGTCTTTTTAATGACTCACATGGATGGACTTTTCATTATACGCGTTATTGATTAGGTCAAGAAAACAAATTTTAAGATGAACACAATGCACTGAAGGAAGTCGATTTTAGTCATTTTACACGGGGAAAGCTATTTAACTTCGAATGTTACTTCCAAACAATTAATATTCATTTACCATTCAAAAAGGAAGCTTTAAAGTTAATTAACACGACAGTTCAAAAAAAAAAAAAAGTTAATTAACACGAAAGGGATATAATATATATACTCCAATTTTAATTTCCTTTTTCTAGTTCTGGTCTGGCACTCTGGCAGGAATATATTTGTTTGATTTAGATCATGCTGTGGGTCTTATCAGTGTTGTATCAAATTAAATAAGTATCCCTTTTTTTGACAAAAAAAAGTATCCCTTTTATTCTTATAATTTCTTTGCTTGTTAAAAAAAAGTTTTCTATATACCTTACCACGTTCGGTTTCAATGACTGAGCAGGGAGATAAGGCAATCACTCTAGTAATTGATTTATTTTCACATCAATTTTGTGCTAGCAAATTAAATAAAAATAGATTCACAATCGCAAATCAATAAAAAACATTTTTTTTTCTAAGCTATGTTATTTGAATATTAGATTTTAAATATCATGTATATTTTTTATCTTTATCTTTCATTGACTTTTTATCTTTATTTATATATATATTCACTTTAAAATTACGTAACAAAATAAAACGACCACTTTTTGTTACTGTTTCTTGTTTATGTTCAAGAAGTGTTTATGTTCCCCCTCTCCCTATATATATATATATGCACATGATCATATTGGAATATTTTTGTTATAACTATTTTTTATTGTGAATTTTCGTGGGTTATACAGCAATTACAGGTGATGGATTCATTGCAAGAGATATTGGTTTCCACAACAATGCTGGCCCTCAAGGCCAACAAGCCGTGGCACTGAACATAGCTTCTGATCGTTCAGTCCTCTACAGATGCAGCATAGCAGGCTACCAAGACACTCTGTATGCACATGCACTTCGTCAGTTCTACAGAGAATGTGACATCTATGGCACAATTGACTTCATATTTGGAAACGCAGCTGCGGTTTTCCAAAGCTGTAACTTGATGCTTCGTCGTCCACATAGTGGAGGCTATAACGTCATCCTAGCAAATGGAAGAACAGACCCTGGACAAAACACAGGGTTTTCGGTTCACAAGTGTAGCATAACACCTGGCTCGGATTTTTCTCCAGTGAAAAACTCTTATGTTTCATTTCTAGGGAGGCCTTGGAAGGAGTATTCTAGGTCGGTGGTGATGGAATCTACCATAGATGATGCTATTGCAGCTAGGGGTTGGATTGAGTGGCCTGGTTATGGAAGCTCAGTGCTGAGGACACTGTATTTTGCTGAGTATGCTAATGAAGGAGCTGGTGCTGGAACTGCCAAGAGGGTCCAGTGGCCTGGTTTTCGTGTTATTGGAGCTGAAGAAGCTGTCAAATTCACTGTTTCTAGTTTCATTGCTGGAACTTCATGGATTCCCTCTACTGGGGTCACTTTCATTTCTGGCCTTGATTAATTAAATGAGTCCATGGATTGAAGTTCGATGCTAGCGTTCAACTAGGACTTGCCATTTATAATTCACCGTGTCGATCCATATATATACTTCAAAGTATGTATGCATGTATATATAATTGTGTGTATATATAGTCTACAACTTTATGCAATTAAGATTTGCATTTTAAGGCTTTATTTGGTAAAAACTAGCAGATATCGAATAAGATAGTGGATAGTTGATAAGCTAGTGAATAGCGGATTAGCTAACGGGTTGAATTTGAAGTGTTTGGTAAAACTAGCGGTTAGACTGGCTGATAAATGTAAAATGACATAAAAGAATATGTTTACATTTTTTTATATAAATTATATATATATATATATAATTATATATATTATTTATTTTAAAATAATTATCACTTTTAACACTTTAAATTATTTAAAATTATTTATCATTTAAAAATTAAGATATTAATCATTTTTATCATTTAATTAATTTAGTTTTAATCATTCTTAATAAATAAAATGGAATAATAAAAATAAAATTATATACTGATATGTTTTTTATGTAATTTTATTTATTAAAGATAAAAATATATTTTCTATTTTTTATCTTAAATATAAATTTAAATAGTGAAATTAATTCTTATTTAAATTCTATGTTAATTGATTAGTGTTTACCAACATGTGGTTGCTCTAAGTGGTAAGGGACTTGTGTCGCGACCGTCCCGTCCGGGAGGCGCGAAAAAGGAATAAAAAAACAGAGGAGTCGCCACTAAAATTTTTATTGGGAAAATCTTAGAAAACCCAATTATTTAAAGGTAAACTGGTCTTTTTAAATAAAAGAGATTTATGAGTCCGGGAGTCGGTTACGAGTAGGGAAGGTATTAGCACCCCACATCGCCCGTTTAAAAAACGGTACCTCAAGTTAATTGTGCAAAAACATTTTAATAACCTTTTAAATATTTATTCTACCCAAAAATTATTTACAAGAAAGTGTTATTTTTAATTTTAAATATTTTAGATTTTTATCAGTTCTTATATTTTTAAATTTATTGTTTAGAAAAATTAAATGAGGTTGAACATGACACATGAGTCCACAGGACAACCTCAAATCTAAAGGACCGAACATGGCACCGTGTCCATAGAACATCCCTAAAAAGGAAAAGTTTAACTTTTTGATTAATTATTTTAACGAAAAAAAGGGGATGCAAAAAAAGGAAAATTAATTAAATGAGGTTGAACGTGGCACATGAGTCCATAGGGCAAACTCAAATCTAAGGGACTGAACATGGCACCGTGTCCATAGAGCATCCCTAAAATAGAAAAATTTAATTTTTTGATTAATTATTTTGACATAAAAAGGAGATATAAAAAAGGGAAAAATTAGTTTTGGCCCGACAAGATGATTTATCTTGCTCCTACGTATTCCCGGGTGCGATGGGAAACTCAAAGCCACGTAGTTCTTTTAAAAAGATTTGATTGGTTGGTTGATTTTAATTTTGATAAAGATTTGATTTTTTGATTTTGATTTAAAAAGTTTTTATGTATTTTCGTTTTTTATTTATTTAATATTTTTTATATCAAAACTCCTAAACGAGGTAGAACATGTCAAATAAGTCCACAGAGCTATCTCGCACCTAAGAAATTGAGTGTGAAACCTCTCACAAAGCAATCCCACAATTATTTTTCGATTTAGATTGTTGCGTGAATTAAAAAGACATTTTTATTTTTTTATTTTTGAATAAAATTTTGATAGAAAGGAGTAAATTGAAAGCATTTATTATTTTATACAAAAAAGAATTCACCTTTGCACAGGATTAAAGATAGCGGAGCTATACGATGAACCCTTACAATTCATACGCCACTTGAGGATGAAAAATCATACACCAACGTCGTAGATTGTTGCGTGAATTCAAAAGATTTTTTTTTTTACAGAATGAAATTGGGTAAAATTGATGAAAAGAGAATACGACCCCAAATTATTTGAATAATTCACATTTACTGTTTTTATTTTCAATTATTTACGTAAGCTAAATAATATAAACTGAACATGCTGCCATTCTCTCAAAAACGCAACAGGCCTCACCAAAACCAGTAACAAAACAAAAGCCCATTACATAATAATAATAATAATAATAATAATAATAATAATAATAAAACAAAGAAATCAGGAAAAATAAAAGGGAAGCACATTTCTCTTCCAAAAGCTTACCAAACGAAAAGAAGAAGGGTAGAGGACCAAGGAGCTTTCTTTGAAGGGGTGAAGAGGTAGAGCAGATCTGCAGCGGAGTTTACGTCAAGCTCGGCCGGAAATGGAGGTCTTGCGACGGAGGATGGCGTTCGCGTGGTGGAGGGTGGTGTCCGCGTGATGGAGGACGAACCAGAAAAACCGGATCTGCAACTCCCCCGAGGGTGGAGGTCGCGGATCTGCAACTCCCGGTGGCGGAGGTCGTGGTGGTCGCAAAGCACGGGGAAGGGACAGCTTCGCGTAGTGACGGCGGTTGGGGCGCCGGAGCAGGGAGCGGATCTGCAACTCCCGTGACAGGGGAGGCGCCGATCTAGGGAAGAAGGAGGCTGTGGCGGCTGTGGCTTGGTGTTGTGGTGGAGCTTGTGGTGGCCGCGGGGACGGCAAAAACGTACGGGTTCTGTTGTGGATCCAGGACCAATGGCTCGTGACGGCGATGGCGGATTCATGACAACCGGAGGGAGCAGCATTGTGCCATGGTGGTTATGGAGGTCAGTGGTGGATGAGCGGCCGCATGGTGTGGTGGTGATCGTGGCGGATCTCGTGGCAGAACAGAGGTTCTCTTGCAGAAATTTTCTTTATTCTTGCTCTCTTCTGATGTTGTATTATTATCTCCCCATTTCATAATTTTTTTGTGTTCCCCTGTATGCTCCCCCTCTTTCAGATTTTTCTTCCTGTGCTCTCTCCCCTTCCTCGGATTTTTCTGTGTGTCCCCCCCCCCCTTCCTCAGATTTTTTCTGTTTTTTCTTGTTTGTTGTTGAAGAAGATGAAGGATGAGAGAAGGATGAAGGGAGGAAGAAGGATGGTGTGGTGTGTGTGTGGCTGGTTTGTTGAAGAGGATGGAGAAAGAGAGGAAGAAGATGATGTTAAGACAAAAGAAGAAAGAAAAAAAAACCGTCGGGAACGTGAGAGAAGAGAGGAAGAAGAAAAGAGAGAGAGAAAAAAGAAAAAAAGTCAGGGGGGGTTTCACGCGTACAGGATTGAGTATTTTTTGCTGGTCTGGTTCCCCCCCTTTCTTCACATGCTGTGTCCAACTTAAACAAAAACCAGTGAAGAAAAGTGACAAAATGTCTCAAGCCAGCTGTGTAGGAAAGGGACCATTGATGGGGTATTGTGCAGTGTGTCAGATGTTAAAGTATGCTTAGTCCCTTGTCAATCTCCATTTTTGGTATTTCCTTCCTCTGATAAGCAAAACACTCTTCTCAAGTTCTGAAAACTACCCAAAAATGGGAGTCTATGTTCTTGAGTCTTGTGCACTGTGAAGAGCTATGGTGGGATGGACAAAACACAATGGACAGAATACTTAACTTTCAGAAAATCATTTGTTTTTGCTTTTTGTTTTTGTTTTTATTGAATCTTTTTTCACTTGGGCTTGGATGTTAGGCTCAACAAAAACTTGTAGCAAAAACAAATTGGGCCAATAACATAACCAATTTTTTTTAAGGAAATTTTTATGCATTTTTATTTTATTTTCAAGATATTAATTAAAAAGGAAAAAATACCCGGACAAAATTAGGTGTTCACAGCTGCCCCTCTTTACTTGTTTCTTATTAGATAATAGGTGTAGCCGTAGTTAACCGATTATCGTTATAAGAAACTAGTAAAGACAAGAACTCCAATTTTTGTCCGGGGTACACTGACAAGCAAAGGACCTGTGACTACAAAATGATTTCCTGTAAAGAACCCGCAGGTTAGATTGCCCACTGAGATTTACACATAAAAGCTTGCGGGGTGGATTGCCCTTCAGAAGCTCGAACAGAGATATAAATGAGAGCTTACGAGGTGGATTGCCCGTGAGAAGCTCAAACTGAAAGATAAAAGAGCTTACGGGGTGGATTACCCGTCAGACTCGAACTGAAAGATAAATGAGCTCACGGGGTGGATTGCCCGTCATAGGATCAAACAAAAAGATAAAAAGAGCTTACGGGGTGGATTGACCGTCAGAAGCTCGAACTGAAAGATAAATGAGCCTACGGGGTGGATTGCTCGTCAGAAGCTCGAACTGAAAGATAAAAGAGCTTACGGGGTGGATTGCCCGTCAGACTCGAACTGAAAGATAAAAGAGCTCACGGGGTGGATTGCCCGTCAGAAGCCCGAACTGAAAGATAAAAGAGCTCACGGGGTGGATTGCCCGTCAGAAGCCCGAACTGAAAGATAAAAGAGCTTACGGGGTGGATTGCCCGTCAGAAGCTCGAACTGAAAGGTAAAAGAGCTTACGGGGTGGATTACCCGTTAGAAGCTCGAACTGAAAGGTAAAAGAGCTTACGTGGTGGATTGCCCGTCAGAAGCCCGAACTGAAAGGTAAAAGAGCGTATGGGGTGGATTGCCCGTCAGAAGCTCGAACTGAAAGATAAAAGAGCTTACGGGGTGGATTGCCCGTCAGACTCGAACTGAAAGATAAAAGAGCTCACGGGGTGGATTGCCCGTCAGAAGCCCGAACTGAAAGATAAAAGAGCTTACGGGGTGGATTGCCTGTCAGAAGCTCGAACTGAAAGATAAAAGAGCTTACGGGGTGGATTGCCCGTCAGAAGCTCGAACTGAAAGATAAAAGAGCCTACTGGGTGGATTGCCCCTTCAGAAGCTCGAACTGAAAGATAAAAGAGCCTACGGGGTGGATTGCCCGTCTGAAGCTCGAACTGAAAGATAAAAGAGCTTACGAGATAAATGAGCTCACGGGGTGGATTGCCCGTCAGAAGCTCGAACTGAAAGGTAAAAGAGCTTACGGGGTGGATTGCCCGTCAGAAGCCCGAACTGAAAGATAAATGAGCTTACGAGACCCTATGCCTACAGTAGCCAACCAAGACATGACTTTTGGGGCCCTGTGCCCACTAAAGCCAAACTACAACAAAACAAAACTTAAGAGGCCCTATGCCTGCTAAAGCTGACAAGACATGACTTTTTGGGCCCTGTGCCCACTAAAGTCAAACTACAACAAAACAAAACTTAAGAGGCCCTATACCTGCTAAAGCTGACAAGACATGACTTTTGGGGCCCTGTGCCCGGTAAAGCCAAACTACAACAAAACAAAACTTAAGAGGCCCTATGCCTGCTAAAGCTGACAAGACATGACTTTTGGGGGCCCTGTGCCCACTAAAGCCAAACAAAACAAAGCTTATGAGGCCCTATGCCTACTAAAGCTAACAATAACATGACTTTTGGGGCCCTGTGCCCGGTAAAGTCGAACAAAACAAAGCTTATGAGGCCCTATGCCTACTAAAGCTAACAATAACATGACTTTTGGGGCCCTGTGCCCGGTAAAGTCGAACAAAACAAAGCTTATGAGGCCCTATGCCTACTAAAGCTAACAATAACATGACTTTTAGGGCCCTGTGCCCGCGAAAGTCGAACAAAACAAAGCTTATGAGGCCCTATGCCCACTAAAGCTAACAATAACATGACTTTTGGGGCCCTGTGCCCGCGAAAGTCGAACAAAACAAAGCTTATGAGGCCCTATGCCTACTAAAGCTAACAATAACATGACTTTTGGGGCCCTGTGCCCGCGAAAGTCGAACAAAACAAAGCTTATGAGGCCCTGTGCCTACTAAAGCTAACAGTAACATGACTTTTGGGCCCTGTGCCCGCTAAAGTCGAACAAATGCAAAGCTTATGAGGCCGCATGCCTACTAAAGCTAACAATAACATGACTTTTGGGCCCTGTGCCCGCGAAAGTCGAACAAATGCAAGAAGTGATGTTGACTTTGTTGATGCATGAAATGATGAGACAATGCATGATATGAGATGACTTTTTATTTGGTTGGTGAAACTCCTGTTTTTTTGTTTGATGCATGAGATGCTTTTGATGAGCGATGCAGACCTTGATTAGAATATATATATATATATATATATATATATATATATATATATATATATATATATATATTTTAATGTGTGATGCATGATATGTTTTTTATCAATGATAAAAATAAAAAAAAAATAAAAAAAACTCTGATTTTTTTTTTATTTTTTGCAAACACCTCTTTGATCCTTGTCTCCTTAGATTTTTTATTGCAGCCGAGATTGAGGATGAGCTGGAGTAAGACTCCTTGATTTCGATCATCACTTATTTGTTGAATTGATGTTTTACTTCTTGCCTGAGATATGCTTCTTTGTGATGATTATCCCAATTGGATGAGATTGTCTGATCAATCCTTCAAGGATGTGACTTGCCCCAGCCTTCATGTATTGGGAGCTTTTCATGGCTTGTCCTCTTAAACTGCCCCGGTTTATCAGTTTGAGGAGACTTCTTGAAATTTGTTTGTATTTGACCCTAATTTTTGTGTAGGTCGCTCTTTGCGAGTTTTCAACCTACCGGGTCGCTCTAACTTTTGCCCAGACTGCCTTTTCAGGTTTTCAGTCTAGCGAGCCTTTTTGTTTACTTTTTATTTTCTTTTTCTTTTTGATTTTGATTTTTCCCTTTTTTTTGACGTGGACAGTTTTGTCACCTTTATTTATGAAGATCAAAGCTCTTGCTTGAATTGCCAACTGAGGATGCCACTTTCTTCCTCGTATTCAGAATTCTTCTAACCAGAGTTGTTCATCAAATATTTACCATTAGACGGTGGAGTTGTATCATTGAACTCATGTTTACCTTACCTGAAGCATCATGTAACAAACATGCATGGATTCAAAAGTATGACTGGAAAAACAATATGGCCTGAGCAACTTCTCGCTCGGTGTTGGAAGTTTGATAACTCAAATGGTATTCAAAAGGTCAGGATTGAAGTAAAACCCGCAAGAGGTGATGTGGGGGTCAAAAGAGTATTGTCCCATTTTGGTTTGATTTGATTTTGGATAGAAGGGATTCTGCTTACCAGAATTTTGCCTTAGTATCAGTCATGTGAAAATGAAATGGGCTTGTATGCGCTTAAGAACAAAATTTCCCAGATAAAGACCTTTGAGAATGAATTTACCCCAGTGTGGGGTTCCCAGAATGAAACTGCCCCAATGTAGGGTACTTGATATGGAAAACTTGGGAATGATGTTGCCCCAGTGTAGGGCATCCAATAATGGAGATGCTTTAGAATAAGGCCCTTGAAAGCAAAGTTTTGCCCCATGTAGATCCTGCCCAAGCTTTTGCCTAGACTGCCTATGAGGGTTTTCAGTCTAACAGGCTTTCTTTTTTCTTTTTCATTCTTTTTGGATTTTTTTTTTAGAGGAGCAATCAATTAAAAACTAGAAGAGCACAAACTTTTTGTCTCAAAATGAAGTTGATGAAAAAGTAGCAATCATTCATTGATCAGAGTGGACTTTTGAGGCTTGTAACGTGGCTAATGGTTGGGGGTCATGAAAAAAGGATATAAAGCTCAAACAAATGTTTTAAGGTTGAATAGGACCAAGGATCCATGATCTTTTCGATTTCCAAGAACATTTGTTTTCCTCTAACTTTCCCTTTTTTTTTTTTTACATGAGTTTTTTTTTATCCTCTTTCTTTCTCTTCTTTTTCTTTTTCTTCTTCTTCTTTTTTTGTTAATTCTTTTTTTTCAATGTTATGCTTCATGATCACCATTTCCTTCCTGCTTGCCCCTTGTTTAGTGGTGATCCTTGTCCAAGGTTCTTTGAAGAAAAATTTCAGGCTCAAAAGGGTAACAAGGGATAATGATGATATTTTGCTAAGGGTAGAGAAAAAATGGCCAATCTTCATTTCAAATCATGATTGTTTATTTTTTTTAAACTTTATTTTAGAGACAAAGAGATGGTGCTCACCAAGTGTTTATTTATTTGCTCCTCTTTTATTTGTATTATTTTCTTTCTTTCTTTTCCTTTTTTTTTTTTGAAAAGGTATGGGCACATGTGGGCTTCATTGTTGTCCACAAAGATCTTTCAAGAAAGTGGGCCTTATTAACCAAACCAAAAAGGGTACTTGGGGAAGAAAAAAAAAGGGAATATGATATATGAGTATGACGAGAGAAACATTATGGTGGGGATGAAGATATAAAGAAAGGATGAGACTACGCATGCAAATCCATTACATTAATGCTTTAAGAAAGTGAACATGGTTCAATTATCTCATGATAGAATATAACATAGCCATTGTGTCATGGTAAATCCCTGATAAACAAATCTTGCCTTGGTTACTTAGAAATTCTCAAGATGGGGTCGCAAAGTATTGGCTTTTTTTTTTTTCAATCACTAGGATTGAATCTCTGATGATGTTAGCATAGCCTTCATCTTGAACTCTCCATAGTTGATTGGGAATGTCCTTATCATGATTTCTTTGTTCCTCGGTCAGGGCCTTATCATCCCGAATTTGCATGATTTTCCAAAGATCACTCCATAAGAGCGTGAATATGTGCTTCCTGACTCCAGTAGGACTATATAAAATCCTTCACATCCAAACATCCATGATTAGGCAAAAGGTTGTGCCAACATTTTTCGACCACTTGAGCAAATATTGTCTCCAGTTCCACCTCATGATCCAAGGTTTAGTTGACATTCTTTTTTATTGAAAGTGCAGTGGTTTACTTTTCTCCAGGAAAGGAGAATAATGCATGAAATGCATGGAATGAATTAATTTCAATAAATGTTCAACGTAGGAAGAAATGAGTATATGAGATGCAGAAAAAGATAAATTTTTTTTGGAGCCAAGTACTAATGCGTGAGATGCATGAAATGAACTCTTTATGTTTTTTTTTTCTTTTAGTGAATCGAATGGAAAAAAGAGATTTTTCTTTATAACAATGGCAATACATGCGGGTTTTTTTTTGAATGTATGAGATGAATGATTTGTTTTTATATTGACCCAAAGATGTATGAAATGCATGTAATGATTTATTCTTTATCAAATTTTCTTGAGAGATGCATAAAAAAATGAGATGAATGAATTTTCCTTTTTTATCCAAGAGGTTAATGAAATTGATGCATAAGATGCATGAAGAAGATTGAGTTTTTTTATTTTTTTATTTTTATTTTTTTTCACCATATGCATGACATGATTTTTTCTTTAAATTTTTTTTTCATGTGATTGTCACAGAAAGTAATTGATGCATGCAATGCATGAAAAATGATTTTGTTTTTATTTCTTCATATTGACTCAAAAAATTAATTAATGCATGGATCATTTTTTTTTATTCTTCTACAAAAAATATGAATGAATTACTAAATATATAAATATATATATACACACACAAGCCCATTTTTTTTATTTACAGAAATGCATGAGTTACAAAATATGAATATTTTTTGTTTTTGTTTTTGTTAAAAAACAAAGGACTTGTATAAATCAATTTTTCTTTTAGAAAAAAAAAATGTTGATTTTTTTTGACAAAAAATAAAATAAAAGACATGAAGATAGGTAAAGAAAAAAAATGCTCCCTTTGTGTCCTAATGTTTAGGGTTGACACACCTAAAGTCCTGACTTTAACAGTCTGGCCACTAAGTTTGTTTTATCAGTGAAAATTGGGTAGGGTCTAGACTTCTAAAATCCATGGTCCTCAGATTGCCCCTATCCCGAAAGATAAGGATCCGACTCATGAGTCTAGCCACAAGTAGGGATAAACCCTCTCAATATGACCATCCCATGATATCGGGTACAACCTAAGTGGTGAATCGACAAATATCAGGGGGGTACAAGACCTCTTCAATGATAATATCGACACACCGCCTAATTCTTAAGCTTCCACAAGCTCGGGTATAGAGCTACAAGTGTGTGAAATAAGTGTAAGTGATGTGTGTGCTGGGAGCATATAAACCTGCTCCAAACCTATCAAAATGAAAACTACATCACACATGCAAAAAGAACAGCCAACAACATAATAATTCTCTACCCTAGGGTTGCAAGAATATACACAGGCATATATTAAAGCATATAGAAATTTACAAAACAAATAAAACAAAGAGGGGTAAAACTAATATTTTCAAAGTTATTAAAAGAAGTTGCACAACCAACTATGATAGGCCTGACTCTCTAAAGTCCCCAGTGGAGTCGCCAGCTGTCGCGACCGTCCCATCCGGGAGGCGCGAAAAAGGAATAAAAAAACAGAGGAGTCGCCACTAAAATTTTTATTGGGAAAATCTTAGAAAACCCAATTATTTAAAGGTAAACTGGTCTTTTTAAATAAAAGAGATTTATGAGTCCGGGAGTCGGTTACGAGTAGGGACGGTATTAGCACCCCACATCGCCCGTTTAAAAAACGGTACCTCAAGTTAATTGTGCAAAAACATTTTAATAACCTTTTAAATATTTATTCTACCCAAAAATTATTTACAAGAAAGTGTTATTTTTAATTTTAAATATTTTAGATTTTTATCAGTTCTTATATTTTTAAATTTATTGTTTAGAAAAATTAAATGAGGTTGAACATGACACATGAGTCCACAGGGCAACCTCAAATCTAAGGGACCGAACATGGCACCGTGTCCATAGAACATCCCTAAAAAGGAAAAGTTTAACTTTTTGATTAATTATTTTAACGAAAAAAAGGGGATGCAAAAAAAGGAAAATTAATTAAATGAGGTTGAACGTGGCACATGAGTCCACAGGGCAACCTCAAATCTAAGGGACTGAACATGGCACCGTGTCCATAGAGCATCCCTAAAATAGAAAAATTTAA
Source organism: Sophora flavescens (assembly GCA_030762895.1). Classification (NCBI taxonomy): domain Eukaryota; kingdom Viridiplantae; phylum Streptophyta; class Magnoliopsida; order Fabales; family Fabaceae; genus Sophora; species Sophora flavescens. The sequence continues at coordinate 118,151,713 of CM061069.1, forward strand.
TTTTTTGATTAATTATTTTGACATAAAAAGGAGATATAAAAAAGGGAAAAATTAGTTTTGGCCCGACAAGATGATTTATCTTGCTCCTACGTATTCCCGGGTGCGATGGGAAACTCAAAGCCACGTAGTTCTTTTAAAAAAATTTGATTGGTTGGTTGATTTTAATTTTGATAAAGATTTGATTTTTTGATTTTGATTTAAAAAGTTTTTATGTATTTTCGTTTTTTATTTATTTAATATTTTTTATATCAAAACTCCTAAACGAGGTAGAACATGGCAAATAAGTCCACAGAGCTATCTCGCACCTAAGGAATTGAGTGTGAAACCTCTCACAAAGCAATCCCACAATTATTTTTCGATTTAGATTGTTGCGTGAATTAAAAAGACATTTTTATTTTTTTATTTTTGAATAAAATTTTGATAGAAAGGAGTAAATTGAAAGCATTTATTATTTTATACAAAAAAGAATTCACCTTTGCACAGGATTAAAGATAGCGGAGCTATACGATGAACCCTTACAATTCATACGCCACTTGAGGATGAAAAATCATACACCAACGTCGTAGATTGTTGCGTGAATTCAAAAGATTTTTTTTTTTACAGAATGAAATTGGGTAAAATTGATGAAAAGAGAATACGACCCCAAATTATTTGAATAATTCACATTTACTGTTTTTATTTTCAATTATTTACGTAAGCTAAATAATATAAACTGAACATGTTGCCATTCTCTCAAAAACGCAACAGGCCTCACCAAAACCAGTAACAAAACAAAAGCCCATTACATAATAATAATAATAATAATAATAATAATAATAATAATAATAATAAAACAAAGAAATCAGGAAAAATAAAAGGGAAGCTTCTGTTCTCTTCCAAAAGCTTACCAAACGAAACAGAAGAAGGGTAGAGGACCAAGGAGCTTTGCTGAAGGGGTGAAGAGGTAGAGCAGATCTGCAACAGGTTTCTGTCAAGCTCGGCCGGAAATGGAGGTCTTGCGACGGAGGATGGCGTTCGCGTGGTGGAGGGTGGTGTCCGCGTGATGGAGGACGAACCAGAAAAACCGGATCTGCAACTCCCCAGCGGTGGAGGTCGCGGATCTGCAACTCCCCGGTGGCGGAGGTCGTGGTGGTCGCAGCACGGGGAAGGGGACAGCTTCGCGTAGTGACGGCGGTTGGGGCGCCGGAGCAGGGAGCGGATCTGCAACTCCCGTGACAGGGGAGGCGCCGATCTAGGGAAGAAGGAGGCTGTGGCGGCTGTGGCTTGGTGTTGTGGTGGAGCTTGTGGTGGCCGCGGGGACGGCGAAAACGTACGGGTTCTGTTGTGGATCCAGGACCAATGGCTCGTGACGGCGATGGCGGATTCATGACAACCGGAGGGAGCAACATTGTGCCATGGTGGTTATGGAGGTCGGTGGTGGATGAGCGGCCGCATGGTGTGGTGGTGATCGTGGCGGATCTCGTGGCAGAACAGAGGTTCTCTTGCAGAAATTTTCTTTATTCTTGCTCTCTTCTGATGTTGTATTATTATCTCCCCATTTCATAATTTTTTTGTGTTCCCCTGTATGCTCCCCCTCTTTCAGATTTTTCTTCCTGTGCTCTCTCCCCTTCCTCAGATTTTTCTGTGTGTCCCCCCCCTTCCTCAGATTTTTTCTGTTTTTTCTTGTTTGTTGTTGAAGAAGATGAAGGATGAGAGAAGGATGAAGGGAGGAAGAAGGAGGGTGTGGTGTGTGTGTGGCTGGTTTGTTGAAGAGGATGGAGAAAGAGAGGAAGAAGATGATGTTAAGACAAAAGAAGGAAGAAAAAAAAACCGTCGGGAACGTGAGAGAAGAGAGGAAGAAGAAAAGAGAGAGAGAAAAAAGAAAAAAAGTCAGGGGGGGTTTCACGCGTACAGGATTGAGTATTTTTTGCTGGTCTGGTTCCCCCCCTTTCTTCACATGCTGTGTCCAACTTAAACAAAAACCAGTGAAGAAAAGTGACAAAATGTCTCAAGCCAGCTGTGTAGGAAAGGGACCATTGATGGGGTATTGTGCAGTGTGTTAGATGTTAAAGTATGCTTAGTCCCTTGTCAATCTCCATTTTTGGTATTTCCTTCCTCTGATAAGCAAAACACTATTCTCAAGTTCTGAAAACTACCCAAAAATGGGAGTCTATGTTCTTGAGTCTTGTGCACTGTGAAGAGCTATGGTGGGATGGACAAAACACAATGGACAGAATACTTAACTTTCAGAAAATCATTTGTTTTTTCTTTTTGTTTTTGTTTTTATTGAATCTTTTTTCACTTGGGCTTGGATGTTAGGCTCAACAAAAACTTGTAGCAAAAACAAATTGGGCCAATAACATAACCATTTTTTTTTTAGGAAATTTTTATGCATTTTTATTTTATTTTCAAGATATTAATTAAAAAGGAAAAAATACCCGGACAAAATTAGGTGTTCACAACTTGGATACCTTAAGCAAGTGGTCAGGGATTCGAATCCTGACTCTTGTGTATGTAGAAAACCTGGTTGGGAGAGGAGAACCCACCTTATGTGCCCAACAGGTTACTCGATGGAGATTAATCACTGCTAACGGTGGTGGATACTTCGTACCTATGTCATGGTTACCAACAAAAAAATTATTAGTGTTTTATTTTACTAACTAAGGATAAATGAAGAATTTAATTAAGATAGTAGAGATAAAAAATGATAAGCTATACGCTATAAACTCAAACGCTACTTCAAGTAGCAGATGGAGAAAACGTTATATGGTAATGAAAAAACTGCATACATTAATTTTAAAAATAGTTACCAAACGGATCTACTTTTCCATCCGCTATACGCTAGTGAATTTGTCAAACCAAACGGACTCTATACTTACTAGGAGTATCTCTTTACACTATCAGTAATTATATTTCCAAAAATGTTAAGATTAAAAATGTTATTCTTGGATATATTTTAGAGGTTAATTTGTATGTACTTTCATTGAAAAACATTTTACATTGACAATCAATTTTAAATAATGGTATAAGTGACTTTTTGCACCTATAATTGTTGTATAACCCACGAAAACTCATAGAAAGAAATTATTATATAAAAAAATAATATTTTTTATACGTGAGTGAGTGTGTCTATGTATATATATGTTAATAGAAGAATTTCAGATTCTTGACAGAAAAGGTTCTGACAGGATGACAGAAGAATTGAAGGAAGAATTGTCAGATAACCACCATAAAGAGTCGAATTCAGCAGAGTTGGCAGACTAAAAAATTGACAGAAGTTGGTATGTCAGACAGATAAAGCCGTCAAGAAAGAAACACATTCGTCACCAGTAAAATTCCCGACGAATATACTCAGCTGACTGACGGAGAAATAGAAGTAACAAAAAAGGTAAAAACCCAACTTTCGACAAAATTGGTAATAAGAATTGTCGACGGACAAAGTATGGAAATGGCCAAGTTTTCAAGGTTGACAGCATCAGCAAGATAAGCTGTCAAACAACCAAACCATGGACAACAAGCAAGTTGGCATAAAGCAATTCAAAGGAATGAGCAAGTTAGAGAAGTTTACTTGTCAAATAGTTTGAATCTGAAACATAGCAAAACTGCCATACATGTGGCAATTTTTAAGATAGGAAGTTTTCTTTAGGCAGTTATTTTATATGCTTATAAATACTGTTAATCCCGATGTAATAGAGGAGGTTTTACTTGATGCAATATCCTACATATCTCGATCACACAGCAGATTAAAGGATTGGACTCAAGTATTTCCTCCATCCCTTTTCACTTCCAGTTCAATTTACAATACAGTACTGCTCATTTAATTCCCCTTTACATGTTCCTTTATTACCTTCAGTATTCCTTTCATGTCATTTATTTAAGTTCTTCATTCCTTCCCATTTATCTTTCACGTCGTTTTAATTGCTTTCTTTTAATTTCCTGCACTTTAAAATGCTTTCTTTTACTTTTCAACCATTTAAATACTCTTCTTTATTTGCTTCCTTCCTTTAATTTACTGTCATTTATCTTTCATTGTCATTTACAAGCTTTCAGTTATTTTCCTGCAACTTACGTGCTTTCCTTTAAATTTCCTGTTGTTTATTGCTTTCCTTTAATTCCATGTTTATTTACTTTCTTCTAATTTAACTGCAAATTATATGTTTTCTTTCAAATCCATGTATTTCTATAAATTCGAGTAAGAAGTCACTCTTGTTTAGGCAGACATGCAATATACCCATCCTTACGAGATTACCGCATAACTCGTCCGTCCCTACACTCGTCTGATCTTAATTTATTTGTGACAAGGATTTTGGACACCAAACCAAAAACCAGCGTCAACAAATTGGCACGCCCGGTGGGACGAGTTTAGAGTAACTCGTATAGTGTCAGGAATTTGACATACAACTTTATCTGTATGCGTTTACGGAGCGGAAAGGTGGTTCAAACATCTATTTCCCAGAACTCTGTAAATATGAGTAATGCAAGTGATGCATGCGTAGTAGACACTAACGCCGCTGTGTCAAAAGTGGATGCTATTGCACCGGTTGACAATATTCCTGCAAACGGAACTAATGCTACTAATGCAGAGGTAAATGGTACTAATGGTCTAGGAATAAGAAGAGGCGTTTCTTACGCCCAAGTGGTCAATAGATTTGACGAAGTTGGTCAAGGAACACTCCCGTCACCAACTTCCCCTGTTTTACAACAAATAAATACATCAACTACTGGATTGTCGTCACGAAGTGTTGTGAGTTCAAATCCAAGAGGGACTACACAGCCTCTCTCACAACCTTTGTATGGGATGCCTTATGGGTCAACAACCGTCAACCCAAATACTCCATTTGCATACATACCATATCCAAATGGAATGACGATGGCTGCCCATACATCTGGACAGGCAGGGCCATCGACTGGGGGGCAAATTCCCAGTCATGCGAATGGAATAACGGGGTCCATGATAATTACCCATTCTCGACAAGAACAACCGGTAGAAAGGCCATATATTTCCCCATTGAGACAACTCCCACAAAGCATTGTTGGTCTGTCGGAGGCTACCTTAGCCAATGTCCGACAACAGATTGATTCTAGTAACCATGACATGGTGAATACATTTACTCAACAAATGAGTACAATAATTACGCCATTGATGGAAAGCACAAATAATGCATGTTTAGCATTGACAAATGAGATACGTCGGTTAAATAGAGCCTTGGGTGTTGTAACCCCAGGCGAAAACCAAAATACTGGTAGAAATCTCAATGCAAATCTCAACAGGATTAATCAGCCACAGGTTGAACCACAACTTGACGGATTTGAACAAGATGATGAACGGCAACAGCCCCATCGTCGGATTCCTTTGAGACGTGGAAATGTACATATTCTGCGACCAGAGGAAGACGAGGATTTGATCCTAAACCAGGATGCTGTTGGAGCGTTCCGTCAGAATGTTTTAAATCAAAACGTCAACCAAGTTGTCGAACAAGCATTAAATAGGTTTGGTTTTAACATTGGTTATGCTAACCAACCATTTTTTGCATCAGCATTTCCTGATTGGGTCCAACAGGCAGAAATGCCTCGAGGATATAAAATACCCAAGTTGTCGAAATTCTCAGGAGAAAGTGGAGAGTCGACAGTCGAGCATATTGCCCGATATACCATCGAGTTAGGAGATTTGGCCTTGGAGGAAGGGTTAAAAATGAAGTTCTTCCCTAGTTCGTTAACTAAGAATGCTTTTTCTTGGTTTTCAACCCTAAGGCCTAATTCAATCCACTCTTGGAATCAATTGGAAAGAGGTTTCCATGACCAATTCTTTAGGGGAGACTTGAAAATAGGATTGACAGATTTGTTTGGAATTAAGAGAATGAATAACGAATCTGTTGACGACTACCTAGCTCGATTCCGTCAAATGAGGAGTCGGTGTTTCACCCCTATTCCAGAGGCAGAAATAGTGAAAATTGCTGCCGGCGGTCTGGATTACTATATCAGAAAGAAACTGGTTAACCAACATTTGATAGATCTTGCCCAGTTAGGGGACAAGGTTCGACAGATTGAACAATTAAGAGCTGAAAAGATTTTTAAGCAAAAGAGATTCCTTAAGAGGGAAAGGGTTAATTTTGTCGGATGCAATGAATCCGACGAGGAGTGTAATGATTCTGAAGAGTATGAGGTAGATTATGTCGAACTAAAAAATGGTCCACCTTATATATGTCAAGCTTTGAAGCCTGCAAGGGCCAAATAAAGAATCCCTTTCATTAATAAGAAAGTATACACATTTGACGTGACCAAGGCCGATCAAATATTTGACATATTACTTAGAGATAAGCAATTAAAATTGTCAGATGATCATAGGCTCTTGAAAGCCCATGAAATTAAAGATCGGAAATATTGTAAATATCATAATACTTTTGGTCATGTGACAAACGACTGTATGCATTTCAGGGATATCATTCAAAAAGGTTTGACAGACGGAAGGTTGAAATTTTCAGACAAGCGACCGGAAATGAAGATTGATACAGAACCCTTCGGTCCTGAAGCTAACAAAGCAGACCGCCAAGTCCCTATGGGAGTAGGCATGGTCAACATCACGGCCGGACAGAATATCCAAATGGATTTGTCAGATCCATTTGATGTTTAGCCGAAGCCAGGAGAGCCACTTATTGACTATATGACACGAAAGAAAGATGGGGGCATAATTAAAGTTTGCCCAAGATACGAAGCGTTTTACGATGAAGTAGCCGCCAAGAAATCTAGGGGGCAGAAACCACCATCGCATCGTCCACAAGATAACCAGAGCAGGTTTTCACACTCAAATAGCCATGCTGGATCCAACAGTGTACAGAGGAGTGCTGCATCTGCTGTAAATAGACAGGCAAATAGCCGTCAGCAACACATGCACCGGTCAAGATCCGGACAGCACAACACTGGAGGCTGGCTTGATTCAACTAGAGGATCAGCAGTAAGACAGACAAATAGTTGTCAGCAACATATGCACCAGTCAAAATTTAGACAGCACAGCACCGGCGGTTGGCTTGAAGAACCAATCAGAGGATCGACAGTAGGTAATTCTGTCAGTGGCAGATTTAATCCTGTCAAGACCAGGACACCCCTATCCAACGTAATGGTGGATAAATGGGTGAGGAATTCAGCCATGACACAGTACCCATAATTGCAAAAACAGACATGGGCTCGGAGAAGCAAGGTCAATGAACGGGGGCCATCCTTTTGGAATGAACATTACCGAAAGGGTCAACTGGCTAAAAATGCTCAGATGGCAAGGCCTGGTCTTTCAGGACCCTCAACTCAATTGGCTATTTCCAAGAGCCAAAAGAGGAGGCTACAGAGACTCCGACAAGCTCAGAAAAAGAAACTTGCCAAACAGGGAGGCGTCATTATAAAAGAGATGCCTTCCCACGATGCTGGTTGCTTGGTTGCTACAACCGACAACAAAGTTGATAAAAGAGGAGATACCAAGATGAAGAGTGTAATAGTGAACCATCCCATGGAAACTGATGTGAAGAAACCCAGTAATCAGACCAAGCAAAGTAAACCTGCATCCCAGGTTTTCATAGAAAAGAAAACTTCAGGCCAAGCATCCTCACCAGTACAACCAAGAGGTAAATGGCCTGTCGGGCTGGCAGAAATGGAGAAGGTTGCAGGGCTCGAGAAGAAAGTTGAAGCAAGAATAGAAGAGCAACAACTGACTACGTTCAAGCCTGAATGCGATTTAACAAAAGAGGAGTTGTCATTTGATGCTGTCATTGAAGCATTGAATGATCCGAATGATGACATAAACGTCAGTGGAGCCATGGACACGGACGGCCAAAATGAGGATTGGGCCGACATCATGGAAGCATTAGACAACTGTGGCGTAGGAATTGCCCGGCCTTTGTCAGATAGGTCAGGGTCAGATGACGAGAGTGATTTAAAAAGAAATCACGGCAGAACTGTCGGAGGTGCATCCCTGGATGAGGATCCAGACAATGAAATTATACTGGAGCCTGGAATGAGAATGAAGATTGGTTTGATTTCTTTCATCCCGACAGAATACGAAGGATATTTTGAGTTTGATCCCTCTGATGACGACAGTGATGTCTTCGACAATGCAGGAGACCCAAGTGACCACTCGATGTGTGTTCAAGAAAATCTAGTTACTGTATTCGTCAACGTGGCCTAGTTGGAGAAACCTACCGACGAACAGAAAAAATCATTTAAGGCCTTTACATGTGAAGGCTATAATTGATGGAAGACCCACCAATAGGGTCTTAATTGACGGAGGCGCTGCTGTAAACTTGATGCCTAGAGCGATGTTTAAAAAATTAGGAAAGGATCAGTCAGATCTAATCCCAACTGATATGGTTGTCACTGACTTCAGTGGCAAAACATCTCCGTCGGATGGTGTCACTTTATTAAACATACAAATTGGCACTGTCGAAAGAATGACATTGTTCGTCATAATTCCAGCCAGTTCAAGCTACAACACTTTGCTTGGCAGGGATTGGATCCACGCTGTAGGGGCAGTTCCATCAACGGTACATCAGAAGGTGATTTTATGGAATAAACAAGATCAAGTGGAGATTGTGGAGGCAGACGATAGTGCTTGCTATGCTCAGCAATCACATATTGATTTCCGGGTGTATTCTCCAAATGTGAAGCCGATAACTGCCATTGAAGGGGTTATTGACAAGGATACGTTGGAAGCAAGCCTTCTTAGCCAGTTTGGAGTTACAATACAGGACAAGGCCGACAAGACTCGGCCAGAATCCGACAATGAGTCTTGAGACCCACTTGAGAAGATTGTCGGCCTATCTAGCCGACAAAGAAGTACACACTCAAGAGAGTGTATTGGCGGATTGTATAATTGGCGATGGCCCTTTGGGTTTTGAAAGAGGAGCCGAAGTCAAACAAAATGTGGAAGTAGAGGATCCTTTGGAAGAAATAAATTTGGGGACAGAAGAATAGAAAAGGCCCATTTTTGTCAGTGCTTTCCTGCCAGAGGATTACAAACGAAAACTTGTCGGATTAATAGCAGAGTACAAAGATTGCTTTGCATGGGACTATGACGAAATGCCTGGTTTAAGCAGGGATCTTGTTGAACATCGCCTACCACTAAGGGAGGATTGCAAGCCTGTTAAACAAGCAAGCAGACGGTTTGCTCCAGAGGTGGTACATAAAATCAAAGAAGAAGTACAAAGACTGCTTAAAGCCAAGTTCATACGAACAACCAGGTATGTCGATTGGCTCTCTAATGTAGTCCCCGTTGTTAAAAAGAATGGCAAGATGAGGGTATGCACAGATTTCAGAAATTTGAATATGGCTACCCCCAAAGATGAATATCCGATGCCTATAGCCGACATGCTTGTCAACTCAGCATTAGGAAATGAGATTTTAAGTTGTATGGATGGCCATGCAGGATATAATCAAATCTTTATAGCCGAAGAAGATGTGTCAAAGACTGCCTTCAAATGTCCAGGAGCAATTGGGACATATGAATGGATTGTCATGCCTTTCGGTTTAAAGAATGCAGGGGCCACCTATCAACAAGCAATGAATACAATTTTCCATGATGTTATTGGAAAATTTGTAGAAGTATATATTGATGATGTGGTCGTTAAGTCCAAGACCAAAGATGACCATTTGGAGCATCTGAGGCAAGGATTTGACAGAATGAGAAAGCATAATCTCAAAATGAACCCAGAGAAGTGTAGTTTCGGAGTGTCGGCTGCAAAATTCTTAGGATTCCTGGTCCACAAAAAAGGAATCGAGGTAGACAAGAATAAAGCTAAAGCAGTCATGGAAGCCTCCGCGCCGACAAATAAGAAAGAGCTACAATCCTTCTTAGGGAAGGTTAACTTTCTCAGAAGATTCATATCAAATCTGTCAGGAAGGACAAGAGTATTTGCACCACTGGTCAAGTTGAAATCAGAACAAAGCTTCATTTGGGAACCTTGTCACCAAGAGGCTTTTGACCGGTCAAATATCTAGTCACCCATAGGTCATGATACTGCAGTGCCCGTCGACCGTTGAAGTTGTACATATCAAGCATCGAGAGGACACTATAGGATGTTTATTAGCCCAGGATGACGATGACAATGTTGAAAGGGCTGTATATTATCTAAGTAGAGTCCTAAACGATGCTGAGGGAAGATATAGTGCAATAGAGAAGTTATGTCTAGCATTATATTTTTCTTGTACAAAACTCAAATATTATATGATGCCATGTCATGCATTAGTTATTTCCAAGACTGATGTAATAAAGTATATGTTGTCGAAACCAATCCTTAATGAACGAATTGGCAAGTGGACCATTGCTTTATCAGAGTATTCTTTACAATACGTGCCAGCTAAAGCTGTCAAAGGACAAGCAATAGCTGACTTTCTGGTAGACCATCCAGGACTAGATGTGCCAGAAATAAATGTTGTCAGTCTACTACCTTGGAAACTCTATTTTGACGGATCAAGGCATCAAGGAGGTAGTGGAATAGGAATCCTAATTGTGACCCCACAAGGAATTCCTACTAAGTTCATGTTTGAACTTAAATATCCATGTTCCAACAACGAAGCTGAATATGAAGCTTTGATTGTCGGATTGGAAATATTGATAGAGATAAAGGCACGGAATGTGCATATTTTTGGAGATTCTCAATTAGTCATCAAACAACTCACACAAGAATACAAATGTGTTAGTTACAATTTGTCAAAATATTGTATCGTAGCTAACAAATTGATGAAAAATTTTGATGACGTAATTGTTCAATACATTCCCAGAAATTTAAATCAAGAGGCTAATGAATTGGCTCAGATAGCCTCAGGATATAAAATATCTCAAAAGACTCTGTCGACACTAATGGAAATCAGAGAATTGCTGTATCCATTAGAAGAAAGAGATATTTTAGTTAATGATGTAATTCTGCATAATGACTGGAGGTTGCCAATAATCGAGTATTTGGAAAATCCAAGTCAGAATGTGGATAGAAAAACAAAGTATAGGGCATTGAATTATGCGATGCAAGGAGGACTGTTATACAGAAAATCATTGTGACGGACTCTACACAAGTGCCTGAATGAGCAAGATGCTTATTTGGCTCTATCAGAAGTCCATGAGGGTATATGTGGAGCCCATCAGGCAGGTGATAAAATGAAATGGATCCTACGAAGAAGTTTGTATTATTGGCCAACTATGGTTAAAGATTGTATTTTATTTGCCAAGTCTTGTGAACAATGTCAGAAACACGGCCATATACAAAATGTGCCGGCTGGCGAATTACATTCTATTGTCAAGCCTTCGCCATTTAGAGGATGGGCTCTAGATTTAATTGGCCAGATACATCCCGCTTCGTCAAAAGGACATCAATTCATTTTAGTTGGAGTTGACTATTTTACCAAATGGGTAGAGGCAATCTGTCTCAAAACGGTCACCCAACAAGAAGTAATTGACTTCATTGAAAACCACATTATCTGTCGGTTTGGCATACCCCAGACTCTGACAACAGATCAAGGGTCAGTGTTTGTCGGAAAGAAAGTTGTGGAATATGCCAGTTCTAGGCATATAAAAATGCTCACATCTACACCATATTATGCACAAGCAAATGGCCAAGTTGAGGCCATAAATAAGATCATTATTAATCTTATTAAAAAGCATGTGGGCCGACAACCTAAAAGTTGGCATAATACCCTTGATCAAGTATTATGGGCATATAGAAATTCACCCAGACATCGACGGGGAACCTCGCCATATCGTCTAACTTATGGGCACGATCCTAGTATTACTGTTGAAATCAATCTCCAATCCACTCGCATTCAAAGGCAAAATGACCTGCCTACTGACCAGTATTGGGATGCAATGCTAGACGAATTGAATGAATTAAGTGATGACAGATTGATTGCGTTGGAGAATTTGATTCGGCAAAAAGAAAGAATTACAAGATTTTATGATAGCCGAGTTAAGTTCAAAGCATTCAAGGTAGATGATTTAGTCTGGAAAGTCATATTGCCCATGGATAAGAGTTGTCGAGAATATGGGAAATGGTCACCTAAATGGGAAGGACCATTTAGAATTGACAAAGTATTTTCTGGAAATGCTTACGCGCTTGTCAATATTAATACTGGATTGACAATCAAGTCAATTAATGGCAAATACTTGAAGGAATACAAACCGACGATGTTAGAAGTAAGAATTGACAAATAAAGGAAATAAGTATATTCATTAAATTGATGATACAATGAAATATTGTCATTTGATGGTAGAAATCAAGTTGTCAATTAAAGCTAATCTAATCTTAGAATACAAGACAGTGTGTCAATAAACACTTTATTTTCCTTCAACAATGTGGAGGGATAACTCAATTTGTTGAGACTTCATTCCCCATGTGATGAGATTTCAGTTGCCTCATTTGTCGAGAATGCATCAAGAAGGGGATAAGCACGAGCAAATGTCACCATCATTTCACTTAGAAGGTTGTTGTTGTTATGGTAGTTAAGATGACACCAAAACCTTCCAGGATGAAGATGATGGAACTAGAACGAGATGCACTCGTTCTGTATCAAGATCATCTTTTCCCCGAATATGCAGTAAGGCCAGCTATGGATGTTACATTGGTTACTGACCTTCACTACATGTTTTTACATTGATTATTGACCTTCACGAAGGATATGACCATTAAGACAAACACCTTGGATTGAAAATTTAATATAAAGGTCAGATTCTTGTGAAAGAAGAAAGAAGAATAGGTGGAAACCTGTTGTAAGGAAAAGCATGTTATGTGAAAGGTTCAACTATGAAAATGGAGATTTATAGATCTCGTTATTTATAGTTGAACACAAAAGGCATTTATTGCGATTTGGTTTACCAAAGTTTCGAAACTTATCACGGCATTTATGATGATTTGATAAGGCATGAGTTACGAAGTTGGTTGGAAACATGCGGTCAAATCAAATAATAAATAAACGTACAAGAAAAGAAAACATCTAATCATTAATTAATGACTGTCAAGACCAGACTAAAGGCTGACATGTACAATAGTTACAATTGTCAGTTTTGGTCTAAATAGAGGATAATTGATCCCATGCAAGGGAAAGATTAGTTTTGTCGGCAGTAGCTGCTTCATATTCAGGCTGCAATGCACGGAGTTTACTGACTACACTTTCAGCTTTTTGGCCAAGTCGGACAGATTCATCATCAATAGCTTTGACTCTGTCTTTGCTTTTTTCCAACGCTGTCAAACTTGGCACATTTTTGGTCCGTCAATTCAATCTCGGTCAACAGTTTCTTCCGATACTCCAGTAAGCTCTCCTTAGTTTGAGTCCCGATGGAAATAAGGTCAAGTTCCTTTTGTTTAGATGATTCAAGATCTTGAAATTGAACTAAGAGATCGTCCTTGGTTTTTTCTTCCTCTTCATAAGAAGGAATAACATAAGTCATCCTTTCTAATTTACCGGAGAGCCGTTCCCAAAATGTCTGAATAGAGATAAAAAGCGAACGACTCGACAGAGGAAGATTAGAATGAAGAGCAGTGATTTCCTTGATGAGTCGAGATAGTTCTTTTTGAATCTTGATATCAGACAGAAGTTGATCAAAAGGATTGGCCAGAAGAGCTTGGAGATCATGCATGAGGGTAGTGACTTGAGAGTCACTGGAATCATTTCGAGTCGATGAAGAAGTGGTAGAAAGGGATGACTCTTTCCGGCTTACTTCTGACAGCATATTGATCCACGTATTAAAGTGTAACGCCGGTTTGGGATCAGGAGACTTCATAGTAGGAGGTTTGATATCAGGTGGAGAAGGAATGACAGGAGCTGTTTTAGCCAACAGGGCCTCCATGTCAATATCTTCATCCGGAATTTCAATCATGACAGGAGTTCCTACTGGTTTATCAGTTGTTGGAATTGAAGTGACTGATCGAAGTTGGATGATGGGGGCTCAGGGGCACTTCCCGATGAGAGTCAAGAACCTGAAGATTAGCTGTCAAACTCCTAGTATCGACAAAAATACTTCCTGAAGTTCTGTCAGTATGCAGCTCTGAATCAGATACATTCACTGGCTCAGCAGTTGTGAGAATCTCCTGAATGGTCATTGAATCATCAAACTGAGGAGATTTTTCCTGACATGAAAAATAAATAAGGTATATGCATGTATATAAAGGAAAATGACAGGATTGATGGAAGTACCAGATTAGAATCTGAAGACATCAAGTCAACATCAACACTCGATTTCTCGGTAACCGGGATAGTCTTAGCAGGTATACTTTTCTGTCAAGAAAAGAAGGCATATGAGCAAAAGAATGTAACTTGGTAAATTAGATTAGACTGTTACCTTGGATTGATTGGAGGACGAAGTGTTGGAGGAACTAGTCATAACATCATGAATTTTAGAGCCAGTGGAAACTTTGACGGCATCAGATGCTGTCACAATTGCAAGACCCTTGACAGATTTTGATTTCTTGGAGAGGGGGTCAGAAGGAGCCATTTTCTCTTTTCTTTTTCTGGATCTTTTTGACTGAGGATCAGAAACAGAAGCTTTGGCTGGCCGTGAACTCGTCTTGACAGTTTTTGCCACCAAAGGGATGACGGGTTCATCATCGTCTTCAGAAGCTTCTCCCGACAGTACATCGGACTTAGATTTACCAGGGAGAGGTTGATCAAGGGGAATGGCTGTCAATAACAACGTAAATAAGTTGATTGTCAATAGGAAAGAAAAGAAAAATAAGTTATTTGATAAATGAATACCGAAATACAATTTAGAATTCTTGAATGGAATCCAAAGTCGTCATCAGATGAAGAAACCGACGCAGCGAAGGTAACTGGATTTGGTTTTTCAAAAGGGTCAACGTAAGCACTCACACTTGTCAAAAAGAAAAAAGTTACCTCCTTTCGACGGTTTTCCTGGGTGTAAATCAGCTAAACCAAAAGGGGCACAAGGAATAGGCACTTGGCTTAGGAAAAGGTGCCTTTAAGTCACATTTAAGTATTCCCTGGTCATATTGGGAATACTCCTATACATGGCAAGCCTTTCAGATTCCTTATTATCATGCTTCCTTTTGGCTTCAACTAAAACACTATTGACATGACGAACCATATCAAATGGTCGAAAAGGATTCCACTTGATTTTATAAAATTTTTCAAAGGCTCGAATTTCTTTCTGAAGTTCACCTTGAGTTTTGGTTGTTGGATCCTGTTCCTGCAGAGGAGAATCATCATTGTTACCCACGGTATCCTCAATACAACTCAAGCAAGTCTTTAAACTTAGACGGTGGTTGGAGTAGTATTCATCCTACCAGTCAAGAAAGCTTTGAGTAGCTCCGTGGAAGGTAGAAAATGAAATGGGTTGTAAGAAAGTCCCACGAACCTTGTCCGCATCACTGATGTCGACAATATGCTCATATGTTGGGGCTTTGACACCAATAAAATTTTTGTCAGGATTTGACGAATAAGGAGCAGGGATAGCTTTGGCAGGAGTTGAGTTGACAAGCAACGGTGTTGGGCAAATGGAGGTAGACTCTATGAGTTCTGAAATTAGGACCATCAACAAAAAGAATTTTCTGACAAAGAAATTTGGTCCAAATGGATTTATTGGATTTAGAGATGGCGGTGCTTAATTTTGTAAACCATTCTGGACCATATTTCTGGTCGGAAAAAGGAGAAAAGTTGATCTTTGAAGAGGTAGATGAAAGTGAATGGAAAATTTTGAAGTAAAACTTGAAGTTCGCAGTTTCATCCCTTGACAAAGACTCGGCAGACACATAACAGAGGTAGGAGCCGTAAGTGTCGATTGTCAAATCTTCGGGAGCTTTATATGAAAATTGACGCTCCAAGACTGCATTTAACCATAATTGGAGAAGCCAAAGGGGCCCTCCTATATTGGTTTTCTTGTTAGATTTGACGGTGTCAACTAGCATGCTCATGCTATCATAAAGATTGGCTAAGACACATTGTCCTAATGCTACTCTTTTACCAGATGACAAAAGATTGGCTAAAGGAACATATGAAGCGATCAAAGAAGCAGATTTACTACAAAAGACATAAGCACATAGCCAAAGAAACAAAAAGGCTACGTGCTCAGTATCCGTCACAGGATCATGAGCTTCTCCTCTAAAATCTGCTATGTATTTAGAAAAAGAACACTTCGGCACATAGACATCAATTTGATTTTCAATTTCTACCTCAGAATGCATGGTGGGGCCATCTGGACGAAGGCCAGTAATAGCCGACATGTCAAACAAAGTCGGACCCATCATTCCATAAGGAAAATGAAAATTATTTGTTGTTTTACTCCAAAAGAAAACCGATGCTCCTATTAAAGAGAAGTCTACCAGTTTAACATGACGAGAAAGTTGAATGAATTCGAAGATTCCAGCTTCTTCCCATACATTGCGTTTTTCAGCTTGAACTCGATCAAGCCAACTAATGTAGGCATCGAACCGAGTGGCAGGGGGCATTCTGAAAATCCTATTGCTCTTTTTGAACATATGAATGGGAATAGGAGTAAAAGAAGATAAAATAGCTTCATTTGAGCTAGCGGAAGGAAAGGAATTACATAAACTCTCAGAAATTTCATTTTTGGCTACAAAAGGACCCAAAAATGCAGCAGGAGGATTTAAAGCAACAAAAGGATCAAGAATAGGGTAAATTACCTTGGATTCTTGCCATAACTCAGATTCCTCCAAAAGTGGGTCTTGAACCACTACCCTAGTAGGAACTACTGTAGCATGAGGTACTGAGGTCGGCACCCTGGAAGATGTGGCCATGGAAGATTGAACGAGGGAAGAAGAAAGGATTTCTTTTAAGAAAGGATTTGCGAGGGAAGAAGAAAAGATCTTTCTCTAGAAAAGATTTACTAGTGAAGAAGGAAGGATAAAAAGAAGAAAGTCAATACTGATGTGATTGACATTTAAAGGAAAATTAAAAACCTTCGGTTCGAATTCCAAGGAACCTGCGGCATCATGATTGTCCCTATTAAGTAGGGATGAAATTAAAAGCAAGGTTTAATGAACGGATAAGAACCCGAAATTAAGATGATTGATGGTGATTTGAAAATTCAAATTTTGCTATTCTTTCGGGCAAAGCCGTCGAAAAGCAAAATTTGGGGGGCATCTATTAATAGAAGAATTTCAGATTCTTGACAGAAAAGGTTCCGACAGGATGACAGAAGAATTGAAGGAAGAATTATCAGATAACCACCATAAAGAGTCGAATTCAGCAGAGTTGGCAGACTAAAAAATTGACAGAAATTGGTATGTCAGACAGATAAAGCCGTCAAGAAAGAAACACATTCGTCACCAGTAAAATTCCCGACGAATATACTCAGCTGACTGACGGAGAAATAGAAGTAACAAAAAAGGTAAAAACCCAACTTTCGACAAAATTGGTAATAAGAATTGTCAGACGGACAAAGTATGGAAATGGCCAAGTTTTCAAGGTTGACAGCATCAGCAAGATAAGCTGTCAAACAACCAAACCATGGACAACAAGCAAGTTGGCATAAAGCAATTCAAAGGAATGAGCAAGTTAGAGAAGTTTACTTGTCAAATAGTTTGAATCTGAAACATAGCAAAACTGCCATACAGGTGGCAATTTTTAAGATAGGAAGTTTTCTTTAGGCAGTTATTTTATATGCTTATAAATACTGTTAATCCCGATGTAATAGAGGAGGTTTTACTTGATGCAATATCATACATATCTCGATCACACAGCAGATTAAAGGATTGGACTCAAGTATTTCCTCCATCCCTTTTCACTTCCAGTTCAATTTACAATACAGTACTGCTCATTTAATTCCCCTTTACATGTTCCTTTATTACCTTCAGTATTCCTTTCATGTCATTTATTTAAGTTCTTCATTCCTTCCCATTTATCTTTCACGTCATTTTAATTGCTTTATTTTAATTTCCTGCACTTTAAAATGCTTTCTTTTACTTTTCAACTATTTAAATACTCTTCTTTATTTGCTTCCTTCCTTTAATTTACTGTCATTTATCTTTCATTGTCATTTACAAGCTTTCAGTTATTTTCTTGCAACTTACGTGCTTTCCTTTAAATTTCCTGTTGTTTATTGCTTTCCTTTAATTCCATGTTTATTTACTTTCTTCTAATTTAACTGCAAATTATATGTTTTCTTTCAAATCCATGTATTTCTATAAATTCGAGTAAGAAGTCACTCTTGTTTAGGCAGACATGCAATATACCCATCCTTACGAGATTACCGCATAACTCGTCCGTCCCTACACTCGTCTGATCTTAATTTATTTGTGACAAGGATTTTGGACACCAAACCAAAAACCAGCGTCAACAATATACACCCATTTGTATTGGTTCAAGTGAAAATGGCTTTGGGTGCCCTAAATATGTGATATTGGATTCGATTCCTGGAATCATGTAGATGAAAAAAACAATTTGCCCTTTGTGCACGTCAGTGGCAGCTCACATTTTGTGACATTTTGAGCGATAGAAACAAATGTGCCGACTGGATGGCAAATTTTGGAATTTCTTCAGACGCTTCACACATGATGGTTATGCAAGCAACTATCGAGGAGCTGAGATTTTTTCTGGAGCAGAACGCTCTAGGGGCTTCGAGGCGGACCCAGATTGGGTGCAGTGGGAAAAATCCCAAAGTTGACATAATAGCCTCATCCAAAGACTGGGATTTAACATTTAAAGTTTTTATTTAATATTTTCATATATAAAAAAAAATTGTGTGGTTGAGATTTCATGCAGTCACAAAAGTGACTGCACCAAATCCAAATCCCTTTAAGGCCCATTGATGGATTTTGATTTTTATTCTTTCCTTTCTGGGCCCTAGCCCTCCTTGTATCCCAAATAAAAAAAAAACAATTTGATGAGAGATTAGGCTATTACCTATTAAGATTTAGGTAGGAGAGTACTACGACAAATCAAATTTATATTTATATATATATCTATATTATATACAATTGAGAATAATCTCGAGAGAGAAACTTCCACATGTCAAGTTCTAGATCAATTCTTCAGTGAGATTTTTTATAATTGGCTTCATCATATTGCTTCCCTCCAATTTTTGCTTACGTGTCAGTCTCACATTCATTTGCACTCAATTTGTTTATAGTAATCTTTGACTCGTATTAAGATAGAGATCCGCTCACAATTATTTAAAGGAAATTGCATTAGTGACGGATCAATTGTAACACCCTTCTTGGACATTACCTCATAACCACATGCAGAAATAAATTAAAAAGAAAATTTTCTAGTTTCTTTCGGAAAAACTACTATTATTTTCATAAATCTGAAAATATGGGGGTAAAAATTTTTCTTTTTCTTTTCTGCAGAGTACTTAAAAAAAAATAGTGCATACAACACAAAAGTAAAATCATACCATGCTGAATAACACACAACAACTAACATTTAAGGCTCTCATATATTGTCACTTTGCAACTAATTCGATGTACTCATGAATCTTGCACCACTCAACTCACTCTCTTAATTATCGGTTTTGTTTGCGATGTTTTTCAAAATCACGAATCAACTCTCTCAAAACTTAAACTATATAGGTGAAGGAACATGAGTAACTTCATGTAGCATTCATAATGTACAAGTCCATTTTTCAGATATTTGGCGTTGTTTCATTAATTATTAGATGCTGAATTAAAACCTTAACCAATAAAATAGGTGTACAAAATGGAAACCACAATAAAGATCAAACACAAGGGATGGTTCAAAAGCATGAGCTTTACATTGCCTATGAGAATCTAGAAAGTTGGCAAATCTATTTTTCAAGTCACCGCACACAGGGGATTATGTTTGGTTTTCTATTGGTTCTATCCAAGATTCCATGTGATTACTACCCCCCTCCAGCTCTCATATAAAATATCAGTTTCACCATGCTTTGTGCTAAAGAGAAGTGTGTAACAAAGAAACAACACAAACACAAGCATAACAAGTTTTAACAAGTTCTCTAATTTGTTAGTATCAAGGCCAGTATAATAATACTTGAAAATTCAGCATTTTTAAACAAACAAGCATAACAAGTTTTCACAAGTTCTCTTATTTTTTAGTATCAAAACCAGTATAATAATACTTGAAAATTGAGCATTAGAGACCTACGAGCCTATTTATAAGTGAATGATTGTGACCTATTTATAGATTTAAGCATATTTAAAGGTCTTGATAAGTAGGCTTTTAAGTAGGCTTTCAGGCCAGGTCAGACTTTAAAGCAGGCCAGACTTAGACCATAGAAATTGGCCTATATCTGGCTATAGACCAGGCTCAGGCCTCGTGATTGGAACACAGGCCAGGCCCAGGCTTACCAGGGCCTAGCTCCGGGACAATTGAAGGTGAGAGTTTGAAAAGGCAGAAATGGGAGAATTTGTCTTTTTTTTTCCTATGTGGGTGATGTTGAAAAGTGAAAACAATGGAGTTGAAAGGTGAGAGAGGAAGAGGCTGAAAGAGGAACATGGTAATGTGGAAGAGGAGAATTGAGTTTTGTCTTCTTTTTTTTTGAAAATAAATGTTTTAAATTGTAATTTGTTGTCACCTTATTATTGGTTGTGCTTAATAATGGGTTGCTGCGTTTATGTTTACCCAAGACTTTCTCTCCATAAAAGTTGTTTAACTTTCTTTTTATGGACTCCAGCATGCTACATCACAAGTTTTTATTTTATAGTACTTTAAGCAGTTTTCTACTTTGATGATGCAACTCTAAAAAGTTATAATGCTTCTATAAGAACTGATTGCTTCTATGAGCAATGGTGCTTATAACTAGATGACATGTTACTGGTGCTACTTATGAGAACTGATTCCTATTTCTTACACAACTCCTTTGGTGATTCTTACACCAACATTTTAGTTTTCTATTCCTTTTTAGATGAGTTAAGAGTGTAAATGACTTAAAAAGATTGAATTAACTTAAAAGAAACTTTAAAGGTTTTTTGGTCCAAAAGTTTTTGATTTGGGTTGTTATCTTACACCTACACAAAATGAAGTGGAAGTATATTCGAAATCCGAAGAACAAATATTAAAATTTTTCTTATGAAAGCAAAGTTCACACCGGATCAGGAGCTGAACTTATATGAACCGAAATAGAACACTTATTCTCAAACAGCATCTATGCATAATTTTTCCTTCCGTGATTTAGCAGGAACGGGATGGGATGCCAACAGCCCGAGCAGAGTTCAGGTGCAAAGCAGTCTAGAATAGATCATTCTCAAAGTCTTGCAAAGTAAAACGGAATTCTATATCCATTTTTCATGCTTGTGCTTTTACAGTCTTTCCAAAGTAAGCGTAAAGAAACATGATACAGTATCACTTTTCATACAGAAAACATATTAAACTGAAGCAATATAGGTTAAAGAATAAACTAAAGTAACAAAACTATAGCATTATGCACTACAAAATTAATTGGTCCATCTTTGAATAATCTACTGAGAGTCAATAAATCTTCAGATGAAGGACATAGTTTAGCAGTAAACAATTATGTATAAAGACTACTTATTTACAAATTTTTAAGGGTGGAGCTTGTCTTGCTTTTAAATTGTTCACTTAAACATGACAGAGAGAGATAGAGGAGAGAAGAATAGAGCTTACCTATGGAAGAGGAGGATGGTGGCGGTGGTGGTGGTCGTAGGAGAGGATGAAAGAGAACCTGAGAAATGGAGAGAGAGAGAGACAGAATGAGATAGAGAGAAAGGGGGATGGAGAGAGACGGAGAAGATGAGAGCTTACCGGAGGAGAGGGGATGACGGTGGTGGCTCGAGGCATCCTGTGGTGGCCAGAGCTCGCGAGACGAAGAGAGAAACGGTGAGAGAAGGAGAGATTCGGGCGAGTGAGGAAGAAAGAGGGCTGCACTGGTTTTAGGGATTTTATTTTTAGCGACCGAATTATTCGGTCGCTAAATCGGTCGCTAAATGGGTTGATTTGAATTAATAAATTTAGCGTCCGATTTAAATTTCGGTCGCTAAAACACTATATTTAATTTTTTTACGCGCCGTTTAGCGACCGATTTAATATCGGTCACAAAGATAAATAAAATTTAACCGTTGCATTTAACTCGGTCGCCATTTCGGTCGCTAAAAAGTCAGCAATTTTGACTTTTACTTTCCTTTATTTTGCGACCGAAATAGAGACCAAAAACTCTGCTACGCTCTATTTCGGTTGCTATTTCGATTGCAGTATCAACTCTAATCAGTGTTTGATTTAGATCCTACAATCGGTCGTCATTTCGGTCGCAAACAGCAACCAACAAATTCGGTCACTGTTTTTGATCGCTAAATAACCTTTTTTTGTAGTGCATCCTTCAGAATTTCTTCTTTAAACCATTGTAAGAAAGTCTTGTTATACTTGTTCAACAACCACTTTTCGTTCATTTGAGGGTTTTCCTCCTTGACTTTCCTTTTGTGCTCACATAAGTTAGGTTGAGCTTCATTAGTGTTATTCAATATAGACAAATATGCTGGAAGCACATCCTCCCGACCCTTGCCCGTAACAGTTTCACCTTGTGTACCCTTACCTTCACATCTTCCCTCATGACGAGACTTAGGAATTCCTATAGGTTCTGTTTCAGAAAGGTAGTCTGAACAAAACTCAATAGCTTATTCTGTAACGTACCTTTGAACAATAGATGCTTCTGGACGTTGTGGATTCTTCACATACCCTTTCAAGATTTTCATGTGTCGCTCAACTGGGTACATCCACCTTAAATAAACAAGGCCACACATTTTAATCTCCCCCCACTAGATGAACAATTAAGTGAACCATGATGTCAAAAAATGAAGGAGGAAAATACATCTCCAATTGGCACAAGATAATGGCAGCCTCTTTTTCCAACTCATCCAAATTCCCGAGATCAACGACTTTGATACATATAGCATTGAAGAATAAGCACAACCTAGTTAGGGCATGTCTAACATTTCTAGGATCACAATCATGAATAGCCACTGGTAGTAGTTGCTGCATCAAGATGTGACAATTATGAGACTTTAAGCCAACTAATTTCAGATCTCTCATTGAGACAAGCCTCTTGACATTTGAACAGTAACCCTGTGGCACTTTGAAGTCCCGTAGACACTCACAAAAACTCATTCTCTCATTTTTCGACAAAGTATGACATGCTGGAGGCAAATATGTCCGCTTACCATCCTTTGACTATGGAGCTAACTGCTCTCGTATACCCATCGTAACCAAATCTTGACGAGCATTCACACCATCCTTTGTCTTGCCCTGAATATTGAGAAGCATCCCGATTACACTATCACACACATTTTTCTCCATATGCATCACTTCAATACAACGCCTGACATCAAGTTTGCACCAATATGGAAGATCACAGAAGATAGACCTCTTCTTCCATTTGTTTTTTTCAGTATCCTTCTTTTGAGTCTTTCCGGAGATAACATTGACATCCTTCACCTGTTGATAAACTTGTTCTCCATTTAAGGCCAGCGGAGCAGGTTCATTGTCCTGGAATCCGTTAAGAGCTTTTTGCAATCTACAATATGGGTGATCACTGCTGAGAAATCTCTGATGCCCAAGGTGAACTTTCTTCCTCCCATGCGTCATTTGAGTGAAGCATGTGCCTTCTTCACATATAGGACATGCTTTATGCCCCTTACTACTATACCTGGACAAGTTACCGTATGCTGGAAAGTCATTGATGGTGAAAAATAACATGGCACGTATATTGAAAGTCTCATTAGAATACCCATCAACTACATCAACACCTTCCACTCACATCTTTTTCAAGCCTTTAATCAAGGGACTTAGACAAACATCTAAGTCATTTCCTGGTTGTTTTGGGCTCGAAATCATCATAGATAACATCATGTATTTTTGCTTCATGCACAACCAAGGAGGTAGGTTGTAAATTACGAGGAGAACGGGCCATGAACTATGAATACTACTTACGATACCATACGGATTCATTCCATTCGTAGCAAGTCCAAGCCTAAGGTTTCTTGGCTCATTTTCGAAACTCAAACAACCTATCAATTCTCTCCCATTGCACAGAATCAACCGGATGGCGAAGCATTCCATCACGTTTCCTATCATATGCATGCCATCTAATGTTCTTTGTGTCGTTTACATTAGGGAATAATTGCTTGAACCTTGGAATTATTGGAAGATACCACAACATCTTCACAGGAGGACCCTTTGTGATCACATCACAACTAGAATCACCATCCTTCACTTTGTACCGTTATACCCTACACTTGGGGCAGTCGTGCAACCCTTCATACACACCCATATACAATTTGCAATCATTAGAGCATGCGTGTATCTTCTTATACTCCACACCCATCAGACACAGTACCTTCTCCACCTCATAGTTATGATCTGGCAACGTATTACCTTCTGGAAGCATGTTCTTCAACAACTCAAACAATTCAGTGAATCTTTTATCACTCCACCCATTTCTCGCCTTCACACTGAACAATTTTAACACCGCCGACAACCGTGTATAAGTAGTGCACCCCGGATACAAAGGCTTATCCGCATCACTACACAAAGTATCATATACATGTGCTCACTAAAAAGACTCTTGCCCAATATACGGATCATGTCCTCTAGTCGATCGTCCTCCATATCTACGTCAACTTCCTCAGTTTGGGACACACTTGACTAGTTTAACAAGACATCACCATGCCATATCCTTCTTGTATAATTTTTGCAAATTCCTTCACAAATAAGATGAGTTTGTATTTCCTTAACTTCACATTTCCTCATATTCACACATTTGACACAAGGACAACAAAACTTTCCATTACTATCAAGAAGATTTCTTTGAGCAAATTCTGGAAACTCTTCCACCCCCTTCCGATACTCAACACTTATGCGTCTACTAACCACCCAACTACGATCCATAGCTATGTTCTCTAAATATACATACAACTACGATTAAGTTAAGGGGCTAAAATAAGATGGACTCTAATGATAATTCATTGCATCAATGATCAATACATTTCACAGGGCAGCATCTAAACCCCAACAAACTATATTATCATAACCTTTGCAAATAAACAACCAAGAGCATGAGCATGAGCATGACCCATAAGCAAAACAACAACCATAACAATAGTTTACAAAAAATAGAATGCACAGAACCACCCACAAAAACAATGAAACAGAAACAACAGCCAAAATCACAAGAGGTAACAGAAACACACAGAACCACCCACACAAAAAAAAAATGAAACCCAAAAACCCTAGTCTTTAAGAGAATGAAACCAAAAGCAAAAAGAAAGAAACAAATAATAAAAGAGGGGAATGAAAAAGGATGAAACAAAAACAGAAACGCAAAATAAAAGAGGGAAAAGGAGAGAGAACTTACGAATGATGAAGAAGCGACAATGGTGGTCCTTCACGGCGTGAGTGAGGGAGGACGAAGGAACAATGGTGGACCTTCACGGTGTGATTGTTAGGGCACGGGAGGATGAAGGGACAGGGGTTGAAAGAGACACTTGAGTGTTAGGGCGCGAGAGTCATATGTTAAAATATAAAGAATTGTAACATCGGTGTCTTTCCCAACCGCTGTTACATGTCACTTGTAACAGTGGTTGTACCGTTGTTACAAGTTTTTCCCTCCACCAAGCTTCTAAGATTTGCTCACTTGTAATAGCATTTGTAACATCGATTTTCAAACAACCGCTGTTACAATAGTGTATTAAATGAACCAGTTATTTACTATACTGCCACCGCCTCTTTTGTAACATCGGTTTTAAACTAACCAATGTTACATCCAGTCGTTACCGACATATTTTCCACTAGAGCAATTCATTGCTTTTGAAAAAATAATAGAAAGAACAAATGGTTCTATATTTTTTTTATTAAACTACTACAAATTTAAATATTGCATATTTGTATCCAAATACAAAGTATTTTTTTTTATAAAAAATAATACTAAAATAAGAGGTATAAAAAATTATAATAGTATATCCAAATGAGTTCCATTATTTTGTCTAACGTTTAGTCAATTTAAAAAGGATACTAGTTAAAGAATAAGAAAGTAAAAATATCAAGTAAAAAGAAAAGATATATTTAAAAAGGCTTAATTGTACTTTTGTTTCCCCGACTATTGATCATGTGTGATTTTGGTCCCTATAATTTTTTTGTGAATATTTGGTCCCATATTTTTTCAATGTCATTGCGAATTTGGTTCTTATGTTCCATCTCTGTCAATTTTTTCAATAGTCAACAAAGAGGAATCCTCTAACCACACAACCTCTGATTGAGGTTCTCTCTCCTATGCCTCTCCGATTTAACATGATTTAATGGTTTCTCTCTGTTATTTACTGGTTTTGTCCCTTTTTTGGGACTTTTTTTGGTTCCACCACAAAATTCATTACCACAGAATTGCAACAGATGTTCTATATGCTTAGAGCAGTTGTTCCTCTCTTTTAATCATTGAAAAATTGACAGATATTAGACGGAAGGATCGAATTTGCAATATTGAAAATTTGAGGGACCAAATATGCACAAGAAAAACTTTAGAAATCAAAATTGCATATGTCCAATAGTAAGAAAACCAAAAATGCAATTAAGCCATTTAGAAACTTAAAAAAATATTTTATTTTTAATTTTTTTAATTTGTTTTCTTAAAGGCATTTTTTAACAAAATACTTATTTAAAATATAAAATAACAATTTAATGCAAAAGTTCGTGCCAAACTTTTTATTTTTTGATTGGAAATGATGACGTGTTATGGGTTTAGTCTCCACAAAAATGTCTCCCTTAACATATATAGCTTCAATCTCCACGTTATAAATAACAAACCCTATCCTCTCAAAATTTACCAAATAAGAGATTCTTTAGGATGATGGATAAAACCACTGGTCGTTTATCATTTCCTAATGTGGGAATGAGAACACAAGAATTACTGATAACCCTTTTAGTATTAGGATGTCCACTAACATGGGTCACTATGTCACAAGCCATCGTAGATAATGGTTACACAGAGCATGCTCACTATGAATGCAATCTTACAAGATATCCTAATCTTTGTGCTGAAACCTTGAAGGGATTGGGATCAGGGAATCAATATGTTAATGTCATTTACGTCAGTTAACCAAAAGCTAGACGTTAAAAAGGAGGCGGTGGCAGTTTTGTAAATATCAGATTTCATTAATTCAATTTTAACGTCAGTTGTTTAAATGACTGACGTTAAAAGTGAAGTGACTCACTTTTAACGTCAGTTCAATAAAAAACCGACGTTAACAGTGAACATTTTAACGTCAGTTCTATAAAGAACTGACGTTAAAAGTAAGTCACTTCACTTTTAACGTCAGTCCTCACATCAACAGACGTTAAAGGTTATTTTAATAATTTTTTTTATCTAGTATACGATCCCTTCCGCATTGCCTTCCTCAAAGTTTCAGTTTCACATGAATTGCTTTGATGTTTTGTGTTTCTGTTTTGAAAACTAAAATATATGTGCGAAGTATAAGTTGAATCAATAACCCAAACCGGATCTCATTCATGAAGTGTAATCTGATCGATCTGAGAAGATTGAAAGGGTTTAAAATCCTATAAAAAGTTACATTGAAAGGGTTTAAAATCCTATAAAAAGTTACATTGAAAGGGTTTAAAATCCTAAACATTAAAGCTACATCCCATCGAGAGTTTTATGAAATATGCCAAAGGGAAAACTATACTCCGAAGACCTCGTAAAACCTGGGGGCATGAGAGAGCTCAAGAGAGAGGCAAAAACAGGTGCACTAGATCTGTTTCAAGCAAAGGCAAGTGGTTCCAGAGACTTCCAAGACGGTCACTTGTCTGCCAAAGCCGAGGTTTTGGAACCGTGACCCCGAGCACCGATTAGCCCTCCGGTGATTCTCCGGAAGGTGATAAGGTGAGCAACTCACATAATGTAGTTTACTCAAACTTATCACCCATGTAATGTAATTTACTCAAACTCAGAAGTTGTTTGACCATTAAGACAAAGACCTTTGAGTCTAGGAATAGGAAGAAAGAGTGATGAAGTTAATCTCCACGGCAGAGCCATATTGTGAAGCAGAAAATTAAAAGGATGGAAGGAAGCTATTTATAGGAGCAGTGGATGAAGTTACTAAGCTAGCTATTCTGATTTTCTTGAAAACTTATCTATAAACTTAATGCTCATTAAGAGGATTGAGTTACAAGGTGCATGAGTAAGTAGCACAGTAGTCAAATGAATGAATGTTTTTGCAGATATCTATACACTTTTAACGTCAGTTGTTTAAAAAAACTGATGTTAAAAGTGTTTTTAAAATAAAAAATATTTATTGTTAACGTCGAGTTTTTAAAAAACCGGCGTTAAAAGTTTGATTTTTACTTGATTAAATAAATAGGCGGCGTAAATAATCCTATATATTATAAACGTGCAGAATGAATATTGGAAATAATGTAATTAATATACGGGAACTTGGCAGTCATAAATTAAGTTGATGTTAAAAATGAGGTGGTGGCAGTTTGTAAATATTAAATCACTATTTGCGTCAGTTCTATAAATAACTGACATAAATAATTATGAAACTCATTTCATTGGTTGTCATGTCCCTGTTGTCCCTCTTAACGCAGATCACTCCATATAGGACTGCAGTTTATTTCTAAACCTTTTTTTTATACAAGTTTATTTTTAATTTTATTAATTAGCTTGAATTAGTAAACAAATTCTTGTGCAAATTAAAATAAATAAACACTTAACATAAAACAAGTTATATGTATAATCAAATCGTATGTCATTGAAGCGATTCATAAGTTAAAATTACATGATTAAAAGATAAAAAATTTCTGCAACATAGCCCTAAAATATAAAAAAGTTTTTGCATCAACATCATTTTCTTCTCGATCCCATCACTTGAAACTCCAATGGATGCATCATCACCTCCCTCACTTGAATTCCATGATGCAAAGTAAATCCTCAGTCACTAGCAGCGAATGCAAAGTGGAATGGATCTTTGCATCTTTCTTCTTCCGTGGAATTCCTTGATCCATCATCTTGAATCCACAATCACTTGCTTCCAAAGCAAAGTGAAAGGGATGACGGGGATGAAATAAAGTGAGAGAATCACATTACGTGATTCACCCAACCTTAATATCCATGTAATGTGATTTACTCAAACTCAGAAGTTGTTTGACCATTAAGACAAAGACCTTTGAGTCTAGGAATAGGAAGAAAGAGTGATGAAGTTAATCTCCACGGCAGAGCCATATTGTGAAGCAGAAAATTAATTAAAAGGATGGATGGAAGCTATTTATAGGATCAATGGATGAAGTTACTAAGCTATTCTGATTTTATTGAAAACTTATCTATAAACTTAATGCTCATTAAAAGGATTAGGTACAAAGGTGAATGGGTAAGTAGCACAGTAGTCAAAGGAATGAATGTTTTTGCAGAAACTAATAAACTTTTAACGTCCGTTGTGTAATACAACTGACGTAAGAAGTTGTGAGTGTTTTTAACGCCAGTTTCTTAATACAACTGACGTTAAATATATGAGCTTTAACGTCAGTTTTTACTAACAACTGACGTAATAAGTGTGAGAGTTTTTAACGTCAGTTTCTTAAGACAACTGACGTTAAATATATGATCTTCAACGTCAGGTTTTACTAAAAACTGACGTAAAATGTTGTTTTATTTTAATTATAACGTTTACCCCCGCGCGCCTTCTCCACTTCTCTGTACGTACGCGTCTTTTCTCTTTTCATCACGCTCAACCCTCACTCTCAACCCTCACTCTCGCTCTCACTCTGCCCTAATCGCGAGCTCATCTCCACCGCAACCATCGCGAGGGCTTCTTCGCCACCACCGTGAGGTACACTCTTAACCCCTAACTCTGTCTTTCCCGCTCATTCTTTGCAATAACTTGACATCTCTCTTTCCCCTTCCCGCGCACTAACTCTCCTTGTCCCTCTGCTCTCAATAACCACATCGAACGTTGGCCACCACTCGAGCTTCCCCCCCACCACCACGCGAGCGCCTATTTCTGGTGAGTCTTTAATTAGGGCACATTTTTTTATTTTTGGTTTTGAGTGCATGCATGTTGCTCTGCTGGTTTGAAACTGTAGTCTCGATGAGTTGAAACTTGAAACTGTGAGTTTGAGTTGTTTGGAATGTCTCTATTTTTGGTTTTGAGTGTATGTTGAAACTGTAGTCTCAGTAGTTGTAACTTTAAACCGTGAGTTTGAGTTGTTTGGAATGTCTCTATTTTTGGTTTTGAGTGCACGTTGCTCTGCTGGTTGATCCGTCACGGTCGTGATGCTCATCACGGCCAGGCCGTGATCAGTTCCGCCTATGAGGGTCTGGTTCGATTGGCACGTTACGGCCGTGATGGACATCACGGCCCGGCCGTGACGTGCTTGGCAATCTTCAAAAACTATAGTTTTCAATCTCTCGTATTGTCCTTATATTGGATATATAGATGTTTTGTATATCTACAGGACCTATCTAGTTATTTTTATTTATACTTCTGTATTTATTTTGAGTTATAACCTATGTTAATACATATATATTGTTTCTGAACAGACATACATATGGATCAGTCGGATAGCCCACATGCACGGGAGGACACTGTGGGGGTTTCGCAGGACCCGATCACGCCTACGCCTGATTCTAGTGTAAGTTTACATGTTATATACTATCTTTATTCCTTCTTTTTAATGTAAGTTTATAATGTTACAACCCTCTATTTTATCATTTTTTTTGTCCATACAGACATCACAGGCTCATAGGAAACGGGGTAGAGGAGCCACCTCGTTGAAGAAACTAGAGAAGGACGAGCGAGAGCGGACGTGAAGCTTGAGGTGTCCTTCGAGGCTAATCTAAATTCCCGGGGACCCCGTGCTAAAGAATTTAATAAGTGGGTGTTTCTACAAGCGAAGCAAAGACGTAAGCATCAACTACAACCATCGGAATGACGTTCCCCGTAGCGTTAAGGATCGATTTGGGAGGCTATCACGGTATTTTACCTTTACATTCGTTTGATTTACATTATTAGATAATTATCCGAGTTATAATCCATCCAGTTGTTATATATGTATCTAATGTGTAGGTAGCTTGGACTATGCCAAATGACGAGGATCATCGTCATAAATGTATGAAAATGGCATCAAAGCGTTGGAATGGGTTCAAGCATGATCTTACCAGGTACTATGTATCTGGGAAGAAGCGGCTTGATAAAATGTTCTCGAATTATCCCTGGATTGATCAGGATACTTGGGATATGTTTGCTAGGAGTCGACAGGATGGAGAATTTCAGGTTGGTTGATTAAGTTAACTTTGTATGCTTATTATAGATCATTTAACTGTATTTAATTATGTGTTTTTGTTTGAATAGGCTAAGGTAAATAAGGGTCGGCAGAATCAGGCGAAGAACGTCCACCGCCACACTATGTCTCAGGGTGGGTACCAGACTCGGATCGAGCAGATGATGGCGGATAGGGCCGAGGCGAAGCGGGAAGAGCACTCTGCTAGGATTGAAAGAGGAGAGGTGCCTGAGGGCACACCATCAAGTCCTCCGTCGGACATCGA
The DNA here is from genome assembly GCA_030762895.1 of Sophora flavescens. Taxonomy (NCBI): domain Eukaryota; kingdom Viridiplantae; phylum Streptophyta; class Magnoliopsida; order Fabales; family Fabaceae; genus Sophora; species Sophora flavescens. The sequence goes on from CM061069.1 coordinate 118,183,151, forward strand.
CCACGAGGATGTCTGGTTAGCCGGCCGCATGACAAAGACGGGATCTTTTAAAGTTGATGCCACTCGCGAAGTGGCAGATAAGATTGTAAGTAAATAATTAACTTGATTTCAATTGATATTTGTATAGATATTTGCAACACTTTTCACTTGCACGTTTTTTCATTTTTTTCATTGTAGATGGATCTTAAAGCAAAATCCTCCCAGGGCGCATTCGGCCCTTTCCGACGGCAGGACTTCTTGATGATCGCTCTAGGCAAGAAAGACCATCCTGGTCGGGTTCTCGGTGTTCCGGGAACGTGACCATCAAACAATATTATGGCAAGTCCGCTTCATGAAAGCGGGTGGTCAATGAAGCATCAATTTTGGCTGACATTACTCAAGCACCTCATGTCCAACCCAGCTATTACAACACATCGATGCAAGGCTTAATATCCAACCGGAATTCAGCGGGCGCTTTCCGGAGAGCTTTCCTCCGCGTCGGTACATCCCAGGGACACCGCAGGGCTTGCCAACCCTTCACATGTGAGCACAAAAGAGAGTTTTAGTAGGGCACATGTGGAGGACGATGAGTTGGCGCTAGGGAGCCGGAGTTGGAAGTCCCGGCGCCATGAGCATGAGTTGGAAATGAAAAGGCGTGAGCTTGAGTTGGACTCCAAACGACGTGAGCTCGAAATGTTAACAAAGGTATTTATTCATTATTAATGTCCAAATTAGTCAAATAATTACTTGTGTTTTTTTTAATTATCAACAACTTATCTATTTTATTTTTCCTAAATCGAAGGCCAAGTCGACGTCGGTGTGTTGTCACCTATCACTTCGTTTGTTCTCACTTGGTGAGGATTATGCGTTTGAGATTTTGAATGTCCATTGGATCACGATGGATGGGTGGCACGCCCAGATCAACAGAGGATATTTTCCTTCGTGGGTGACGATCTCGGGACCGCCTGCAAAAATACCGGCTGGATGACCAGCAATGTCATCAGTCTCTGGTGCACGTAAGTTAATTTTAATTTTATAACTTATTTATTTTTGGTATTTTTCCATTTAATAATTTATTTTAATTTCAATATATATATTATGTAATTAACATCCACACCTTTTCATATCTTAGGTATCTCCATCGTCTTCAGCTTGATAAGGGCGTTGCATCAGTTTACGGTTTCTTAGATCCGTCAATCCTTCTGCCCGATTTCTTTGCTGGCGATGCATTGAGTAAATACTTAGGGAACTTGTTGGGAGACAATCCGAAAGAATTATATCTAGCTCCCTACTGTATGGAACGCCATTGGTAGTTGTTCGTACTTCACCCGTCTAGGCATACTGTCATATTCTTATGCTCTCTCCACCAACAGCCGCCACAGGTGGTGATGGAAGCTGTAAATAAGTAAGTAACTAATCTTAAATTTAATTTAAGTTTTAATATCAGTTGTTTTTAGTTTATTACACACATGATATATGAGTTTGTTAATTGATCGACATGATTATTTGTTTATGATAAGCCTTACCAAGGCGAGTAGCATAAGTTGCGCCAACGGGAGAAGTAGGACTTCTAAGGCTAAAGCAAATCCTGTATGGAACATTCTCAAGGTTTGGTAGTTTATTTATCAAATAATTAATATTATAATTACTAATTTATATGTATATTCAACTGACGTTGAAATTAATTTTGTTGGTAGTCTCGATTTCAAATTGACGGGTGGTCGTGCGGCTATTATGTGATGCTTCATATGCTGAACATAGTCTCCGCATCTATTACGGATGGATGGAAGAAGGTAATATTGAAACAACTTGTTAAATTATATATTATAGTTTTGAAGATGACTTGCATTGATGTTATTGTTATTATTTGAACGTGTCTAGGCATTTATCGACCAATCGCCTATTGAAGAAGATGAGTTAAGAGACTTGAGGATGCGCTTCGCTGAATTCTTCTTCAAGTATGCGGTTGAAAAAGGAATTGACAACATACCTCCGCACTACTTAGATGAATAGTTTTTTTTGTTAGACTTTAGAAACTAATTAATAACATGTATATATATATATCCTTAGACAGTTTTGTTTTTTAGACATTGGAACTCAAATTTATTTATATATATACATGGGTTTTGGTTTTAAGTCCCCCCATTGTTCAATTTTCCTTTGCAATTCTGTAATGTGTGTGATATTCACGTATTACCGGGATGAATGCAAGGATAGGCTGAGGGGAGTGATATTTTAAAACCGAATTTTAAAAAAAACCTATTAACGCGTCGGTTGTATCAAACAACCGGCGTTAATAGTATTTTATAAAATATACGAGACACTATTAACGTCGATTGTTTATTACAATCGACGTTAAAATTAAACCTTTAACGTCGTTCTTTATAACAATTGACGTTAGTTTTAACAAAATCAACGTCCGTTGTCTTAAAGAACTCGGCGTTAATAGTTTTATGTTTAACGTCGGTTGTTTAAAAAGCGCGTTAATTTTACAAAATTAACGTCGCTTTTGTTAAAGAACTGACGTTAATAGTTTTATATTTAACATCAGTTCTCAACTGACGTTAAAATATTAACTATTAACGTCAGCTGTATTTACGTCAGTCAGTATTCTGACATAAAAAATCAATTTTAACTTACGTAAAAATCACTTATTGCACTAGTGTTGTTAACAAAACCATATTTGAAACCAACTTGCCAAGTTCATATTTTGCTAAATTCAAGATTCAGGATATTGCTGAAGAAGCCCATTCTGTCATGTCGCAGGTAATTAATATCTCTAAATATATCTTCATATGTGTGAATGGATATCATGCACTATTTTTAAGTAAAATGAAAATTATATTAAATTAAGCTGGGTTTTCATATATCATGCATGTTTGATATGTCATTCATGAAAATAAACAATACTGATGTTTAAGCATAATTCACTGAGGAATTGTTTCTATTTTACACAACAAAATTCAATCCAAGTGACCGTTCAAGGGGATTTGGATTCTCTGCAGTTAATAAAGTGACTGTAAAAATACAAAAATAATGCTGTAAAAATATTATACCCATTTTCATAACCATTGGATTATGAATGCAGGATTCTGCCGTAAAAAATTGACTGCAGAGAATCCTCCTTGTTCAAGGTGTATTTGGATAACACTATATTTGCACATTTTTTTAATTTCAAAACATTACATTTTTTTAAAAAATTAAATCACAAAGATAAACAAATTTTCTAATACCTTTTTTTTCCCTTTCTAAAACCCGCCAAATTATTTCTTATATAATTGGTAACTAATAATGAGTTATGTGCTTTTCACTGAAAAGGTTGGACCAATCTTTGAAAACACTGAAATCCCCTAAAAGAAACGAGAATGACATCCAAGTAGTGGCCTCGTGGAATTGGAAAGGGTCTCTATAAAGATGAACTATCTTTCTCAATTGGTAAGCAACTCATTATCTCTTGTTAACAGAATCAGTACCAAGAGCACAGAAGCTAATAACCACAAACTTGGTGGTAGTAGGGAACATGATGAAAAGGAATATTATTTCCCTAAGTGGGTATCAGCAAGAGGAAGAAAACTGCTTCAGGGAGGTACCATAAAAGCAAATGCTATAGTTGCACAAGATGGTTCAGGAAACTACAAGACAGTTTCTGAAGCCATTGAGGCAGCTTCTGGGACAAGGTTTGTGATTTATGTAAAGGAAGGTGTATATAAGGAGAAGATTAGGACAAATAAGGATGGTATTACCTTGATAGGAGATGGCAAAGATTCTACACTCATTGTTGGGGATGACAGTGTTGCCAAGGGTACTACCTTACCTGACTCTGCCACATTTTGTTAGTCCTCTAAACTCTCTCTCCCCTTATACATTACACATATAATACGTGGCATGTTGAAAACCTCCCAAATTGATTTTGCTCTCACTCAAATGATATTTTAATAAAAAATGATGTGTTTGGATAATGTCAGGTAAAATTGATTTTAACTTCAGAAACGATTTTGAATAGAAGCTACAAAAATTAGTTTTTAAGTTGAGTTGAAAAATTTATACAAAGTTTTATATCAAACTTACTTTCAAAATAAAAACATTCAAACATAAATCACTTCACTTTAAATTCAATTCTAACTAAATAAATTTCATTTAAAATCACTTTTATCCGATAGATATATATGCCATAGTCCCAAAACTTCTTTGACTAAATGTGGGGCTTTTATCCTAATGGTATATAACTACATCCAGGTTCGTCCTTCATTTATAAATACACTAAAGTGATCCTTTAAAGTTAATTTTTTGCATTGATATTGCAACTCCTATGTTCTCTCTGGGTGTTTTTTTTTTTCCCATCATTTGTTAATTAAGTCTAGTTAATTAATAATGGAGAATGCTAATAAATATCCTTAGGACATTGTTTAAGGAATCAATAATAAAAAATTTGTATGAAAAATAATACATTTATTATATCAAAAAATATTATACTTAATTTTTCAATACAAATTTTCCTTTCGTGCTTAATTGTGCATGTTAATTATGTGTATTGAATAAGTACGGATTATTTAATGGGTATATTTATGGTTAAGTTGAAATATTAGAAATGGTGAGTAACATGCATAGAAATGGGGCCTAGCTAGGAAATCAATTAACTTAGACTTTGATTGGTCAGAATTTATTGCGGTGAGGCTGAATTCGGAAAAAGTTGATAGCAAATTAGCAATAGCGACCCACTAAAAAACTGTGTACATGGTTTCATTGTACGATGACGGTGTACGTTCAAGTCGTGTATTTATGGGTCCATCGTTTCATGTCATATTAAATATATCACTAAGTTTCAATCAGAAAATATATCCTTAAGTCCATTTCAATGACAGAGAAGTCTTTTTAATGACTCACATGGATGGACTTTTCATTATACGCGTTATTGATTTGGTCAAGAAAACAAATTTTAAGATGAACACAATGCACTGAAGGAAGTCGATTTTAGTCATTTCACACGGGGAAAGCTATTTAACTTCGAATGTTACTTCCAAACAATATTCATTTACCATTCAAAAAGGAAGCTTTAAAGTTAATTAACACGACAGTTCAAAAAAAAAAAAAGTTAATTAACACGAAAGGGATATAATATATATACTCCAATTTTAATTTCCTTTTTCTAGTTCTGGTCTGGCACTCTGGCAGGAATATATTTGTTTGATTTAGATCATGCTGTGGGTCTTATCAGTATTGTATCGAATTAAAGTATCTTCTTCTTTTTTTGACAAAAAAAAAACCCCTTTTATTCTTATAATTTCTTTGCTTATTAAAAAAAAGTTTTCTATACCTTACCACGTTCGGTTTCTGTTCTTGCCGAGATCTGACTTGTCGGAATCTTACCGTAGAACGTCAAACCAACAGTAAACAATGTGGTTGTTTTAGATTATGGCTTGACAGAATATTGTATTCCGATCCTACGTATCCCAATGGGAATCAAAGTCAGACGTAGTTCTAGGTTCAACCCTTGGTCATATAGTGATCTCAATCCCCTAATCTTGTATCTGATGAATACCAGCGAGCAATGACTCTTCAATAGTCTCTTGGTCAAGCTAGTTTCTCTAATACGTTTAAGGGAGAGTCACCTGGGTTAGTGAAAAGTGTGTCTCTCTCTTGGGTTCTTCTCTTTTTATAATAGGATCCTCATATCTTTAAGAGATCCGGATTTATCTCGTTTTATCTCTTAAATCTTCTTTGAAATATGATTTCCTTAATTTGAAGGATTTATCTCTTCTAACCGGATAAGGTTATTTGAAATAATATCAGGATTATCAAAGATAGATATGATCTCCTTAATTTGAGGGATTTTATCTTTTCTAACTGGATAAGGTTATTTGAGATAATATCAGGATTATTAAAGATAATATCGATATATGTTCCTTCCCACCTTTATTGGATCGAGTATCCAAGCTCGGTGGTCGGGTTTTACTTCTCGGCCAGTACACAAGTCCCCCCAAGCTTTGAGCTAGTAGAAGCGTAAAAGTTTTCATGACAGTAGCCGAGCTTGGCCTTTAAAAACCTTATTTGGAGAATCTAAGGTTTATGGCGTAGGTTCTCTTCTCCTTTTTACCATAGTCTTGATGACCGATCATGTACCTCAGCCAATCGTTCAACCTCAGTGACAGAGCTTAGAAACTTAGTCTCTTCTTTTAACCTTTCAAGTCGGTGAGGTAAATGGCCGAGCTTCAAACTTCGGTCTATATATATATCTTTTACTGACTGACGTAAATACAGCTGACGTTAATAGTTAATATTTTAACGTCAGTTGAGAACTGACGTTAAATATAAAACTATTAACGTCAGTTCTTTAACACAACTGACGTTAAAATTAAAACCTTTAACGTCAGTTGTTTAAACAACTGACGTTAAACATAAAACTATTAACGTCAGTTCTTTAAGACAACGGACGTTAATTTTGTTAAAACTAACGTCAGTTGTTATAAAGAACTGACGTTAAATGTTTTAATTTTAACGTCAGTTGTTTATTACAACTGACGTTAATAGTGTACTGTATATTTTATAAAATACTATTAACGTCAGTTGTTTGATACAACTGACGTTAATAGATTTTTGTTTTTTAAAATTCAGTTTTAAAATATCACTCCCCTCAGCCATCCCTGCATTCAGTAAATATCCCAGTAACACAGAATATCACACACATTACAGAATTGCAAAGGAAAAATGGAACAATGGGGGGACTTAAAACCAAAACCCATGTATAGGAAAAACATAACTATCTACAAGTATATATATATATAAATTTTAGTCTCCTATGTCTAAAAACAAAACTACCAATCTAAGGATATATATATACATGTTATTAATTAGTTTCTAAAGTCTAACAAAAAAACTATTCATCTAAGTAGTGCGGAGGTATCTTGTCAATTCCTTTTTCAGCCGCATACTTGAAGAAGAATTCAGCGAAGTGCATCCTCAAGTCTCTTAACTCATCTTCTTGAATAGGCGATTGGTCGTTAAATGCCTACACACGTTCAAATAATAACAATAACATCAATGCAAGTCATCTTCAAAACTATAATATATAATTTAACAAGTTGTTTAAATATTACCTAATTCCATCCATCCGTAATAGATGCGGAGACTATGTTCAGCATATGAAGCATCACATAATAGCCGCACGACCACCCATCAATTTGAAATCGAGACTACCAACAAAATTAATTTCAATGTCAGTTGAATATACATATAAATTAGTAATTATAATATTAATTATTTGATAAATAAACTACCAAACCTTGAGGATGTTCCATACAGGATTTGCTTTAGCCTTAGAAATCCTACTTCTCCCGTTGGCGCAACTTATGCTACTCGTCTTCAGCGCGCTATCATAAACAAATAATCATGTCGATCAATTAACAAACTCATATATCATGTGTGTAATAAACTAAAAACAACTGATATTAAAACTTAAATTAAATTTAAGATTAGTTACTTACTTATTTACAGCTTCCATCACCACCTGTGGCGGCTGTTGGTGGAGAGAGCATAAGAATATGACAGTATGCCTAGACGGGTGAAGTACGAACAACTACCAATGGTTTTTCATACAGTAGGGAGCCATATATAATTCTTTCTGATTGTCTCCCAACAAGTTCCCTAAGTATTTACTCAATGCATCGCCAGTAAAGAATTCGGGCAGAAGGATTGACGGATCTAAGAAGCCGTAAACTGATGCAACGCCCTTATCAAGCTGAAGACGATGGAGATACCTAAGATATGAAAATGTGTGGATGTTAATTACATAATATATATATTGAAATTAAAATAAATTATTAAAAGGAAAAATACCAAAAATAAATAAGTTATAAAATTAAAATTAACTTACGTGTACCAGAGACTCAAAACTGTGCTGGCCATCCAGACGTTATTTCTGCAGGCGTTCCCGAGATCGTCACCACAGAAGGAAAATATCCTTTGTTGATCTGGGCGTGCCACCCATCCATCGTGCTCCAATGGACATTCAAAAATCTCAAACGCATAATCCTCACCAAGTGAGAACAAACGAGTGATAGGTGACAGCGACACCGACGTCGACTTGGCCTTCAGTTTAGGAAAAATAAAATAGATAAGTTGTTGATAATTTAAAAAAACACAAGTAATTATTTGACTAATTTGGACATTAATAATGAATACATACCTTTGTTAACATTTCGAGCTCACGTCGTTTGAAGTCCAACTCAAGCTCACGCCTTTTCATTTCCAACTCATGCTCGAGGCGTTGGACTTCGAACTCCCGCTCCCTAGCTGCCAACTCATCGTCCTCCACATGTGCCTTACTATAACTCTCTTTTGTGCTCACATGTGAAGGGTTGGCATGCCCTACGGCATCCTGGGATGAATCGACGGAGGAAAGCTCTCTGGCAAGCGCCTGCTTGAATTCTGGGTTGGATATTAAGCTTTGCATCAGTTGTGTTGTAATAGCTGGGTTGGACATAAGGTGCTGAGTAATGTCAGCCAAAATTGATGCTTCATCGACCACCCGCTTTCGTGAAGCAGACTTGCCATAATATTCTTTGATGGTCACGTTCCCAGGAACACCGAGAACCCGACCAGGATGGTCTTTCTTGCCTAGAGCAGTCATCAAGACGTCCCGCCGTCCAGCAGGGACGAATGAGCCCTGGGAGGATTGTGCTTTAAGATCCAATTACAATGAAAAAAATGAAAAAACGTGCAAGTGAAAAGTGTTGCAAATATCTATACAAATATCAATTGAAATCAAGTTAATTATTTACTTACAATATTATCTGCCACTTCGCGAGTGACATCAACTTTAAAAGATCCCGTTTTTGTCATGCGGCCGGCTAACCAGACATCCTCGCGGTCGATATCCGACGAAGGACTTAATGGTGTTCCCTCAGGCACCTCTCCTCTTTCAATCCTAGCAGAGTGCTCTTCCTGCTTCGCCCTCAGCCTATCCGCCATCATCTGCTCGATCCGAGTCTGGTACCCACCCTGAGACATGGTGTGGCGGTGGACGTTCTTCGCCTGATTCTGCCGACCCTTATTTGACTTATCCTATTCAAACAAAAACACATAATTAAATACAGTTAAATGATCTATAAGAAGCATACAAAATTAACTTAATCAACCAACCTGAAATTCTCCATCCTGTCGACTCCTGGCAAACATATCCCAAGTATCCTGATCAATCCAGGGATAATCCGAGAACATTTTATCAAGCCGCTTCTTCCCAGATATATAGTACCTGGTAAGATCATGCTTGAACCCATTCCAATGCTTTGATGCCATTTTCATACATTTATGACGATGATCCTCGTCATTTGGCACAGTCCAAGCTACCTACACATTAAATACATAACAACTGGATGGATTATAACTCGGATAATTATCTAATAATGTAAATCAAACGAATGTAAAGGTAAAATACCGCGATAGCCTCCCAAATCTGATCCTTAACGTTACGTGGGAACGTCATTCCGATGGTTGTAGTTGATGCTTACGTCTTTTTCGCTTGTAGAAACACCCACTTATTAAATTATTTAGCACGGGTCCCCTGGGCATTTAGATTAGCATCGAAGGACACCTCAAGCTTTTGTCCGCTTTGCTTGTCCTTATTTAGTTTGTTCAAGTAGGTGGTTCATCTACCCGTTTCCTATGAGTCTGTGATGTCTGTATGGACAAAAAAAAAAGATAAAATAGAGGGTTGTAATATTATAAACTTACATTAAAAAGAAGGACTAAAGATAGTATATAACATGTAAACTTACACTAGAATCAGGCGTAGGTGTGATCGGGTCCTGCGTAGCCCCCACAGTGTTCTCCCGTGCATGTGGGCTATCCGACTGATCCATATGTATGCCTGTTCAGAAACAATATATATTTATTAACATAGGTTATAACTCAAAATAAATACAGAAGTATAAATAAAAATAACTAGATAGGTCCTGTAGATATACAAAACATATATCCAATATAAGGACAATACGGGAGATTGAAAACTATAGTTTTTGAAGATTGCCAAGCACTGGTCACGGACTGGCAGTGATGTCCCATCACGGCCGTAACGTGCCAACTGAACCAGACCCTCACAGGCAGAACTGATCACGGCCTAGCCGTGATGAGCATCACGGCCGTGACAGATCAACCAGCAGAGCAACATGCACTCAAAACCAAAAATAGAGACATTCCAAACAACTCAAACTCACGGTTTCAAGTTTCAAGTACTGAGACTACAGTTTCAACATACACTCAAAACCAAAAATAGAGACATTCCAAACAACTCAAACTCACAGTTTCAAGTTTCAACTACTGAGACTGCAGTTTCAACATACACTCAAAACCAAAAATAAAAAAAATATGCCCTAAATACTCACCAAGATAAAGGTGCTCGCGTGGTGGTGGGGAGGGGAGCTCGAGTGGTGGCCAACGTTCGATGTGGTTACTGAGAGCAGAGGGACAATGAGAGTTAGTTCATGGGAAGGGGAAAGAGAGATGTCAAGTTATTGCAAAGAATGAGAGGGAAAGACAGAGTTAGGGGTTAAGAGTGTACCTCACGGTGGTGGCGAAGAAGCCCTCGCGGTGGAGATGAGCTCGCGATTAGGGCATAGTGAGAGTGAGAGTGAGAGTGAGGGTTGAGAGTGAGGGTTGAGCGTGATGAAAAGAGAAAAGAGACGTACAGATCGAAGTGCAGAAGGCGTGCGGGTGTAAACGTTATAATAAAAATAAAACAACATTTTACGTCAGTTGTTTGTAAAAACTGACGTTAAAGGACATTTAATTAACGTCAGTTGTATTAAGAAACTGGCGTTAAAAATAAAAAAACTTTCAACGTCCGCTGTTGAAGACAACTGACGTTAAAAGTGTTCTGCAAAAACATTAATTCCTTTGACTACTGTGCTACCTACCCCTGAGCATTAAGTTTATAGATCAGTTTTCAAGAAAATCAGTCTTTCTTCTCTATATAAAGTATCATTCTTCTATATCAGTCTCTCTTCACAAGAATATGTTTACTAATTCAAGCTAATTAATGAAGATTAAACATAAACTTGTTTGAAAAAAAAGTTTAGAAATAAACTGCACTATATATATGGAGTGATCTGCGTTAAGGGTGACAACAGGGTATTTCAGATAGGGATATAGGATTATTTACGTTAGCTAGTTATTTAACTGAAAATCACACTTTTAACGTCAGTTGTTTAAAAAACTGACGTTAAAAATAAATATTTTAAAAAAAAAAACACTTTTAACGTCAGTTGTATTAAACAACTGACGTTAAAAGTTTATTAGTTTCTGCAAAAACATTCATTCCTTTGACTACTGTGCTACTTACCCATTCACCTTGTAACCTAATCCTCTTAATGAACATTAAGTTTTTAGATCAGTTTTCAAGAAATTCAGGTAGTCTCCTTTCTCTATATAAAGAACGATATTCTTCTGTATCAGTCGATCTGTATTACACCCCCCTCTTTTCCTCTATATTTCGTGCTTTTTCCTTCACAATATGCCTCTATCATATTTGAGGTGTTGTTATTTCTTCCTATTCCTAGACTTAAAGGTCTCTGTCTTAATGGTAAAAAAACTTCTGAGGTTAAGTAAATCACATAACATGGATGGTAAGGTTGGGTGAATCATGTAATGTGATTCCCTCACTTTATTTCATCCCCGTCATCCCTTTCACTTTGCTTTGCAAGGAAGTGACCGTGAATTCAAGACAATGCATCAAGGAATTCCAGTGAAGGAGAAGATGCAAAGATCCATTTCAATGTGGATTCACTTTTGCATCATGGAATTCAAGTGAGGGAGGAGATGCATCCATTGGAGTTTATGAGGACAGGACTGAGAAGAAAATGATGTTGAAGCAAAACTTTTTTATATTTTAGGGCTATGTTGCAGAAATTTTTTATCTTTTAATCATTTAATTATAACTTATGAATCGCTTCAATGAGATACGATTTGATTATACATATAACTTGTTTTATGTTAAGTGTTTATTTATTTTAATTTGCACAAGAATTTGTTTACTAATTCAAGCTAATTAATGAAGATTAAAAATAAACTTGTTTAAAAAAAAAGTTTAGAAATAAACTGCACTATATATATGGAGTGACCTGTGTTAAGAGTGACAACAGGGCATTTCAGATAGGGATATAGGATTATTTACGTCATCTATTTATTTAACTGAAGTAAAAAATCACACTTTTAACGTCAGTTGTATAAAAAACTGACGTTAAAAATAAATATTTTTTATTTTAAAAACACTTTTAACGTTAGTTGTATTAAACAACTGACGTTAAAGGTATATAAGTTTCTGCAAAAAATTCATTCCTTTGACTACTGTGCTACTTACCCATTCACCTTGGAACCTAATCCTCTTAATGATCAACTTAATTTTTTAGCAACTTACCACGCCTAGTAACTTCATCATCTGCTCCAATAAATAGCTTCCTTCCTTCCTTTTATTTTTCTGCTTCACAATATGGCTCTGCCATGGAGATTAACTTCATGACTCTTTCTTCCTATTCCTAGACTCAAAGATCTTTGTCTTAATGGTCAAACAACTTCTGAGGTTGTGTAAATAACATAACATGGGTGATAAGGTTCTGTAAATCACATAATGTGAGTTGCTCACCTTATCATCCTTCCGAAGAATCGGCTGCTACAGTTCCAAAACCTCAGCTTATGAATGACCACATTATCAGCATGTACCTCGATTCCAACATGAGTAACACCATCACTGGTAGACATGGTCACATTCGGAGTATAGTTTTCCCTTTGGCATATTTCATAAAACTCTCTGATGGGATGTAGCTTTAATGTTTCGGGTGTGATAAGGGGTTCCAAAAGTGGCCTTATGCATTGCCACACAACCTCCTCATTGAATTCTGGAAAAGTCAGTCGCTCGACTCTCCTCTCTTGCTCACCCGTGAAGGGAACGAAGCCTCAACAAATGTTTAGGATTTTAAACCCTTTCAATGTAACTTTTTATAGGATTTTAATATTTTGAATGTATCTTGTAATTGTATTATTGATACACTTCATGAATGAGATCCGGTTTGGGTAATTGATTCAACTTATACTTCGCACATATATTTTAGTTTTCAAAACAGAAACACAAAACATAAAAGCAAGTGAAACTGAA